>OY282587.1:42281495-42798467 GCA_958298965.1 Chrysolina haemoptera | reverse complement strand
GGAAAAGCTATGTCAGGACGTGTAGAAACGGCTAGGTATAGTAATGATCCAATTGCCGGTCTATAAGGTACCTCAGTCATTTCTTTTCTTTCTTCCTCCGTATTTGGACTCATCTCTTTTGTAAAGGACCCCGCACGGTTCTTATGGAAAATGGGTCCCAGTCGAATTGGCTGAAAATTCAGTATAATGTAGTTTATGGTGTCCTGATCGAATGTCTCCACGGTCACAACGAGATCTATTGGACAGTTTTTGAGATACAGGGTGTCAAACATGCAGAGAGAGGGATGTTACTTACCTTTAGAAAATCAATAATGTGGCGATTTTTTTGTTACAAAAAGTTAAGGATAATAATTACAATCTCAATATTGTCGACACGAGTTGTAATAAGAAGTTATAAGACTCCGTATACAGGGTTATTAATAATTACATAATTTTTATGTAATTCTTTAAACAAACTCAGTCAAACGCAAAAGCTCGTAGACTTGCAGAATAAGTAAAAAACATTTGATTTTAATATTGGGTGATCTGAGGTTACTATTATACGGGGTCTTCCACTTTTTTAGTTGTAGTAATTTAATTTTTTTCAGGAACATATAGAAAAATTAAACATAAAAGTAGAAAACTAAATATAATATGATCAATATTTTGTGGCTCATGCCTATTTGTTGCATCTTGTACGGATCATATAATTCGGTTAGGGGATAGGCCCAGCGAATGTTTGGGTGATGGCCTGCGAAGCATGTCCCAAAAACCATAGGACAAGACTTATTACAGAATAATAGAGCATTTTCTTTTTTTTTCATCTTGCATACACTTCATATTATGAGAAATGTGGCTGACATTATTACAAAAAGCTATGACTATTATATATTATGTGGCCTACAAAGATGTATTTTTTGTCTGAAAACTTGAAATCATTAAGGAAACAGTAAACCTTAATACAGACAATTGGCACGTGGTCTCATCTCAAATTAACACAGTAGCTTGGAATAGGACCGGTTTCGGAGGTCTACCTCCATCATCAGTGTCGCTTTGCGTTAGCTCTGGAAGTACAAGGATCTTTGCTCAAATATATTATACACTTTGGTGTTGTATGTAGGGTATACATATTTAGAGAATGTATATTCTGTATGAGAATAATGAATAACTAAGGGAACAGTAAAACTGTAACAACTCAACGCGGCCATCAGTAAACAATAACTGTAACTGACTTCATCTCAAAACAACATGGCAATTTCAGGTGCATTCAAAGCTAAAACCATCGACAGACCGGTGTTGAGGGTCTCATATTTAAAACGTAATGGGGATGTCGATACGTTTTGTATGGAAAAGTTCTAAGGCTATTTACATAGGGTGATTCTTTTTTTACGAAATCAGACTAGTATCGTACGTAGATATAAAATAAAAAACTAAACCTAACGAACAATATTATTTTGTGGTTGGGGTCTGTTTCCTGCATCGTGAACAGATCCTATCAATTGGGTTAAGGGGTAGCGAATGTTTGGTTGATGGCGTGCGTACCCCAAATACCATATTACACTAGCAATATGTGCACAGGTACCGACAGTTCGAGCACCAGATTTACAGGTGCAGTAATAACCATCTATAGATTCTTCTTCATTATTTATTTCTTCGTTATTTGTTGGTCGATATGAAATCCACAGTTGATATTTAGCTGCACTTCTAAAACGAGAAAATACTCTAACCCGTAGAAGCCCTGGCCATGGTAGTCTGTTGATATCTCTCAAAGTTTCAAACTGAAATTCTTCGTCGTCCCTCTGTAATTTGTCTTGGACATAGGACGGTGCCAACTTTACTTGATAAACTCCAATTGTTAGCGTTTTTATAAAATCAAGCGTCAGAATTGGAAAATCTTGCAACTGTTCAGCATCTAAACGTACCCATCTTTGAGCATTTCTAGTATTCAGATTCTCTTCCTCAACTAGTGCTTGAACGACATTTGGTTCACTAGCCTTTTCAAGTAATCTTTGAGCCAATTGTGCATCGGCTCCTTCCATCAGGATAGGAGGGTGATATCTATTAATAATAGCTCCAGCTATCCGAAAAAAGTCCCCTAGATGGGAAAGATGTTGTATTTGAATATTTTGTTGTAGAAACTTAAACATTGATTTTATGTGGCCGTTTCGTGATTCTACTATCCACCTCGACTTTGTGATCAAACGAGAGTCGTTAGCATCTTCGGTTGAGAGTTGGTGTTGGTTAGGAAGCATAAGTGCTGGCATTTTATGCACAATGCCTAGGTGTCCAAGTATTTCACTAGCATCACGGTACCCCCTATCCACTACTACAATATCATTTTCCTGAAACCATCTTCTCATTATATTACCGTCTAGTTCAAGTTCATTTTGCAAAATAGCAGCGTCATTATTTTTACTATCAGAGAAGTATGGCCCTTGAATGTCGACTATATAACCGTCAGGTGCTACTATTAAAATAGGTTTTAATAAGTGTCGGCCTTTGTGTACACAATACGACTGCCGTAAAACTCTGAAATTGCTACTCTTTTGAATGTAGCTGTAAGTACCATCAATGAAAGTGATTGCTCGAGGAATTTGTGGCTCTGGATTATATAGTACATTAGCAAAGTCCGTAACATGTCTCTCAATATAATTTTCTCTAGTAATAGCATTAAAGCCTATGTTGGTAGTCACAAAACGTTGCATCAAAGATTGTCTAACAAGAGTAACGGCTAGACTTACTGCCTGTCTACTTGAATAGCCAAACATTAAACGTACAAAATCATCAGAAAGTCCATGACGCATTTTGCACAAGAACATCAAGAGATCTTTTTTATTCACATATCTGTAATAATCTTCTTGGCGTACTCCATCGCAGTAGGTAAATAGTTCTGAAAACTGCTGTTTATTAACTGGGTATAAGTATTCAAATTCACTGTCACTTAAACTATTCTCGTCGTATATTCTCGTCAGATTTTTTGCTACATGACGAACTCCTTGTAAAAATGACTGAAGAATTTCTCCTCTTATAACATAGGGTCGGTTGATGTAACGCAATCCAATTACCAAAGGTTGTAAAATATATCCTTGCTCATCTAAATGATGAGCACATGATTTAACATATTCGGGAATATAGATATCTTTCAAAATGAAAACATGAGCCCTACATTCGACAGATAACTTACGAAGATCTTCATCGCTGTTACATATCAAGCACGTACTACTTCTAGTTTGCGTTAATACATTTATCTTTAAACAAGCAGGGTCTTCTTCAATAGCAGATATTTCATTGCGGATCGACTGATTGCAATTGGTACATATTTTCGTATCAGCATTTACATTAAGAGACGGCCTGAAAAATTCTTGTCTTCTACGAATAGCTATTTCAGATTTTGCAGCATTCTCTTCCCCATTTATTCTCGTCATCAAACGTGGTTGAAATCGTCCATCACAAACAAAACAAGTTAAGAGATTTCTATTCCTTAGGGCCATCTTATTCTATATTGAAGAAGGTAGTCTGTTTTCATAAGTCTGCTGTATCAAATCAAACAATAAACTAGTTACAATCACTTACAATTAGCAGATACTAAATTAGTGTCAGAATCAACATTAACTGTCAAAACAATTATTTACAAGGGAATCTTTGATTCTTTGATTCTTTGTTACTGTATCCAGTAACACCGTGCGCTTCATATTTTCATTTTTTGTGCAGGGTATTGGATTAAGGTTGGACACCAGCGATACATTGATTCGTTATAATATACAGGGCGATTCATTAAATGCGACGACCGGCTTTATTATTAGCTTTAATAAAAGTTATCAATAATAGTTAAATCAAATAATCATAACATATTGACCTTCAAACTTAATATATTAAAATAATATAAGTATACAGATCACACATATAGGGGGGTTGATAATTACAAGATGAATATAATTTATTTATTATACTACAACACCCTGTTCACTTATGTTGATTTGGAATTTTGGCAATTATCTGAAACAAACTCTTGAAGCATTTAGAATAATAATAGATGCTAGGATTGAAACTGTTAAATCAGCAAAACTTGGGGTAACGGAATTGGGACAAGCATTGGTACAAAAGTAAATGCTGTACAAGATGGTGTAAATGCCCAAAATGCCGTATAATTTGTGAATCACACGGTATGTACCGGCGATGAAGATCTTCATTATCTGTCGAATATGGGGCTTTATTTCGGAAAGGATTAAATCATGTTCACATCATTTAGATAGGCAAGGGTTTTTTTTAGAACCTTTCATTCAGTAATAATTATCGGATTACGTTACATTAACCGATCATAAGATGAGAGATCTTGTCATTCTTACAGAGATGTAACAAAAAATCTGACGAGACTACCACGAAAGTAGTTTGAGTGATATTGAATTTGAATGTTTATACACACATAAAAGATAAGAGATCATTATTATTCCAATTGTAAATCAGGTGCTCGAAAGTGTCGGTACGTTCCACATAACGCTAATATCGGATGCAAGCCATCAACAAATAATAGAATCCGTACATAATCATAATTACAATGTCTTAACATACATGGTATGAACTGGTAAGAAATATTTTTAATGCACTAGTCTCCCATTTGATTGCTGCATCATCATGCGGTCGACCAGGATCCGTACAAGATGCAACAAATAGACAAGTGCCACAAAATATTGATCATATTATATTTAGTTTTCTACTTTTATGTTTAATTTTTCTATATGTTCCTGAAAAAAATTAAATTACTACAACTAAAAAAGTGGAAGAACCCCGTATAATAGTAACCTCAGATCGCCCAATATTAAAATCAAATGTTTTTTACTTATTCTGCAAGTCTACGAGCTTTTGCGTTTGACTGAGTTTGTTTAAAGAATTACATAAAAATTATGTAATTATTAATAACCCTGTATACGGAGTCTTATAACTTCTTATTACAACTCGTGTCGACAATATTGAGATTGTAATTATTATCCTTAACTTTTTGTAACAAAAAAATCGCCACATTATTGATTTTCTAAAGGTAAGTAACATCCCTCTCTCTGCATGTTTGACACCCTGTATCTCAAAAACTATACATTAGATCTTGTTGTGCCCATGGAGACATTTGATCAGGACATCATAAACCTCATTATACTAAATTTTCAGCCAATTCGACTGGGACCCATTTTCCATAAGAACCGTGCGGGGTCCTTTGATATTGACATCCATGGGTGTAGACACAGAATTACAATTCAGCATATTGTACTTTTTCAGTATGTCCGTTGTGTACTTCTTCTGGGACATGGTGATCGAATTTAATGATTCGTTTTGATTGAATTCGATACCAAGGCAATAATGTAGATAACCAAGATCTTTTATTTGAAATTCCACAGCCAAGTCATTTTTTAATTTCAAGTATCTATCCACATTATTCGTAGCAACGATTAGGTCGTCTGCATAAACAGCTATGGCTAAAATATCTCTGTTTCTTCGTGAAACATAAACACATTTATCAGTTTCTAATGGCTTGAGGTTTATGATGGTTCGGAGGTAGTGGTCTAATTTCTTGAACCATTGTCTTCCCGATTGTTTCAAACCATAAAGCGATTTATGAAGATGGCAAACTTTGTCTTCATCCCCTGGCTGCACGAATGGTTCTGGTTGGTGCATAAAAATATCTTCTTCCAGGTCTCCATTGATATATGCCATGACCACGTCCATCTGATACAAGGTCAGTCCTAGTTCAACTGACAAGGAGAGCAAAATTCTTATAGATCCTTGTCTTGTGACGGGTGAGCTTGTTTCATGGAAGTCAACACCTGGCTGCTGAGCAAACCCCTTCGCAACTAGTCGTGCCTTTCTGCGTTCTACATTTCCGTCTGCAGTATATTTTGTTCGCAAAATCCACTTGCATCCTATAATGTTTCTATTTTGAGGTCTCTCAACTAAACTCCAAGTTTTACTTCTTATAAGTGCTTGAAATTCATCATTCATGGCATTTTTCCATTCTCTGGCATTTTCTCCGTTCAAAGCTTCCTCAACACTGGGATTTGACATATCTTCGGTTGTCATTTGAACTTCTTCCAAGGTCTCTATTATGTTGTATTTCTTTCGTGGTCTACCTCTTGAACCATCTCTTATTATTGCTGGTCTACCTGCCCCCCTCTTGAATGACACTACTGAATTTCTATTGTCTTCATCTCTGTGTTCAATCTGAGGTATTTCTTCTTGTTCGTATATCCCATCTTGATCTGGAAGTTTTCTTTGATTTTCTTCTAATAACTTGTTTGGTTCAGAAATATCGATGAACATAAAATCATTCAATTCCTTCTCCTCTTCAATCCTCATTGTTGCTGTTTCAATGAATCTCACGTCTCTACTAGTAATAACCTTTCTAGCTTCTGGATCCCACAAACGATAGGCTTTCGATTCGCTTGAGTATCCTATAAACGTGCATTCCTTCGATCTTGGATCAAATTTTGATTTATGAGATTTTGTCAATGCAAACGCTTTTGAACCGAAAATTCTAATATGTGATACCACTGGCTTTCTTTTATTCCAAATTTCATATGGAGTACTGTTTTCCAAACTACGACTTGGGCATCGATTTCTTATATGAGCTGCTGTTGATACAGCTTCTGCCCAAAAAGATTGTGGCAAATTGGAATGCTGTAACATACATCGAGACATTTCAACCAGTGTTCGGTTCATGCGCTCTGCAACGCCGTTCTGCTGAGGAATGTAAGCCGTTGAAAATTCTCTTTTAATTCCATTCTGCTCTAATATCTTGTCAAATTCCTTTCCGTGATACTCTAGTCCATTGTCTGTCCTCAAAATTTTAATTTTTCTTTGCATTTGTGTCTCTGCATAGTTTTTAAACTTCAGAAAAACTTCTCTCACTTCATCTTTGGATTTTAGGAAATATACTTGTACCCATCTCGACTTATCATCTATAAAAGTGACGAAATATCGGGCACCTCCAAGAGATTTGATTTTCATGGGACCACAAATATCGGAGTGTATCAAATCTAGAACTCCTTCTGCTCTTGAACTTGATGACTTAGGAAATGATGAAGTAGTTTGTTTGCTTTTAATACATACTTCACAATCATTCAAGATTTCGTGAGGATTGAATTTAATTCCCTCGACCAAGTTCTTTGACAAGATGATTTTCAAATGATTTTCATTAAGATGGCCATAACGATAATGCCATTTCTTGAGTTCGCTAAGATCTTCGTTTGCTACTACTGCTGACTCTCCAACTTCTTGGATATAATAGAGTTCACCTCTTCGTTCTGCTCGAAGGACGATTTCTTCCTTCTGATTGACGATTTCAGCATGGCTTTTGAAAAATTTGGTGATTCTTCCATTTGAAGCTGCCTTTGATATAGAAATCAAGTTAGTTTTCAGTTCGGGTACAAACAAAGCATTTTCTAAATTGATTGTTCTTTTTCCTGATGGTCCATTATCCATCATTATTCTAACGGTTCCTTTCCCAAGAACATTTGTTGTTTTTTCAGTTGCTAGGCATACCTTCTGATTAATTAAATTATGAAAGCTTGAAAATTTTGTTTTGTCGTTACACATATGGGAAGATGCGCCGCTATCTAAACACCATTCATCTTTATTCATTTGTTCTACCTGGTATGTCCCCACTACACTAGTTTCTTGAGTTCTCATCATGAATGCATCTTCTTCGGTACTGGAAACTTGTTCTACATTTGAAGCTTCGTGCTTTTTGTTACTTGCTCGATATTTACAATCAGAACCCTTGTGACCAAAATTGTGGCAGGTATTGCATTTGAATGGAAAATATTTTTTATCTTGTTGAACGAACTTTTTGTCTGACTTGGGTCTGTTTTTATTATATCTGCTATTTCGATTACTCCACTGAAACTTGGATTTGGTATGTAAGGCATTTTGGGATGTTTCTCCGCTTTCAGACCCCATTCTTGCGTTATATTCGTCAAAAAGTTTGATTTTTAACACATCAGGCTTCGGTAAGTCATCTCGTGCTTCGATTGCACATCTGAAGTTTTCATAAGTACTGGGAATGGAATATAACATTAAGATTGATAAAAGGTCATCTCCAACTTCTATTCCCATTTCTCTAAGCTGATCGACAACGTTGAAAAAGGTTTTCAGATGATCTGTCATAGTGTCACCTTCTTTCATTTTTGTAAACAATAACTGCTTCAATAACGTAGCTTTTCTGGCTGGCCCACGAGATTGATATGTTTCTTTCAATTTCTGCCATACTTTTTCCGATGTAGTGCAATGTTTTATGATGCAAAGTTCTGACGGTTGCATTGCCAAAACGATATCCGCTTTGGCTTTCTGATCTGTCTTCTTCCAAGTTTCCTTTTCTCCCAGGTCTTCTGGCTCTTTTATTTCGCCATTTACATACGACCAATGGTCATTTTTGATAAGAATTGCTTCCATCTGCATACGCCAAGTTTCATAATTATTCTTGTTCAACTTCTCGATTTGCGAGAATGACGACGTCATATTTATTCGGTTTTGAACAGAATATACTGAAAACTGTGTCTAGAAATGGCCTGGGCCCATAACCTGTTGGTTATACTGAGAAAAAATGATATTAACTTGATTAACTTCACAGAAACTTGAAATATATATTTTGACATTTAAATACAAAATACTGACATTTTTTATCAACATAAAAATACTGAGTGATTACATTCAACTTTAATAAAAACAGGAACACTTGATGAACAAACCATGTTGTTTCATATTATCCAACATTTCGATCAACTGAAATTCACAATACATACCCATTCGACCATTCTGAATCGACTGGCGTTCGCAGATTTCGTCTATCTCTAACCGGTCTCGAGTTGGTCAGCTCTGAATTAGATTTCAAATGGTTTTTTTGGCGCGAAAAATATTTCTGATGGGTTTTCGACATTTTCGTTCAAAGATTCGGAATCAGCACGTCAAAATACGTCCGAAGACAAACATTTTAAATTCAAAAAATGAAAAATAAAAAACCTCAGAAAATTTAATGTTTTATCTTAAACACCTTTTTTCTGCTGAATCTTATACCTGAGCATATAAAAATCATACATTTTTGGAATGAGCATAAAATTTTACGTATACAGTGCGAATTTCAAGTCGATGTGACGACTTGGTATTTTTGATGATTTTTAGGGCTTGCAACTTTTTTCAGGTAAATTTTTTTTTTTTTCGATCAACTGAAATTCACAATACATACCCATTCGACCATTCTGAATCGACTGGCGTTCGCAGATTTCGTCTATCTCTAACCGGTCTCGAGTTGGTGAGCTCTGAATTAGTTTTCAAATGGTTTTTTTGGCGCGAAAAATATTTCTGATGGGTTTTCGACATTTTCGTTCAAAGATTCGGAATCAGCACGTCAAAATACGTCCGAGGACAAACATTTTAAATTCGAAAAATGAAAAATAAAAAACCTCAGAAAATTTAATATTTTATCTTAAACACCTTTTTTCTGCTAAATCTTATATCTGAGCATATAAAAATCATACATTTTTGGAATGAGCATAAAATTTTACGTATACAGTGCGAATTTCGAGTCGATGTGACGACTTCGTATTTTTGATGATTTTTAGGTTGCAACTTTTTTCAGGTAAATTTTATTTTTTTCGATTAACTGAAATTCACAATACATACCCATTCGACCATTCTGAATCGACTGGCGTTCGCAGATTTCGTCTATCTCTAACCGGTCTCGAGTTGGTCAGCTCTGAATTAGATTTCAAATGGTTTTTTTTGGCGCGAAAAATATTCCTGATGGGTTTTTGACATTTTCGTTCAAAGATTCGGAATCAGCACGTCAAAATACGTCCGAGGACAAACACATTAAATTCGAAAAATGAAAAATAAAAAACCTCAGAAAATTTAATGTTTTATCTTAAACACCTTTTTTCTGCTAAATCTTATATCTGAAAATATAAAAATCATACATTTTTGGAATGAGCATAAAATTTTACGTATACAGTGCAAATTTCAAGTCGATGGTATTTTACGTATACAGTGCGAATTTCAAGTCGATGTGACGACTTGGTATTTTTGATGATTTTTAGGGGTAACCCCTTGCAACTTTTTTCAGGTAAATTTTTTTTTTTCGATCAACTGAAATTCACAATACATACCCATTCGACCATTCTGAATCGACTGGCGTTCGCAGATTTCGTCTATCTCTAACCGATCTCGAGTTGGTCAGCTCTCTGAATTAGATTTCAAATGGTTTTTTTGGCGCGAAAAATATTTCTGATGGGTTTTCGACATTTTCGTTCAAAGATTCGGAATCAGCACGTCAAAAATACGTCCGAAGACAAACATTTTAAATTCGAAAAATGAAAAATAAAAAACCTCAGAAAATTTAATGTTTTATCTTAAACACCTTTTTTCTGCTGAATCTTATACCTGAGCATATAAAAATCATACATTTTTGGAATGAGCATAAAATTTTACGTATACAGTGCGAATTTCAAGTCCATGTGACGACTTGGTATTTTTGATGATTTTTAGGGGTAACCCCTTGCAACGTTTTTCAGGTAAATTTTTTTTTTTTCGATCAACTGAAATTCACAATACATACCGATTCGACCATTCTGAATCGACTGGCGTTCGCAGATTTCGTCTATCTCTAACCGGTCTCGAGTTGGTCAGCTCTGAATTAGTTTTCAAATGGTTTTTTTGGCGCGAAATATATTTCTGATGGGTTTTCGACATTTTCGTTCAAAGATTCGGAATCAGCACGTCAAAATACGTCCGAGGCCAAAAAATTTAAATTCGAAAAATGAAAAATAAAAAACCTCATAAAATTTAATGTTTTATCTTAAACACCTTTTTTCTGCTAAATCTTATATCTGAGCATATAAAAATCATACATTTTTGGAATGAGCATAAAATTTTACGTATACAGTGCGAATTTCAAGTCGATGTGACGACTTGGTATTTTTGATGATTTTTAGGGGTAACTAACCCCTTGCAACTTTTTTCAGGCAAATTTTTTTTTTGATCAACTGAAATTCAGAATACATACCGATTCGACCATTCTGAATCGACTGGCGTTCGCAGATTTCGTCTATCCCTAACCGGTCTCGAGTTGGTCAGCTCTGAATTAGTTTTCAAATGGTTTTTTTGGCGCGAAAAATATTTCTAATGGGTTTTCGACATTTTCGTTCAAAGATTCGGAATCAGCACGTCAAAATACGTCCGAGGACAAACATTTTAAATTCGAAAAATGAAAAATAAAAAACCTCAGAAAATTTAATGTTTTATCTTAAACACCTTTTTTCTGCTGAATCTTATACCTGAGCATATAAAAATCATACATTTTTGGAATGAGCATAAAATTTTACGTATACAGTGCGAATTTCAAGTCGATGTGACGACTTGGTATTTTTGATGATTTTTAGGGGTAACCCCTTGCAACTTTTTTCAGGTAATTTTTTTTTTTTTCGATCAACTGAAATTCACAATACATACCCATTCGACCATTCTGAATCGACTGGCGTTCGCAGATTTCGTCCATCTCTAACCGGTCTCGAGTTGGTCAGCTCTGAATTAGATTTCAAATGGTTTTTTTTGACGCGAAAAATATTTCTGATGGGTTTTTGACATTTTCGTTCAAAGATTCGGAATCAGCACGTCAAAATACGTCCGAGGACAAACACATTAAATTCGAAAAATGAAAAATAAAAAACCTCAGAAAATTTAATGTTTTATCTTAAACACCTTTTTTCTGCTAAATTTTATATCTGAGCAAAAATCATACATTTTTGGAATGAGCATAAAATTTTACGTATACAGTGAGAATTTCAAGTCGATGTGACGACTTGGTATTTTTGATGATTTTTAGGGGTAACCCCTTGCAACTTTTTTCAGGTAAATTTTATTTTTTTTGATTAACTGAAATTCACAATACATACCAATTCGACCACTCTGAATCGACTGGCGTTCGCAGATTTCGTCTATCTCTAACCGGTCTCGAGTTGGTGAGCTCTGAATTAGTTTTCAAATGGTTTTTTTGGCGCGAAAAATATTTCTGATGGGTTTTCGACATTTTCGTTCAAAGATTCGGAATCAGCACGTCAAAATTCGTCCGAGGACAAACATTTTAAATTCGAAAAATGAAAAATAAAAAACCTCAGAAAATTTAATATTTTATCTTAAACACCTTTTTTCTGCTAAATCTTATATCTGAGCATATAAAAATCATACATTTTTGGAATGAGCATAAAATTTTACGTATACAGTGCGAATTTCGAGTCGATGTGACGACTTGGTATTTTTGATGATTTTTAGGGAACCCCTTGCAACTTTTTTCAGGTAAATTTTTTTTTTTTCGATCAACTGAAATTCACAATACATACCGATTCGACCATTCTGAATCGACTGGCGTTCGCAGATTTCGTCTATCTCTAACCGGTCTCGAGTTGGTCAGCTCTGAATTAGTTTTCAAATGGTTTTTTTGGCGCGAAAAATATTTCTGATGGGTTTTCGACATTTTCGTTCAAAGATTCGGAATCAGCACGTCAAAATACGTCCGAGGCCAAAAAATTTAAATTCGAAAAATGAAAAATAAAAAACCTCAGAAAATTTAATGTTTTATCTTAAACACCTTTTTTCTGCTAAATCTTATACCTGAGCATATAAAAATCATACATTTTTGGAATGAGCATAAAATTTTACGTATACAGTGCGAATTTCAAGTCGATGTGACGACTTGGTATTTTTGATGATTTTTAGGGGTAACTAACCCCTTGCAACTTTTTTCAGGCAAATTTTTTTTTTGATCAACTGAAATTCAGAATACATACCGATTCGACCATTCTGAATCGACTGGCGTTCGCAGATTTCGTCTATCCCTAACCGGTCTCGAGTTGGTCAGCTCTGAATTAGTTTTCAAATGGTTTTTTTGGCGCGAAAAATATTTCTGATGGGTTTTCGACATTTTCGTTCAAAGATTCGGAATCAGCACGTCAAAATACGTCCGAGGACAAACATTTTAAATTCGAAAAATGAAAAATAAAAAACCTCAGAAAATTTAATGTTTTATCTTAAACACCTTTTTTTCTGCTGAATCTTATACCTGAGCATATAAAAATCATACATTTTTGGAATGAGCATAAAATTTTACGTATACAGTGCGAATTTCAAGTCGATGTGACGACTTGGTATTTTTGATGATTTTTAGGGGTAACCCCTTGCAACTTTTTTCGGGTAAATTTTTTTTTTTTCGATCAACTGAAATTCACAATACATACCCATTCGACCATTCTGAATCGACTGGCGTTCGCAGATTTCGTCTATCTCTAACCGGTCTCGAGTTGGTGAGCTCTGAATTAGTTTTCAAATGGTTTTTTTGGCGCGAAAAATATTTCTGATGGGTTTTCGACATTTTCGTTCAAAGATTCGGAATCAGCACGTCAAAATACGTCCGAGGACAAACATTTTAAATTCGAAAAATGAAAAATAAAAAACCTCAGAAAATTTAATATTTTATCTTAAACACCATTTTTCTGCTAAATCTTATATCTGAGCATATAAAAATCATACATTTTTGGAATGAGCATAAAATTTTACGTATACAGTGCGAATTTCGAGTCGATGTGACGACTTCGTATTTTTGATGATTTTTAGGTTGCAACTTTTTTCAGGTAAATTTTATTTTTTTCGATTAACTGAAATTCACAATACATACCCATTCGACCATTCTGAATCGACTGGCGTTCGCAGATTTCGTCTATCTCTAACCGGTCTCGAGTTGGTCAGCTCTGAATTAGATTTCAAATGTTTTTTTTTGGCGCGAAAAATATTCCTGATGGGTTTTTGACATTTTCGTTCAAAGATTCGGAATCAGCACGTCAAAATACGTCCGAGGACAAACACATTAAATTCGAAAAATGAAAAATAAAAAACCTCAGAAAATTTAATGTTTTATCTTAAACACCTTTTTTCTGCTAAATCTTATATCTGAGCATATAAAAATCATACATTTTTGGAATGAGCATAAAATTTTACGTATACAGTGCGAATTTCAAGTCGATGTGACGACTTGGTATTTTTGATGATTTTTAGGGGTAACCCCTTGCAACTTTTTTCAGGTAAATTTTATTTTTTTCGATTAACTGAAATTCACAATACATACCCATTCGACCATTCTGAATCGACTGGCGTTCGCAGATTTCGTCTATCTCTAACCGGTCTCGAGTTGGTCAGCTCTCTGAATTAGATTTCAAATGGTTTTTTTGGCGCGAAAAATATTTCTGATGGGTTTTCGACATTTTCGTTCAAAGATTCGGAATCAGCACGTCAAAATACGTCCGAGGCCAAAAAATTTAAATTCGAAAAATGAAAAATAAAAAACCTCAGAAAATTTAATGTTTTATCTTAAACACCTTTTTTCTGCTAAATCTTATATCTGAGCATATAAAAATCATACATTTTTGGAATGAGCATAAAATTTTACGTATACAGTGCGAATTTCAAGTCGATGTGACGACTTGGTATTTTTGATGATTTTTAGGGGTAACTAACCCCTTGCAACTTTTTTCAGGCAAATTTTTTTTTTGATCAACTGAAATTCACAATACATACCGATTCGACCATTCTGAATCGACTGGCGTTCGCAGATTTCGTCTATCCCTAACCGGTCTCGAGTTGGTCAGCTCTGAATTAGTTTTCAAATGGTTTTTTTGGCGCGAAAAATATTTCTAATGGGTTTTCGACATTTTCGTTCAAAGATTCGGAATCAGCACGTCAAAATACGTCCGAGGCCAAAAAATTTAAATTCGAAAAAGGAAAAATAAAAAACCTCAGAAAATTTAATGTTTTATCTTAAACACCTTTTTTCTGCTAAATCTTATATCTGAGCATATAAAAATCATACATTTTTGGAATGAGCATAAAATTTTACGTATACAGTGCGAATTTCAAGTCGATGTGACGACTTGGTATTTTTGATGATTTTTAGGGGTAACTAACCCCTTGCAACTTTTTTCAGGTAAATTTTTTTCTTGATCAACTGAAATTCAGAATACATACCGATTCGACCATTCTGAATCGACTGGCGTTCGCAGATTTCGTCTATCCCTAACCGGTCTCGAGTTGGTCAGCTCTGAATTAGTTTTCAAATGGTTTTTTTGGCGCGAAAAATATTTCTAATGGGTTTTCGACATTTTCGTTCAAAGATTCGGAATCAGCACGTCAAAATACGTCCGAGGCCAAAAAATTTAAATTCGTAAAATGAAAAATAAAAAACCTCAGAAAATTTAATGTTTTATCTTAAACACCTTTTTTCTGCTAAATCTTATATCTGAGCATATAAAAATCATACATTTTTGGAATGAGCATAAAATTTTACGTATACAGTGCGAATTTCAAGTCGATGTGACGACTTGGTATTTTTGATGATTTTTAGGGGTAACCCTTGCAACTTTTTTCAGGTAAATTTTATTTTTTTCGATTAACTGAAATTCACAATACATACCCATTCGACCATTCTGAATCGACTGGCGTTCGCAGATTTCGTCTATCTCTAACCGGTCTCGAGTTGGTCAGCTCTGAATTAGATTTCAAATGGTTTTTTTTGGCGCGAAAAATATTTCTGATGGGTTTTTGACATTTTCGTTCAAAGATTCGGAATCAGCACGTCAAAATACGTCCGAGGACAAACACATTAAATTCGAAAAATGAAAAATAAAAAACCTCAGAAAATTTAATGTTTTATCTTAAACACCTTTTTTCTGCTAAATCTTATATCTGAGCATATAAAAATCATACATTTTTGGAATGAGCATAAAATTTTACGTATACAGTGCGAATTTCAAGTCGATGTGACGACTTGGTATTTTTGATAATTTTTAGGGGTAACCCTTGCAACTTTTTTCAGGTAAATTTTATTTTTTTCGATTAACTGAAATTCACAATACATACCTATTCGACCATTCTGAATCGACTGGCGTTCGCAGATTTCGTCTATCTCTAACCGGTCTCGAGTTGGTCAGCTCTGAATTAGATTTCAAATGTTTTTTTATTCGCAAAAATAATATCTGGTGAGTTTTCAACATTTCGAATAATGAATTTAATTAAAGTTAATAATGAATAAATGAAAATGTTATGACGTACACCTAATGAAAGAGTAGTTTCTTCCTCGAGTCTTATTAATTATTATTGTATTAAATTTTACAATTCCTCCCAATACTTTGAAAATCATGTCAACACATTCGTGGACAGAAGGAGTTCTAAAGACGTCAAAAAATCAACACCAATTTTTTTACAGAATCGAGTTTAATTTTGTCCAAATGTGATGAATTGTATGAAATGAAAATGTTTGTTTCGTACTTTTTGACAAAAAACAGATGACGGCTATAGCAGTTCTGTCCCACTACCCAAAAAAAAAAAAAATGTGACGGACCTGCTGCAACCGTCACAAAAAAACGAAAAACGGAAGGAGACTTAATTTCTGACTGAAAGAACAATCCTACAAAATAAAGCAAAAAATATACTAATGCTAATTGAAGAAAAACGTATATATGTCAACTTTCAAAAATTTTCCTCAGACGCAGAAGAGTAAGTAAGTAAGTAAGTAAGTAAGTAGTAAGTAAGTAATTTTATTCAGTTAATATGACAGAGCACAAGAGCATAATAGAAAATAAATCCGTCATAAATATAATCGAGTAGCCTAAACGTACCTAGTATTATGGTGATTTGTAGCACTCTGATTAAGGAATAAAAAACAACAAAACAACAAAAACAAAAAAAAAGCATTTCAGACAGTCAATTTACACATATTCACGTCGCCCCAATACTGAATTCGCGTGCGAACTGCATGAAGATACCTGCTTTTTAAAGCATCTACCCCTTCCATCACTCTGGGAGATTTCTTGCAGTCACACGCTATCAATATACCGTTATTACCGTTTTCCCCTGTATACTGGGACACACGTTGAAGGCTGTAATATGAATAACACGTATTTCAAGTCTGCTGGGGACGGTTCGGCACAATATGAAATGTCTGCTATAGCCGTCATGTCCCAGCGCTCGTGACGGCTATAGCAGGTCTCTCCACGAATGTGTTAAGTAAGTTATGTTTAGTTGCTTATTCAGTATTTAGTTGATTGAATGTTCAAACTGATAACCGTGCGCTTCGATACAATAATAAAGATTTTGTTCGAAACGTTCGCGCACATTCCGGAGTGATGCGACGGCACTCGTCAACGATTCTTTGACGGAAGTCTTCCAGCGACGCTGGTTTTGTTTTTTATATTTTACTTTTTAGATATCCCTACAAAAAAAAATCGAGTGGGTATAAATCTGGAGATCGTGGAGAGACCTAACAGATGTGATTACATTGACCATCAAAACATCAACCACTACCCTCGTACGGGCCTGTTATTTATGTTATTTCAATGCCTTTCGATATGAATCCGACAATACTATATAATTGTTGCATATGTTATTTCTTTTTTATCAATAAAATAAAAGTGATAATTTTTATTAATTATCATATGCTCTGCAACAAAATTTCCCGAAAGCTGTTTTACATAGTACGGGGACCTTTATCAAATCATTAGCATCCACAGGTACTTTAATAGTCATGTTGGTTACATTGACAAATACTACGAATGTTCGTTTATTTACCACCATGTTATTAGGTGTCGTCACCGGCATAAAAAAGAAAGGGATGTCTTACGAAATAAAGTTAGAGAAAGTGCAACACTAGATGTCCTGCCATACCAGGATGCTCACTGCAATATTCCTATACGATATAGGAATATATTAGGGTCAAAAATCCATCAGAAAACAACAACTTTCCTGGCTAATACCACGACGAACGTTGAATTACATCCAATGAATTTCCGTCTGCAGAGACCTACGAGACCTACCCTATAATGATGAGGGCAAGAACCCAGAAATCGATCTATAGGTGGTCCAAATGTTTCGATTAACATTTCCATGTATTTAGCAATTGCGGAGATAGCCTTGTAGGAACTCTGCACGGAAATTCATTGGATGTAATTCAACGTTCGTCGTGGTATTAGCCAGGAAAGTAGTTGTTTTCTGATGGATTTTTGACCCAAATATATTCCTATATCGTATAGGAATATTGCAGTGAGCATCCTGGTATAGCAGGACATCTAGTGTTGAACTTGATTAGCTCATTGTTAAATAGATTTCTTCTATTTTTGATCTATTAGAGAAAGTGGGTGTTCTTGAAGTATAGAGTAGAGTCAACTGCCAAAATGAGGTTTAAAAATTTTTTTTAAAAAATTGTTTAAAATCGTTTAAAATTGTTTTTTCCGTTAACCAGCTGTCGTCCCCTTACGAACGGCAGCCCTCAAAAGTCGAATCTTGTGCGAGCCAAGGATTAATGAGATCGAAACTTTTAACGTGCGATTCCTAGCACTTTCTCGGGCCATAAGATAAAAAAATCTGTAGTCGCTAAGGATTCGAACCTAGTCGACCAGCAGTCACTGGTTTCGAAGGCGAAAGTCTCAACCACTGAGCTACAGGACCCTTTAATATAGGTATTCAGATGCTTCAAAGTGCATTATATTGCAGATGAAATAAAGTTATGCAGATCGTATTTATGTTCTTAGAGTCTGAAACCTTGCTATTTTCCTTCTCGGGGATTTTTTTGTGGTCTGTCGTCAAAGTACGCAATTGGAAGCAAACATTTTCGCAAAAATAAATTAAACAGACTTATTCACCAATTTTACCGTAGACAAATTTTTAGTTCAATAGTTTACAACCTCTGGAAATTCAAAAACGCACAGTGAATTCTTTATTAACACGCTTATATTAGCTTCATCTGTGTCTATCTATGTAACGGAATCTTTGGATGTGATTTTCACCCACTTCCAGACGTCCGAGGGATTTTAAATTTGGCAGGTGTTTCACGACTATTTTGGTGGAGAAGAAAACATAATGTTGACTCAACAATAACAAAATACATTAGCGGTATTTAAAAAAAAATAAAAAATCCTACCAAAACGCAGAATTAGCTTTTGTCTGAACCACAAGGATTCAGACAAGTACTTTCTTCACAAGAACACGCTGTACTACCAATGTGGACTAAAAAGTAAAAAGTATTACTCGAATGTAAAAAAGTGCTTTTCATAAGTTGTCTCAAGCTCAGTCTGTAAAAAATTAATACAAAATAAAAATGAAGTTTCATTATAAAATTAACGGCAAAGTTTTAAATGGTCCGATTGCCTTACTTATCGCGGTATTCTTTGAGCATTGTTTGTAGTGGGAATTTAAAATTTTCAGCTATGTTTGTTTTACTGTATACAGTTGTGCATTTCGGAGCTATACTCTCGAACAGACTCAAATGCGAATTATAAACCTACATTTTATGGAATCGACTGGAAAAACATAAAAAGCCAAGCAGCAATGCGTAGGATACGGCACTGCGAATGTGCACCTTGTACGATATTTCAACCGTTGAATGTGATATAACAATACACACAAATGAAAAATGTGCTATTCATTGCAGTATCATTCATTCTTGCTTGCTCACCTTGCGTCAGTCAACTGCAATAAATACTCTTGAATGTATGCTTAAATTAAGAAAGCAGAGTTTTTGCATCGTTCATCTTTCTTTCTTCCACTATACGACCGTGAAGTTGGTGATCAATATTTTTAAATCATTAAGAGAGTCCTAATAAACTACAACCTTGAGATGAACTGAGGCTATCATTCCATGTTTGAAAAGCAAAAATAAATGCAATGAGCGTTTCCAGTCATTTTCAGAGAATAGTTATTTGTTTAACTAGCAGCAAAGTAGTAGATTGACTGCCGAGGCTGAATTCATAGCCGAGCGTAGCGAGGCTAGGAATTCAGCCTCGGCACAATCTCTTTATTTTTCCTGTAGTGTTCAATTAAAATAATATTTGATAGAAATCGCAGTTGTTGGAATGGTTGGTTGCTATGGAAATGTCCATAATAATTATAGTTTGACAATTCATGAAATTTCTGACAGTTGTGCGAAAAAATATCGGTATATTTAAATTATTATATAATGGACAGTGATAGCGACCTGGAAGTACTTACTCCTCCAGAAATAAGGGAGGTGGCAAAAAATATAGAGTTGAATTTGGAGAAGTCTCGGATGAAATATGAAAGAAATTATAAACGATTTATGGATTATTGCATGGAGAAAAATGCGAAGACTTTTTCGGAGAATGTATTACTTGCTTATTTTGCTGGATTATCTCAAACAATGAAGAGTTCTACCCTTTGGTCTGTATATTCTATGTTGAAGGCAACTATGAATGTTAAAAATGGCGTAGATATAGGAAGATACTTGAAGTTGCGGGCATATTTATAACGGTCATCTGAAGGCTACAAGGCAAAGAAGTCCCGAGTTTTCGAAAAACAAGATATTATAAACTTTATACTGGATGCACCAGATGATGAATATTTATTAGCAAAAGTAAGTTTTGAATAAGATATCTATACCATGGAGTGAAAATACTTATAATGCTTTTAGTTCGAAAATATGAATGGGGAATTCATAAAATCTTTTGTGGAATCATCTGCGACTGAAAGACAAACTTTAGTCGCTATTTTCCATCGTTCAAGATAACCTCTTGGGAGGTATTCATGTTGAAAAGGGGAACATTCTCCATGAAAATTGAAAAATGAAAAATGTGACTTATTTGTAATATCTAACAGAAAACAACTATTTCCCCGGCACAAGCCACGCTGGACATTGAACTACATCTGATAGATATTGCGAAAAGACTCTAACTGAAAAGGAAAGAAAAAATCTATCGTTCGATTTTTCAAATCCGTTCTGTCCGAGATTGATCTTTTTGCTCGGAGAATTTTGACGGATGAATGCGATTGATTTGAATGTGTGGTTATGTTTATGTTTCATCTGTGGTTTGTTGTGTAATAGTTTGATATTGAAAGTTCAAATCAAAATGGAAGAAATAATTATCTTGAAATAGCCCACAGTTTAGATTTCAAATTCGAAGCTTGTTTTTACAAAAAAATACAACTCAAATTGAAATGTTATAGGTTAACAACATTCTGTCAAAGTGAAGCCCCCCCCCAATGGACACACGTACGTTTTTTAAACGTATTATAAACGTGGCATTAGTTAAATAAACGTTTCTGGTTGAAAATGTCAACGACAATAATTTGGTGTAATCTTCAACGTTGAAAGAATGCGTTATAAAGATGTGTTTTCAACGTTACTTCCTCAACAACTCGTTAAGTATACGTTTAACAAACGTTATATTAATTCAAAAAGAATTTTTACTCAAACTCGCTCAATGCGATTCATTTATCAATTTTTATGATACGTTCCTTATCCTTTTATTTGGTCAAAACAATGTTGTTTTATTGAGTATCTTCGACGTTCAAAAAACCTGATTGAAAACTACAATAAGGCAATAATTAGAAAGCAATTGGTAAATATAGCGTTGTTTCACGCGACATTTTTTCGTTGAAAAAACATTCAGCCATTTCACAACGTTATTTCAACGTCCTTATGCTCATTGGGCTGATCTCGTCCGTTTCGTTTGTTTATTACCGACTGATTCGATTCGAACTCTGAGCACAACTGAATTATTGAAAGACTCTGATAATACTTACACCAAAGTGGTGTTCGCAGGCAACATTGTTTCCGCAGTAAATTTGTACGCCTTAATTTCTTGGCATATGAAAAAATATTTTATTCGTAGTATCCGTCGTATTCCGACAAATCGGAACCAGGACCGATCCTAGCAGGTGTCCACAGCGCGTGAACCGCACGCCAGCGTGATCAAAAAGGGGCGGTCGCAGGCCGCATATAGTTCTCGGTCGGCACGCGGCTCGCAGATCAATGGTCAGAAGAAACTTCATTTCAGCGGTCTCCTTGTTAAATGGATGCTGCATATACTTCAACAGTATATACCGGGTGAGTTTGAGAGATGGCGCACCCCTATTGTGGACAGAAATGATCCGATTCAAATCACGACAATTCAGAGGGCTATTGAAGAACTAAACTATGATTTTTGAGATAAAAACAAATTTTATGTCACTTCTGGTTTCGCTGAAAATGGGCTTAGCTTGAGTTTTTTAAATGGAACACCTTGTATATTATCACATTTTTGAAATCTAGAGCAAATTCTGAATATAATGAGCTAAACTTTTCATTTATTTTCTATATTTTTGATGAATTTTCACATGTGAAACGTTCTTATTCAATGCAATGTTGTTCAAGAAAATATACCTTAAGGTTTATTCATACCCATTTGTTTTGAAGTTGATCTGAGCATATCCAATGAATGAATTGAAAATATTACTATTTTTCTCAAATGTCCCAATTAAATTTTCTCAGAAAGTCCGCCAGACATGTCACCGTCCGTCACCAACGTTTTTTCAAATCCTTGCTCATCTATTGTCCATATCCATGAGGGTCTAATCAAAATAAACAACGAACTCATTAATTCACCGGAAACAAACTCTTTACCTGCCCGTAAAATACAAAGAAAAACCTCGGCGTACTAGTGATGTGCATCCTTCTCGTATCAACGCCAAAAGAGGAAGATAAATGGTCGGCGTGCAGCAAAATCCAACGTTCGTTTTTATTTTCAGTCGGTGTTGTCTATCAACCGTAGTTCCGGTTAGGGTAGTGTTGTTGGTTCACGAAGTTCACGTTTGCCGTTGCAAGTTAAAAAGGCATATTCACGGATTGTGTGGCATGCCGACAAATGCCCCTCAAAATATTGCCAGGTGGTGGTCATTATGATTCAAAACATACTTAAAAAAATAATTGTTTTTAAAAAACTGAGGAACAGGCTTTATTGATTTTTGTTCCAAAATATGAATAGAATATACATAAAATCGATGCAATGCCCATGACAGGTTTATGTCAAAAAATAACTTTCAAAGTGTTACCGCAGAAGAAATATTTCCTTCATTTCCGTCCGTGCATAATTGCTTCTGAAGAGCCTGCTTTCCAATACTTCCAATCTCCCTGATGAGCTTAGCAAAGCGAAATAGATTTTCGTCGACAAAAATGTATTGGGAATTAAATGCGAGAGAAGCGAACCTTGCTTCAATGAAATGAACGATTTCTGGGAGTGATATTTTTGAATAATAACGTTTTTGATATCAATTTATTTAATGAGTTTTCAATGAAAACTAGACATAATTAAAAAAGTCAACTATCTTTTCAGTTAGAGTCTTTTCACAATATCTATCAGATGTAGTTCAATGTCCAGCGTGGATTTAGCCGGGAAAGTAGTTGTTTTCTGTAACATATTACAAAAAAATCATATTTTTCAATTTTCATGGAGAATGTTCCCATTTTCAACACGCTTCACTTCCACCGTGGACGGAAAAGAAAAAATAATTGACAATATAATTACTCGAATGTAAAAAAAGCGTGGGTGCGTTCGATCTATATTCTCATATTTTTTATTTTATTAATACTTTGTCAAGCACCTTCTTTCACATTTGAGTAAATACTTACATTATTACACATATTACAATTATTTTTTACTTTTTATTCCATGGTCGAAGTGAAGCGAGTTCTTCAGTTTTTTCAATTCTCCATCTTGAATTCATGAATTTTTACAATACATTTATAATCTCTGACCCAGAAAACCCCCACATATCAACTTTTATTAAAATCGGACCAAAATGATTATTGTCGTCCGCCATCTCGAAGCCGCCATCTTTGATTTATGAATTTTGACAATAAATTCGAAATCTATGACCTAAAAAAACCGCGCATACCAATTTTGAATCGAATCTGACCCCAATTACAAATCACGTACGCCATCTTGGAGCCGCCATCTTTAATTTAAGAATTTTGACAATAAATTCGAAATCTATGACGTGAAAAAACAACATATACCAATTTTGAATCGAATCTGACCCCAATCACAAATCACGTCCGTCATCTTGGAGCAGCCATCTTGAATCTATGAATTTTGAAAAAAAACATAATCTATGACCCCGCAAACCCTTACATACCAATTTTGAATCGAATCGGACTATTACAAATCTCGTCCTCCATCTTGGTGCCGCCATTTTGTTTTTCTATAACACACATTTCATATTGCATTGTCACCAGAATTATGAACAAATGACAAAGAAGAGCATGCTTACCTGGGCCAATTGCTTCAGGTCACAAGATTTTGCACACTTTTAGATCCAAAAAAAAAAGAATTTTTTTCTAAAATATCAACTTCCAAACCATTCCTGAACATCTTCAAATAATCTCTTTTAGAGCAGAGTTTGTAAGGCAATATATGATAATATAATAGATATTTTGGCAACAAAGCAAATGTGTGTATCCTGGGTCTGCATCCTTTGAAAATATTTTATTTTTTGTTTTTGAATGTTTTTTCATAAATAGCCCAAATTTCCCTTTCAAATACATACCCTCCTTTCAAATAATTCGGTAAAGACTCCGTTACATATATAGCTAATATAAGCGTGTAAGGGTGAGTTCCCAATGCATCGTTTTTGCTTTTCGCGTCGCGCGACAATCTGATTGGCGAATTCTCGACGCGATACATCGATTCGCCAATCAGAATGCAAAGAAGGAGTGACGCGCGACGCGAAATGCAAAAGTGATGCATTGGGACCCCCATTATTAAAAACTCAGGTGAAAGCTGATAACGATAGTGATATCTACCTATTTATCCTAAATTTTCTCTTCAGTAAAATTTTTCTGAAACTCACAAAATACGCACATGAAAATAAATATGCACCAAATAAAACATTCTTGATTTTCGCGGTTTTGTTACAGATACATTATATTTTTACCGTTGGTAACAATGGAATCAATGGATGGTTGGTTGGTTGGTCATGCGATAATACCAACCGTTGGTATTGTCGCATGACAATATGGCGACGGTGAATATGGTCAATTGACCAAGTGGGTGGTCATTTAATGGCGGTGTGGCGGGGTGTTAAGATGACAAAACAAGAAGGCAAACTGAGTTGAAGAAACTGCGTGAATTTGTTTTTTTTTTGTTCGCAATTGACAAACAAACCTAACCTGAGCAAGCTAACCTAGCTGGCGAGTCAGTCGAAAATGCGTGAATTAGTTTGCATGCAAACTGAGTTGTAAATGTGTAAATTACTAGCCAACCATACTTGACCTGACTACCCATACCTAGGCCTAATAACAATACAAAATTGTTACGAAATAACGACTCTTTATCCAAAATTCAGAAAGAACAGGCGTGGAGCAGCCATATTTGACGGTTTACCCCGCTTCTAGCGAGGTAACAACACTGATCTATAATCAAACTGGATGAGCTCTACCCGTTTCGTCCCATGAAAATAATACGCCAAATTGAACCCTCTCAAATTGAAAATGCGCATGTGCATTTCTCCAAATTGTCAATGTCATTACGTCAGGACGCCATTGTTATCAGTTTCGTGTGTTCTTATTGTTTGTGTTTATAAAATTTTTGGCCGCAGTTATATTTGTGAAATTTCTTAAGTTGGAGTCGAAGACGGTTTATTGGTATAACTTGCGAGTTCATGTTTTATTATTATTATTTTTAGAACACCTCACAATTTTTTAGTTAATAATTTTCATTGAGATTAAAATTGTCCCTTAACTTAACCTTGAAGAGACGCCTCTGTTTGACATATCCTCAACGCGCATGTGTGGTGCTCCAAAATGTCATACACTAGTTGGCGTAATTTTCTTAAATGGGAGTGCTCATCCAGTTTTATTATAGATCAGTGGGTAACAACAAGTGCGCATGCGGAACTGCGGGATCAAAAGTAGAATGGTACGGCTAGACGTTTTTGATACGTGGATAACAGTGTACACCTAGATTTTGTAAATTATTATTCAATTAGTGTATGGAACTTGTTTTGTCATTTTAAACCTAAAAAATTTTGAATGGGTGAATTTTCGCAGACAGGCAACGAAGTTACTAACTTGACGATAATAAAGCTCGTTTATAAGCAATTTAAACCATGTTTCTTAAACTCTAAATATCAGTATCAATCCCTATGAAAAGTTATTTTCTTTATATAAGCGAAATGATTATACTTATTTTATGGTTATCACCAGAAAAAAAAAATTGTCAATAATGAATGGGTCTGAAATGACCAGAGCTTAATTTTATGTTAATCTCAGATTATTATAATGAACACCATAAAACCATAAAAGCTCCCACTCCCTACCTACAATCTCAGAACAAATAATATAATTTTCAGTAGGTCTGAAATATTCATACCTGTCAAGTAGTAAAGAATAAAAAATTATCCAAGCATGTCATAATACCGAAGGATTAAGAAAATTCGACATGGTGTCATAAGACCCACCGAAGTGTCATTCTTAAAAACCTCTTCGATTCATATTTGAGACAAAGCCATCATGATGGAATTAAATATTTGATGACCAGGAATCCAGAAAAATTACCTGGCAAAAACTGTAGTCATGTAACTAACTTGACCTACTATGGATACTGATATTATCCCGATGATTATTGTTGAAAACGAATTAAGAGAACATTTTACACGATGACTATGTTTAACCGCATTATGCAGTTGGCGTTAGAGCTTAACAATTTCTTGTCTATTGGGTGAGGGTATGTTCAACTGACCACCCGATCTTAACCTACTGGATTTCTTTCTGTGAAGGCAATGGCGATTGATGAAAGGTTTGTTCTGGTTCGAAGATCCGAAGATTAGAAGATATTATAGTAATATTCAGTCCCTACAAATTAATTACTTCGTGTGCTGTTGAACAGGTCTGAAATAATTCAATTAGGTATTCCAAAAATGTCATTAATGTCACGTAGTTCTTCTTTTTGGTAAATGTGCCTCGAGGCTAATTGAGTCTTGCAATTTCTAGTTTTAGCAACATCTGTTAATAGACTTCTTAAAATAACTTCTCAATTAGGCGACAATCTGGTACTTACTATACATTGCATTCTTGTGAAGAAGCATGAAAGGATAATACGGAAAAGATATTCTTGGAATTTTACTGAACTGATGTAGTATGAACATATTTTTAGTCCAATATCGATTAAAGCCACTGAAATATTTGGGAACATGGCACCAAGCTTTGTGGAATTTTTTAAACAAGAAATAGTGAAAAAATTACAATTTTTTTGTTTTTTTGCAAATATTTCCAAAACTGTTGGAGTAATCGTTTTACAGTCAATAGAACTTTTATGGAGAATTATTAAACCTACAAAATTGTTTTTTGAACGACCGGTCGGTGCATTTTTGTCTAAGAAAATCTAGGAAAACTAAAAAAGAGACCATTTTTTTAAAAATTCACAATTTTTATAAATTTGAAACTGGATAAACAATATTTCGGAAACTGATAGATAATAACAGGTGGTTTAACTCTGCGCAAGATGTTTTCTGTCCGATGTGTAGTTTTTGCACAATCGCGTTATAAACAATTCAAGGGCTTATCTTGCAAAATGCGCAGATTCAAGGGAAATCATCATATTCAAATTCTGTGAACGGCATCTGGAAGTAAAGATCAAACACTACAATTTGTATATTTTGGATTTTCATCTGAGAGGTGGGAAATGTGTTGAAAATGCCACTGAAGTTGCTTTAAACGCTTGAAAGTAGCAGTAGTGGGGGAACTATCAAGGAGAGGAGAGTATAACCGCGCGGCGATTTGAACAATACAACCCCCGCACTACCGGTCCTCGATTCTGCCACAAACACACTTCCAAGCGTTTGAAGCAACATTTAGTGACATTTTCAACACATTTCCCACCTCTTAGTTGGAAATCCAAAATATACAAATTATAGATATTGATATATTCTTCCACATACCTTCAACACAATTTGAATACAACGATTTCCCTTAAATCGGCACATCTTGCACATTCTTATAAGGCGTTTGTACAAAAACTACACTGCGGATAGAAAACATCTTGCGCACAGTTGAACTACATGTTATTATCTATCAGTTTCCACAATATTGTTTGTTCAGCTTCAGATTTGTACAAATTATGAATTTTTGAAAAATGGTCTCTTTTTCGAGGTTTCCCCGGATTTCCTCAGTGGAAAATGCACCGATCCTGCCGATTAAAAAATTGTTTTGTAGGTTTTATAATTCTCTAAAAAAATTCCAATGACTGTAAAACGATTCCTTCAATACTTTTTGGGATATTTGCAAGAAACCAAAAAGTTGTAATTTTTTTCACTAATTCTTGTTTAAAAAATTCCACAAAGCAATTTTGCTGGGACGAAAACCGGGGTTTTCATTTACGAACTATCTCAAAAAAAGTAGTATAGGCCATTTCCGTCTTTTATGTGAAACGAACCTTTTATTTTTATCTACAGCTTGGCCTAATACTCGCACAGAAGTAGCAGATCTTCCCGGCATCTTGAATCAGTATACAAAATAATCTATGGCAGTTATAGGATTCAGATAAATTCATTATGAATCAGAGCTTAACCGAACCTTTGTAGAACAAGGAGAAATATGACACCCCATTCTCGAGAAATACTTCTTCGAATGAAGTTTCTCCTTCATTGTGTCGAAATGAACTTTTTTATGTTTCACAGATATCGGATAACGCTTGGTAACCAGAAACTTCTAATATAATTATAAATAAATCAATTTGAACCTAATACTTTCGACCTTGTTTATGCAAATAATAATCCTTTGAGTTTTGTAAAATGTACATATATAGTACACTCGTTATTCGAGAAATACTTAGGTCAGCCTTATAACATGCCAATATAAATAAGAATACAGTATATATGGAAGAAGTAGAAAGGTATAATTTAAATTGAAGAACAATAACTGCCTCTTTGGGGAAACTTGTTTGATATTGTTATCAAGCCGGCGTCGTCTTTAATACTGAATAAAAACTCTGAATTCAAAGAAACTAAAAATGGAGTTCTGCAAGAGACAGTTTTTAAGTCCATTGCTCCCCAAAGGTGGCTGAGGCGCCGCTTGGAAAAAAAATGTGTATAGTATTGTGTCTGGAATAGTCACAGAAACAATGTTGTGTAGAAATTTCTTCCATTATTGTTTATCCTAATTTGTTGTAATAGGTAATAATATCCACGTTGAAAAGGGGAACATTCTCAATGAAACTTACTTTTCACAATATCTATCAGATGTAGTTCAATGTCCAGCGTGGCTTTCGCCGGGGAAGTTGTTGTTTTCTGTTAGATATTACAAATAAATCACATTTTTCATTTTTGAATTTTTATGGAGAATGTTCCCCTTTTCAACATGGTACTTGAATTGATTACTCGGTAGGTAACGTCATAGCAACGGTGTCAACTTTTTCAATTCAGTGTCATTTCAGTTAATGTTGACATTAACCGATACGTCAAGAACATGACATCTCTTCACTTTCCTCTAATATTCACTAATCAAATACAAATAATCGCCCACCATCAATTGTAATAATGTTAATATCACATACAATCTTAATTCAATCAATAAAGATTTATAATGGAATATTTCCATGTTGTCCTAGTTAAACAAAAATCATTCCAATCGGTTGAAAAATGTAAGTTTTAGAAGGGTGCTTCCATCTTAAATGGGTCACACTGTATCTATACGCCAAATGCCATTTTAGTTATGCTAGTATAAAAAAAACATTAGAAAAAATCTATTGATGCAATTCAGTATAAACACTGAAATATCAAATAAAAGCTTTATTATATGGACCGTTGTGGTGCATAGGTTAGGTGCTCGCTTCCTAATCCGAGGTAAGCGGGTTCGATTCTCAGCGTGGTCACCGATCTCGTGCAGGGCATCACACGTTAAAAGGTAAGGGTCACGTCTTCCCTATCTAGCACAAGTCGCTCGAGGATTTCTGAGGGTTGCTCGTGAGGGTGCAGCCGGTTTATAACAATTAGGTCCGTAGTGTTGGAACTTTTTATTTTGTTTTGGCTGATTTTTCACTTCAGAATGAAAAGAGGCTGATGACTTTTATCAATGATACTACAGATGAGTAGTTGAAATCAAAAGAGTGATTTTATTTAGCACTCTTTCAATTTTTGGCATTCAAACAGGACTCTCTAACTACTGACCTTTCTCAATCTAACTCCTTGTCCTTGTATTTCCGGGGTAAAAGGCCGACTGGGAGCGAACTGATTTTTCAAATGTCCACTGACTTGTTCATTTTCTGATTTCAGCTGCTGGTAATCCAGAGATTTTGGCTCTTTATGATGTTGGTTGACTGAGACAGACCGGGCAAAACAACTTTTAAAACGTGGGTTTTCTAATTCACTACCCAAGTCAAAATGTACTTTATCACTCATGTTTGCGGTTTAATTTTAAAATAAATTAATCTCACTAACAAATGAAATTTATACATATGTTGAATATGTTGAATCTTTTTATGATACACGAAATACGTATGTATACGTGAGATAAAACTCAAATACAACAGGCATACAATTACACAGTGCAGCTGGACCACTACTGATTTTAAAAAGTCTTTTGAAGCGGTTCCAAACGCGCCAATGAACAATTCCATGTGCGCATGATCACAGTTTGTAAACAAAAATTAATATATTTTCATATTATTGTTCTTCAAACTGCTTCTGCGACATCTAGTGGTTGATAGATGAAACCATAAAACGCTTTCCTGGTCGTTATTCGCAATCTGCACAAATGGTGCGACATCTATAATTATTTGGTTGAACTGATAAAAAGTAGATCGGGTCTTTCTTGCCATAAGCGGTAGTGTCATGTAGGTTATGGTCTGTATATATCCTTGGTTACTTTAGTAATTTGGCGGTCTGTATATACCAAATTTCTGAAAATTCGGTGACTATTTCTTGAAACTTCGGTGATTTATCTGTCACCCTTAAGAAGAGGATGAGTAACCGTACTTTTTCCTCGGTAACTCGGAAACCGCTTGTCATTTGTCAATTGAAATCATACGCATACTTGCTGAGATCTGCAGTAGGACTCTGTGCAAGGATAATGGACACAATTTGTACAGGATGGTTTAATTCCTTTGTTGAAATGTAATCTCTCAATTGACGTCACCGTGATACCTTCCGTATGCTCTTGTATATCTGTATATCTATGTACATAGATATATAAACCATTGAGAAGGCATCACGCTGACGTCATTTGACAGGATGATGAAATCAGTCGATTGGACCATCCTCTACAAATAGTGTTCAAAGTCCTTGGACTCTATGTACTATGGAATTATATTTTCGACAGGATAAGTGAGAGGACATAATGGTTGAATTTATGGGAGAGACAGAGAGATATAACAGTCGACCATAGAATTCTACAGTGCACAGAGTTGCACCTCAGAGGTGTACCACCCACCTTTTAATAAGTGTCTTCATGCTTAGTACAGATGACAGCTTTTCGCGTTTCAGCCATAGTTATAATATATATATATATATATATATGTATATATATATATAGAGTAAGTATATATATTATAATTTCTATGGTTTCAGAGTCAGCTCATAGCATTTCGGATTCTGATTGGTTGTAGTGACAAAGTTCGATTCAAGGTTAATAATCGAAAAGTTTAACGTCTTAGAACATTTTAGGGAAAAAGCTGATATTTGTCAAGTACATAACCCTACAAATATTAAAGTTCCTTGTTTTGTAATTTGTTATTTCTTTAAGATTATGGAAAATCTGTTCCATATGTAGGTTGATGGGATTGCAACGTTTTTCTCAGTAACATTATTAGTGTTTTCAACAACAAAAACTATGAAGCCAACTGTCACATAACAGTCTGCTCTGAATTTATTTTTCGCATGTGAACTCTTTTCGCCGATTTCTGTTGTAAGCTACTCAGCATTATGGAATTTACAACTGATCACCACTAAACTGTTTCGCGTGTAAATTCTGAGCGCCATCTAGCGGCAATCTATTTCACGAACATAATTTAAAAACATTAACCTAACTAATTTGAAATTTGACAACTCTAGACCTCTAGTAATGTTTTGAAAAATTTTATGGGTTATTGTTATTTTCTAATGAGAAGTTAATTTACTTTGTTTTGTAATGTAAACCTTAAACACATTCTTGCAAATTTTCAAAGCAAACAAGATGCTGAAATCTGAAAATGATTCGGAAATTGAAAGTATACTCTCAGAAAGCTCGGAAATATCATTAGCTACAAGTGATAAGCCATTATCTCCTATACTGAATTCCAGTAATTTGAACCGAAAGTTGCTGATTGGAAAAAGAACAACCCATAAGAAGAGTAGACGGAAATTGATTGATAAGTTTGAAGAAGCCAACTCAACACCAACTACCTCAATCGAAGAGAACATTGAATCACAGCTACATAATTTCACTGAAGACAGTTTTACTTTGAGCCAAAGTGATGATCTAATGAATTGTCTAGATAGACTTGAAGAAATAGAAAAAAATAGGGAGCATGTTTACAAACTCTTAGTGCATAATAAAAAAAGTGATTTTTGTTTCAAGAAGCCCATTTCACCAGCACCGAACAAAATCAAAAAGATTAAACATTATGTTTCATGTCCAAAAGAACTGAAATCTGGTGATGAACAAAATGAAAATATTTTAAAGAATATTTTTCCTGTTCATAATCTTCCTGTTCCCAGGGACATACCAAAATTATCCGGTTTTCAAACAGCCACTGGAAAACAATTGTCTGTTTCAGAACAGCTTTTGAAAAAACATGAAAGGCTCTTTGGTGACATACTCACCCCAAGTCAAAAAGCTGATGATACTCGTAAAAATAAATACAACTTTTTATGTAAGACCAAAGGATGTTCATCTGATAGCAATAAAGAAAATCCAAGCTACACAATGCCTGCTTCAAGTAGGGAACAGGAAGACCTTGATTTATCAACAGAAACTGTTGATGAAATCCAGGAAAGTATTTCCTTGACCCAAGAAATTTGTAATTCTGAAATTAGTAACTCTCAGATAATTTTTGCTGCAGATAATGCATTAGGTAAAATATACATTGAAAACAATGATATAAATTCATCAATTCCAAATACAGAATTTAGAGGTTTTAATCTTGAGGAAATATTCAAATCTAATACTATACATGGGCAATTTACAAAGATTCTCAATGATCTTTTCTATTTAGGAAAATTGAACGGCAACATAGCAAGAAATGATATCATTCCTGTTTCCAGAATAACAGAGCATCAACCCTCAGGCTTGGGTAAACACATGCTAGATGATTTGGATTTACCTCCAACAAAAAGACTGAAACAAGAAATTCTTCCCAAAGTTGTTTCTGAAAAACGAAGGCCACAATCGACTCAGAATGTTTTATCATCATTAGGAAATTTTTCCTGTATCGGTTCTGCAGGTTTTTCTAGTGCATCTGGAAAGTCAATAGCAATATCTTCAAACTCTATGAAGAGAGCAAAACATATTTTAGATGAAATTGAATCAGACATGATTGAAGACAAGAAATCTAAATTTTGTGAAGAAAACAAAGACATATTACATCATAAAAGTTTGAATACTAATTCTTTTCCTAGTCAAGGGATGTTGAAAAATAATGATCATAAAAGAAAGTCTGTAAAAATTGAAAAAGACATTTTGAAGGAGGGTAATGATAGTGTTGAAAATACTGCTGGGAAAAATTCAAGTCTTTTGAGTATTAACAATAATACCAATTTGAAAAGCATTGGCCAGTCAGATGCTTCACTTAAATCTGAAAGTGCTATAAAGTCGAGGGCATTATATTCTGTGAAAGATAAATTGAAATTTTTTGATGCAATGATAGAAAATGAAGATGTGTGCCTCATTTCAACAAAGAACTCAAATAATAATCTTGGATTTTCCACTGCTTCTGGAAATTCATTGAAACCATCACAGAAGTTTTTGAAGTTGGGTGAAAGCATTTTCGCAGATATTGATGAAAATACTTCTCTGAAAAGTATCCATCCAGTCAGGCCATCAAAATTATCAGCACAAGCAGATGCAAAAAATAAACTCAAAATCATGGATGAAGCAATAAGTATTGCAGAAAGTAAAATTGACAATAAAGCTGAGAAACTGGATTTTTCTCCTCTTTCATTTGGAAAGAGTACTGGAGCTTTGCCTAGAGGATTTGTCACCGCTGCAAGGAAACCATACTGTATATCTGATACTTCTATGAAAGCATCATGTACTGATTTTGTTGTAACAAAATCTTATAGTACTCCTACAAGATCAAATCCTGACAAACAAATGTCCTTTGGTAACAGCAGACAAGTAAACAAGAAAAAATTGGGGGTAACTTCTTGTAAACAAATACCAATATCTGAAACAAAACTGAACAGGGCAAAGCAATTATTTCAAGAAGAGTTTTTGAACCTCTCACCAATAAAACCAGTACAACAAAGTGTTATTCAGACTTCAACCCCTCTAAGACATACTTATTGTACTACTCCTGTTAGAAATACGAACTCAAGACCATTAAATAGTTTTTCGGATTTGGATATCTCTGAGTCACCAGTCACGGAGGCAGTTGAGGAAAACGAGGAAGAGTTGCTGCTTGGTGATGATTTATTAGTAACCTTCAGCGATACCACGAGAGGAAAAAGTTCGAATTTAATGAGTGATTTGGAGGACGAACGTAAACTGTTAGAGAAGAGGTTGAAAGTTATCACCGAGAGACAAAATGCTCTAGAGGACTTGAAAAAGGAAAAGTTGGATATTGATAAAAAGTAAGTAGTATTTTGAGGAACATGGGAAACTTTTTAACGTTAGATAATGAACACCAAACTAAGTAATTTGAGTAATTTGACTCTAGAGGAAGTTTGATTCTACGTAAGTGGAAATTGAATTTTCAATCCACTTTTCTACAAAAGAAATTTCAAAAATGTCCTAAAAATGCAGTTACTTTGAAGCAATATTATGGGTAGATGAACAAATAATTTCAAAAAAACATTACAGCAAGTACATAGATCAATATTTTACCTTTCTTTTTATACCAAATTCATTTCGATCATATAAAGATTTCTTCAAATTTTAATGGAAGAGAAATACCACTACAGCTACTTGGATTATCCATGAAAAGAATCTTGAGGTGCTGCCGCAGACATAGTTACATAGAATCAAATTTCCTTTAGAAGCCTATCCTTGTTTGAAATCTATACGACGAACCGTTTTTGAGTTATTGACTCTATTACCCTAAAAAATGGCCAAAATGTGATCGCGCTCATGGCCTTTTAACTCACATATTTCCTTCATTATTATAGAATAGAATAGCTCTTTATTTTCAGGAATTACAATCACAGTAACAGTACATGTAAAGTATACATTATTACAGTAACTAAAATTAAAGAAAATAGTGTCAGGTACAATTTGAAACAATACAAGAACATGAAGACAAGTATTTGTATTTATTAAAATATTAGAATGAATGAAAGTAACTCGTTAATTTTTGTTTTTTTTTTTCCTATATTATGTCCCATTTTTACTGCAGGATCTCTTCCTGCGATTATTGTTCCAGATATTCTTGAATAGAGTATGGCTCTAGATCCACCAAAATATTGATTACGAGCCTCTTGAGCACCTTTATGTCAGCTTCTCGTTTGACTTTTAATGGTAATTCTGTTCTGTTCTGAATCTCGAAAATACTCGAGAGCAAAATAAAAACTTATTTTTTTTTAATCAGTTGTGGTGTCTGTGAACTATTATAGAGAATATTATGATTTAATGGTATGATGGTTTATTACTTATCTGATTTGAGTAATGAATTACTTAGTCATTATTTATTTCAGACCTCGTTGTGGAGTGATGTATCAAGTCAAACTAATGGGAAATAAGGTTCCTATAATTTCTTTTGTGGATGGACAGAAACCTGGCGAGACTTGTAAGAGGGATCTATTTTGTATTTCACCCAAAAATGCAGAGAACATACATTTCAAAGAGTAGGTACAATTACTTGTGATGACAAACATTGAGTATGCTCAACCCCTCTTATGATTTCCTTAGATTTGCCTCGAAGATATCAACCAAAGATTGTGCTACTGTTGTTCCTAATTCTAAAGATCTGATTGGTTTGCCAGAAATTGTTTATGCCATGACGACTATGCCAGGGGTAGACGCTCGTTTGATTCCAAAGGGTTGGATAAGGAATCATTACAAATGGATTATATGGAAATTGGCTAGCTATGACAGAATGTTTCCTCTACACTTTACTCGTGCTTTGAGTGTTGAACATGTTGTTCAGCAGCTAAAATACAGGTTTGTATTTATTTTTATAGGAAATTATTTTCATTTCCTATTTCCTATTTCCCATTACCTATTTCCTATTTCCTTTTTCCTATTTCCTATTACCTATTTCCTATTTCCTATTATTTCCTATTTCCTATTATTTCCTATTTTCTATTTCCAATTTCCAATTTCCTATTTCCTATTACCTATTTCCTATTTCCTATTTCCTATTATTTCCTATTTCCTATTTCCTAATTCCTATTTCCTATTTCCTATTTCCTATTTCCTATTACCTAACCTTACCTAACCTTACCTAACCTTACCTAACCTAACCTAACCTAACCTAACCTAACCTAACCTAACCTAACCTAACCTATTTCCTAATAGGTTTCTGAATTCTTATAGCTGCTCTACACTCTTTCACATACTTTAAGGTTATACTTCCCTTAGACGGTTTTCTTAAGAGAAGGCTGGAATCGATATATGAAATGGATGGATGACATTTCGTTCCCCAAAGTTTTAAGTCTTTCTTGTGTTCCGTTTTTGAGATATATGATAAGAAAATCGACCACTTTTACATATAGGCTATAGAAAAGCGGTACAGAAATGTGTCTAAACCATAAGTACATATTTCATGAACCGCTCTTACGACCGATTCGAAAAACGGAACACTTATTTTTTATTCAAAAACTAAACTTAGGTCAAAATTTTGACCAGTTCTTGTTATAACGGTTGTATTTCTACAAACGTTCAATTTCATCATTTTGACCGTGAATCATGGCAGTGTGAACGAGGCACCAACTGAGTTTATAGGTTTCAGAATATGACTTACAATGTTTCTGTTGATTAATCTTTATTTTACAGCTCGAAGAACGCTGCTGAATGCTCCACCAAGTCTGAATGATAAATTATTTAATAAAATCAGTAAAAAATGTTAGTGTATTTGAAAACAACTCAACTGTCAAAGTCACGTTTGAATTATTTGAATTGAAGTCTTATTCTTCTCAACATTTTAAAGATAGTTAGTTCTTCTTCTTCTCGTTTTTATTTAGATTCAAAATTATATCAATTAGCCAGTTCCGACAAAGTGAGTTCCGTGTTCCGTCCAAACCATGGATGTTATTTGTAATGATCATGCAGAGAGCGATAGTAAATTGAAGCTTTCATGCGTAGGCAAGATGTTGGTTTCATTCTATCTATGAGTTCTGTGATCTTAACATGAGCCAACATTTAGTAAGCTGTTCTTTGATAGTGTGACAATTGGTAACACTGTTTGTAGAAATTGAGGAGGGGATTAAATTTTGAATTTCCGTTATCTTCCATTTCCTCCATTTCGTCCATTTCTGCGTTTGGTCTCACTTGAAGAACTCGCTGATGATTTAAATTTTTATTTTGAAAATCATCCAAACAGTGTATATTAAGAACATTTATAAAGAGTTCGACCAAATTAAATTTCAAGACGATATTAAATTTCAAGACGATATTAAATTTCAAGATTTAATTAAATTCCAAGATATGATTAAATTTCAAGACCAGATTTAAATTTAAACATGATTTAAATTTAATTTCAAAAAGCTTAGTTAAAAGCTTATTTCTCGCCATTGAATGAACGGCGATGTTAGTGGCCGATTTGCAAATTACCACAATATGGAATAGGATAACTATAGCTACCTATGATAGCTGACTGGCTGAATTACACACTCGATCAGGTGTCCAGAACCAGGTGGGGAATTCAGGAGTGTTCCAGAGCTGCTGTTACTATTTGAATCAAGGAGCCCGAAGAGCTTGAAATATTAACAGGAGAAGAGTTTGGTTGATTCTTTCTTATAACTGATGATTGGTCAAGGAAATGTGTAAGGTTTAAATGCATTTAACCCAATATTCCAAGTAAGTTGGTATGACCATTTGAATAACATACAATAGTCCAAAGAACCAAATTTCTTCCCTTCAACCTGATTACTCTCATCATCTTTTATTGATTGTCTCAAGATCGTCAAGCCCTGAATTTGGCTTAACATTTATTTGATTAAATACTATTTTTTTTAATAATTGTTTTACTTGTATGTCTGGAGTGTTTTCTCTTTCAGTGTGATAAAGACTTTCTACAGAGACTGGCTTTGAGAATGAAATACTATATCAGAATTCCTGTAGATGGCGTCCAAATAACAACTTTCAATTAGCTATTTTATTCTCACTGCCATAAATTGGATTTCTAAGAATATCTTTGGGTTAATTCACCAACAAACGTACCACGACCTTTGCCTCCGCAATAAGAGTTAGCCCTCCGCATTGTTTATATGAGGTGTAGGTGAAAAACCCCTTAAAAAGGGAACAAAACCTTATATAAATTTGGCGACTGCCAACGTGTGGCCCGAAGATTTCAGAGAAATTCAATTATTGCACTGTGGAAGACTTCGGACTTACAAATAAAATATAGATACTGTGTGTCATGTTCTGAAAGTTGTATCACAGTGACTTTATTGGTATTGCTCAGTATTTGGTGGTGTTGTGTTCATATTGGTGTGTTTTTTGGTATTTATCGGTATTAGTGTATGTTGTATGGAATTTTATTACCTTTATTGGTACCCTTCAAGTATAACTTTGTGTTGTTGATATAGTTATTTTTGAGAATTTTTATTGAATATTTATCCATAAAAGTTTTAAAATGGAAGGAAAAATAGAACCTTTGTACCTTTCTGAAGAAGAAATTGATTATGAGCTGCGTATTCGAGATGCGGTAGCTCCTAGAAAGACTTTAACTTCTAAAAGAATAATTTTGAGTAGATTACTTGGCCAGGAAACTGTAATGACCCAGTTGGAAGATACAGAGTTCCAAACCGAAGATGAGAAAACATTCATTAATAAAACTCTATCAGATTTAGAATCATTAATACTAAATTTTAGAGGTCCAATAACAGACCCCATGTATAAAATAATAGAAACCAGGTTGACATCTCTTACAGGGAGAGTCAAACGTTTTAAAATTTCAAATGATCCTGAAGAAGATAGAATTTCAGATACAGAATTTAAACAGCATGCAAAAGCTACTTGTATAGAATTTGATGCAAAATTATCAATGAATGTAGTTCAAGTAAATGTACAGTGTCCTTCTACAAGTAATATTTCAGCAGTAGGTAAATCTGTGCCAGTTTATAAATGGGGAATACAATATGATGGTTCAACAAGTTTAAAATCATTTCTAGAACGAGTACAGGAACTTTCACAATCTCGTAATGTATCAGAAACTGAACTTTTCAATTCAAGTATAGATTTATTTACAGGTAGAGCTTTAATTTGGTATAGATCAATTAAAAATGATGTCAATAATTGGCAGGAATTAGTTTCTTGCATGGAAAGTGCATTTTTGCCTTCATTATATGATGAAAAACTTCTTGAAGAGATCAAACAGCGTACTCAGGGTAGTGACGAACCCATTGATATTTATGTTGCTGTAATGCACAGTCTTTTTGGTAGGTTGAAGAGTCCTGTTGATGCTCAAGAACGTTTAAAAATAATTAGAAGAAATATTATGCCAAAATATATAGACCATTTGATTTTACAAAAAATTGATAGCACTCAAGAACTAATAAGTTTTTGTAAAACAATTGACGAAGCTTCTCTAATCAAGCAGAAATATATTCCACCCAAGTCGTTGCATTGCCTAGAATCTGATCTTGCCTATGTGGAGTCCTCACCTGAAAATAAAAATAAAAGTTCAAGAAATAATTGGAGAAATAAAAAAAAATTGTTTGATTCATCAAAAACACATTTTAATTCCAATGTTGACAATTCAAATACTCCGTCAACTTCTCAACAATCTCAAGTAAATAGTAGCTTGAACACAGCTTCTGTTCGTTGCTACGGATGTAAAACAGTTGGCCATGTGTTGAAAAATTGTAAAACACCCCGCAAATTATTTTGTTATTTATGTGGTAAACCAGATTTTACAAAAAATAATTGTCCTTCCTGTAATTCAAAAAACTAGTTGCGAAGACATTTGATTCTAGCCGTCAAAATGTCTGTGTTAGTAAAGGTTATGAACCAAAAAATTCTCAAAATAATAAATTTAAATATGGAAAACGAAATTTAAAAAATAATAAAGCCCCTCATTCTTATAAAAAATATTCTAAAAAATTGACAGTTGAAACGGTAGAAAACAGTATAACGTTGGAAAACACGGCTGAATTTGGTGATATTGTTCCTTTGTTCATTTCTAAACCATTTGATAATCGACCATACATTTCAATTAAGTGTTATGATGAAGTTTTAATAGCATTATTGGATAGTGGAGCAAATGTTAATTGTATAGGAAAACATTCTTTGGATTTGATAAAAAAATATAAGATCAAACTGGATAGAACTCAGAGAAGAAAGGTGACAACTGCTGATGGAAAAGCACAAACAGTAATAGGAATTTGTCAAATTCCTATATGCATAGGAAAAACTTGCAAATTAATTAAGCTTGCAGTAATACCTTCTCTTCAATGTGGAATAATCCTCAGCAGTGATTTTTGCAAGATATTTGAAATTTCCATCAATTTTAGTAATAATTCATGGCAAATCCAAAGTGAACTAGAAAATGACATAAATGTTTTGTCAGAAGCTCCAGATAAAACTGATTCAAATGTTGGTGTGAGTAACAATCTTAACGATGAACAACAAAAAGAAATGAAAAAGGTAGAAAATATGTTTAAATCCATTTCTTCTGAGGACCGTTTAGGTTTTACAGATAAAATAATAGCGCATATTGACACAGGCGACAATTTGCCTTTCAAAAAGAGACAATATCGAATGTCTCCGTATATGTTGGAACATCTCAATAAAGAATTAGATAAAATGCTTGCGTTAGATGTGGTAGAACCTTCTTTCAGTCCGTGGAACTCTCCAGTTCTTTTAGTAAAGAAATCTGATGGTGAGTTTAGATTTTGTTTTGATGGAAGATCCTTGAACGAAATCACAAAGAAAGATTCATATCCACTTCCTTTAGTTGATGATATCCTCAACATGCTTAGTGATGCTAAATTCATTTCTACAATAGATTTAAAAGCGGCTTTTTGGCAAATAAGCCTTGATGAAGAGAGTAAAGAAAAAACAGCATTTTCAATTGCAGGACGTGGTTTGTTTCATTTCAAACGGCTTCCTTTTGGCTTATCTAATTCAGCAGCTATTACACAACGTTTGATGGATCGTATATTAGGTCCGGAATTACAGCCAAAAGTATTCGTGTATTTAGATGATATTGTATTATGTAGTTCAAGTTTCTTAGAACATATTACGTTATTGAAAGAAGTCTATAAACGTTTAAAAGATGCTAATCTAACAGTCAATTTTAAAAAATGCAAATTTTTCAGAGAATCTTTACAATATTTAGGCTTTGTTGTTGATAAAAGAGGTCTACGAACGTCCCCTGAAAAGATCAAAGCTATGGTAGATTATCCTAAACCTAAGACTACAACAGAAGTGAAACGTTTTGTTGGTATGTGTTCATGGTACAGACGTTTCATTCCTCATTTCAGTACTTTGGTTAGTCCATTGAATGATTTATTAAAAGGTAAAGGTAAAAGACAAGGTATTGTTTGGACTGATAATGCAGGAAAAGCTTTCGTTGAAATTAAACAAAAATTAGTTTCAACCCCTATTCTAACAGCCCCTAATTTATCATTAGAATTCTGCATTCAGTGCGATAGTAGCGGTTTTGGACTAGGAAGTGTACTCACCCAAATTCAAGATGGGGAAGAAAAAGTGATCGCCTATGCTAGTCGCACTCTCAATTGAGCAGAGCGGAATTATTCAGCTACGGAACGTGAATGCCTTGCCTTGGTGTTTGCACTGGAAAAATTTCGCCCATATATAGAGGGTGTTCACTTTAAAGTTCTTAGTGATCATGCTAGTTTGAAGTACCTCTCTAAGATGTCAGGTAGTTCTGGCAGGCTCAGTCGATGGGCCATGAGACTTTCTGTTTTTGATTTCGAAATGGTGCACCGCAAAGGTAAGCTTCACGTAACTCCAGATGCTCTGTCTCGAGCTCCAATACCAGAGGAAGTGAATGTTTTGGGCATATCCTTGGAAAACCTTGATCCTTGGTACCTAAAAATGAAAAATAATATTATTAAAAATCCTGAAAAATATCCCCAATGGATGATAAAAGACGATTATATTTTTAAACATACTCCCAGTAAAATAGCTTTAAAAACTAATATTTCTGAGTGGAAATTGTTAGTTCCCCTTGATCAGAGACAGAAAATAATTTTTGATTTTCATAATCCACCTACTTCTGCTCACCTCGGGTATTTTAAAACTATAAAGAAAGTTGCTGAACAATTTTACTGGCCTCTTATGAGAAAAGAAATTTTAAAATATGTTCGTCAATGTCATGAATGTTGTAGTCAGAAAGCTCTTAATGCACAACGTTTTGGTTTAATGGGTGCAGAAAAAAAAGTTAGTTTTCCATTTCAATTAGTAAGTACCGATGTTATGGGTCCATTCCCTAGAAGTTCTAAGGGAAATAAATTCCTAATAGTAGCTTCCGACTATTTTTCAAAATTTGTTATTATGAAACCTGTTAGAAATGCGACGGCACAAGCAATAACAACATTTTTAGAGGAAGTATTTCTAGTTTATGGTGTTCCTCAAATTTTATTGCTGGATAATGCCTCAGCCCACACAGGTAAAGTGTTCAATGATTTCATCAAAGAGTATAAAATTTCAAAAGTTTGGTATAACTGTCGATATCACCCTCAGGTGAATCCTACAGAGCGAGTAAATCGAACAATTGGCACTGCTATCAGATGCTTCATTAAAGATTCTCACAAACATTGGGACAAGGAAATTTTAAAGATTCAACATGCTTTGAATTCTGCTACTCATGAAGTTACTGGTTTGAGTCCAAATTTCCTCAATTTTGGCAGAATAACACCAGCTTCTGGAGATTATTATGGTGAAGTCATTGATTTCGAATTGAATAACAGTGCTCAGGGAAGACAGAACTATTCTGAAGAGATTGAGAAATTGCCCTCTATCTATAAAAAAGTTCAGGATAGATTATCTGCTTCTTACAAGAAAAACGCTAATTATTATAATTTGAGGAAGCGTGAGCATGTTTTCAAAGAAGGCGAAAAAGTCTGGAAGCGAAACTTCGTATTATCAGATGCTGCCAATGAATATTCGGCTAAGTTAGCATCTCGATATGTATTATGTAAAATCAAGAAGGTATTGTCAAAAGTGGCTTATGAGTTGGTTAATTTAAATGGTACACCTGCTGGTAGATGGCATGTATCAAAACTCAAGCCTTACTATGGGTCTAACTCTGACCTATCCGTTTGATTTTACATATATTTTGATTTTTATATCATTCCCCCAAAATGAAATTAAAAATTTCATTATCCTTGTTTCATTTGAAAAGGATTATTTTTCAGAAACAAATTGATCCTTAATGACTTATTACAATCTTGATTTTGCGATTACTTTGTTATGACTGTTTCTAGAAATTGTAGTATTTTTATGACCATTATCCTAGTAATGAATAGTGCTAGAAAATACAGTTTCACAAAGTATCTGAAATTTTGTTGAAAATAAAATTCATTTAGATTTGATAAAAAATGTCATTACATCCCCAAAGACTGATGGTATTTATAGTCATGAAGTTGACTGGTTATAGATGACTAAATAGTTTGGTATTTGAGTCTGTCTATCTGTCTGTGTGAATAGGAATTTAATTATTCACATGTGGATCCACACAAAATATTGCGCATAAAAAATTGTGGAAAGGAACTTAAGTTTTCCACTGTATATTTTGATATCTCTTCTTGAAGAGATTTTTGTAAATGTTATTTTCTATATTTCTTTTGTAGGATGTTAGAGATAATTTCCGGTGTAGTCTGATCAACTACACTAAATAGGTACCTGTATATATTAAAACTGTAAATATTGAAAATTGTAAAATCTATGCATAGTTAGTCTAATAGTTAGATAGTTAGATAGGTTAGATGAAAAATGAAAATGTGGAATATTTTCACAAAAAAAAATATATGATTAGTATATTTCTTAGATTAGGTGCACCAATTATTTTTAGTATTTTTATTATTTGAAGTAATGAGTAAAGCTTATTATTTCCTCAATTGGGGCAAAATCTGGTTGTCCTTTGCTTAGGCATAAAGCGACTTGGACTTGGCATGTCCCCAGATAGTTGGGATTTTTCTTAAATTTCCAACGACAGTAATACCACTGTTCATGTTATGAAGAGGTTCATAATATTTATGAATACTCACCTCAATGAAATAGGCTCTTGTTTCTTGTTATCTGAGCTAGGGGTTGGTTTATTTCCTACGACAGTAACACCGCTGTTCGTGTTCATAAATTTTATGAGTGTTTACCTCAACATAACATGCCACTGATTCTTAATATGTGAGGTAAAGGTTGGTTATCTCTCAACTTCTAACAACTTGAACCCTGGACATGGTTCCCAACTAGTGAGATTGTGCGTTCTTAGAAGGTTGTGAAATCCTTCCACACTCTTACGTCAGTAACATTGCTGTTTGAATTTTTCTTGGTGACAAGAAATAATTTTAGAGGTGCTTTCATTTATTGATATGACTAGGTAGGTATTGTGTCATTAGTAGTTGATATTTTGGGTTTTTGATATTTCGAGAAAACTATGAAAATGCACTCACCTCAAGAAATATTCATCACCACTGGTACATGAATAGTTGTTTCCAGTTGGTTATGTCCAGGTGTAGTACTATTCATTTTTTATTATATCCAGGAGGGATAAGAATTTATTATTTCTCCCTCAGCTGTGTTGGGATGACAGTTCATTGAGCTGGCCTGTCTCAACACATTGAATTTTGAAGATATTTGCGAAAATTGATCCTTTTTGTTAGTAGGAGGCCAAGTTTGTGTTGTAGACCACTGTCTTACTGGTGAGAGGGCCGGTTAAAGCTACTGGTCGGTTTGACAACCTTCAATACAGCTTGGAGTACCTCCGAGGCGTTTTTTTTCTTTTTGTCTCAGTGTTCATTTGAAACACTTTTTAGGCGTGGTGAAATCCTATATTTTCACTAGGGTTTTTGTTGGAATCCTTGGATCATTCCTAAACAAAATTTATTATTCATTAGTTTTGGCTTTTCAACTTAAAAAAAAAATAAAAAATTTAACTTACCATTTAATTGTGACGAAAAATTTGAAGGTCAAATTTTTCTTTGCAAGAAGGAGGGTGTATAACGGTTGTATTTCTACAAACGTTCAATTTCATCATTTTGACCGTGAATCATGGCAGTGTGAACGAGGCACCAACTGAGTTTATAGGTTTCAGAATATGACTTACAATGTTTCTGTTGATTAATCTTTATTTTACAGCTCGAAGAACGCTGCTGAATGCTCCACCAAGTCTGAATGATAAATTATTTAATAAAATCAGTAAAAAATGTTAGTGTATTTGAAAACAACTCAACTGTCAAAGTCACGTTTGAATTATTTGAATTGAAGTCTTATTCTTCTCAACATTTTAAAGATAGTTAGTTCTTCTTCTTCTCGTTTTTATTTAGATTCAAAATTATATCAATTAGCCAGTTCCGACAAAGTGAGTTCCGTGTTCCGTCCAAACCATGGATGTTATTTGTAATGATCATGCAGAGAGCGATAGTAAATTGAAGCTTTCATGCGTAGGCAAGATGTTGGTTTCATTCTATCTATGAGTTCTGTGATCTTAACATGAGCCAACATTTAGTAAGCTGTTCTTTGATAGTGTGACAATTGGTAACACTGTTTGTAGAAATTGAGGAGGGGATTAAATTTTGAATTTCCGTTATCTTCCATTTCCTCCATTTCGTCCATTTCTGCGTTTGGTCTCACTTGAAGAACTCGCTGATGATTTAAATTTTTATTTTGAAAATCATCCAAACAGTGTATATTAAGAACATTTATAAAGAGTTCGACCAAATTAAATTTCAAGACGATATTAAATTTCAAGACGATATTAAATTTCAAGATTTAATTAAATTCCAAGATATGATTAAATTTCAAGACCAGATTTAAATTTAAACATGATTTAAATTTAATTTCAAAAAGCTTAGTTAAAAGCTTATTTCTCGCCATTGAATGAACGGCGATGTTAGTGGCCGATTTGCAAATTACCACAATATGGAATAGGATAACTATAGCTACCTATGATAGCTGACTGGCTGAATTACACACTCGATCAGGTGTCCAGAACCAGGTGGGGAATTCAGGAGTGTTCCAGAGCTGCTGTTACTATTTGAATCAAGGAGCCCGAAGAGCTTGAAATATTAACAGGAGAAGAGTTTGGTTGATTCTTTCTTATAACTGATGATTGGTCAAGGAAATGTGTAAGGTTTAAATGCATTTAACCCAATATTCCAAGTAAGTTGGTATGACCATTTGAATAACATACAATAGTCCAAAGAACCAAATTTCTTCCCTTCAACCTGATTACTCTCATCATCTTTTATTGATTGTCTCAAGATCGTCAAGCCCTGAATTTGGCTTAACATTTATTTGATTAAATACTATTTTTTTTAATAATTGTTTTACTTGTATGTCTGGAGTGTTTTCTCTTTCAGTGTGATAAAGACTTTCTACAGAGACTGGCTTTGAGAATGAAATACTATATCAGAATTCCTGTAGATGGCGTCCAAATAACAACTTTCAATTAGCTATTTTATTCTCACTGCCATAAATTGGATTTCTAAGAATATCTTTGGGTTAATTCACCAACAAACGTACCACGACCTTTGCCTCCGCAATAAGAGTTAGCCCTCCGCATTGTTTATATGAGGTGTAGGTGAAAAACCCCTTAAAAAGGGAACAAAACCTTATATTGTGTTTTGATCTCGTGTTTGATCGCGTGTTATTCTGGTAGAAAGTACATAGAGTTTTCACGTCAGTCATACACTTAAAATGTCTGGCAAGGCTCCATGAAAAGAGCAAGATGATGTAAAACGGAGAGGGAAAGAACTTCTTCACATGATGTATCAAAATAATAGACGGGGGGTCAGGAAAAAAAAGCGGTGAAATATTTTTTTTTAAAATAAAAATCAAATTTTCGACATTAAAACGGAAATTTCGACATATATAAGTCAATTTTCGAAATTAAATGAGCTTTGAGAGGTTAATTGAGATAATCCAAAATGTCGCATTTGAAAAGTGGTAATCTGGTACTATGGATGATATGAAGAAACTCAAAGACATGATATTTTTTGTTGTTATCAACCACATTTTCATTAAATTATTTTGTATAGAATTGTGGCATGAGGAGCATCTGGTAATTGTTCCAGGATATTTGAGACCAAAAAAAAAAACAACTAAATATTTAGCTGGAGTAAAAAGGAGGATAGATTGTTCTCTGGGTTCCTTATCCGCTTAGATATATATGCTAACTGGTGAATTGTTATGATATTTTACGGTTTTACCTGAATAATTAGCTTCAATACTTAAGCTATCACTAAAACACAATGACCCATAACATGTTAAAATACCTTGGTTTCTTAAAATCCATGCAAAAAAAGTATTGCTTCTCCAACTGCATCCATAGTACTTTGGATAACAACTTTCAGATTTTTCATGTGTGGACATGCAAAGTAAGATATTAACACGACCGCTATTCTAAAATTTGACGATGCTATAAACTAACTACTATTTTCATACTACTTACTTACTATTTTCATATAACATATTTATTGGCAAAACTATTTATTATTTTACGTTACTTATTTTTTTACATTACTTATTTTTTCACGTTACTTATTTTTTAAGGTTACTTATTTTTTTACGTTACTTTATTTTATTTTTGTTTTTTGTTATTATATAATGTCATAAATATGTTACGTTGCTTCAAGGTAATTATAATATTGAATTAAACCACATGTCAAAATAACGTGACACACTTAATGTTTTAAATAAAATGCTACACATTCTTAGGCTTTTACGTTCAAATTGTTATTGAGAATTTATTATAAAACACTCATAATATTTAAGAAAAATACCCATATAAAAACAAATTTTCTTCACATACGAGGTAACAAAATACCCTTGACCCCCAAAGGCCATTTAAGAATTTTGAGTTGATATGCCCCCCCTTCCCCCTGTCGGGCAATCAACATTTTTTTTATTTCAAAAAGTACTATTGGTGAAACCCTCAAAACGGTTTTTTTTTCATGTTTCTACGTCGAACCGTTCAAAAGTTAACAGGGGGGACTATTAAAAGCCGTACTGTATGAGGTAATTACTATTATGTTCCTTAAATAAAATAGGCGTTTTATACAAATGTTTTAAGATAATCCAGGATAATGACATTTTTTAAAAATATTTTCAAAATAAAACGTAATGGTATTTTTGATAAAGTCTTTCTTACTTTTCTAACATTTCTCACATAACAATAAATATTCCATAGGTATGATCGTGAAATTGACAAAGCAGAGAGGCCAGCCCTAAGAAAAATATATGAAAAGGATGATGCCCCACAAAAACGGATCGTACTTTGTGTTTCTGATATTAAAAAGGTGAATTTGCCATGCAGTTAGTCTCAGTGCTAACATACAGGGTGTAACATGAGTACGTTAAAATATTCAAGTGTCGTATTCCTGAGACAATTTTAAGAAAAAAAGTTTTTATAAACTTGTGTCCGGAAATGCTTCGTTTCGGTTATACAGGGTGTTGAAATTGAATTTTTTTTTTCGCTTTTTGAAAATAACTTTTGCAAGAAATAAGTTATTTGCACGAAATTTGGTATCCGGTTTTTTTCTACGTGGGAAATCATAATTTCGCATCAATTTTCATGTAACATCCAGAGGGCGCTGCGTACGCTGTCATTATTCATTTCAAATTGCCCTAACATTTTTGACAGTAAACTTTTGGTACTTTTCATGAAAAAACCCCATTCCCACACCTTTTCCAAGTAAAAAAGGTACACTTTCTCAACAATGCTGGAGGTGATCGTGTTCGAGATAAAATAAACAACTTTTTTCCTATAAGTATACCTTTTTTAATTGGAAAAGGTGTGGGAATAAGATTTTTTCATGAAAAGTACCAAAAGTTTACTGTCAAAAATGTTAGGGCAATTTGAAATAAATAATGACAGCGTACGCAGCCCCCTTTAGATGTTACATGAAAAATAATACGAAATTATGATTTCCCACTTCAAAAAAACCCCGGGTACCAAATTTCGTGCAAATAACTTAATTTTTGCAAAAGTTATTTTGAAAAGCGTACAAAAAAATTCAATTTCAACGCCCTGTATGTCCGAAACGAAGCTTTTCCGGACACAAGTTTATTTAAACTTTTTTCTTAAAATTGTCTCAGGAATACGACACTTGAATATTTTAACGTACTTAGGTTACACCCTGTATATAAATGAGCATTATTAGATTTTAATATTCTAGGTAGAGACAGATAAGTTTGAATTGGAACTAACCGATGGATGGTATGGAATACGAACAGTTGTAGATGATCCTTTATGTCACCAAATTCAGAAACAGAAGATCAAGATAGGAACAAAATTGATCACCTGTGGAGCAGAGCTCATGAACTGTGATGGATGCTCTCCTCTTGAGGTGGGTAAACTTTTGCCTGTGTAATGGTCTTATTTCGTTTAATTTCAATTTTGTTTTGTTGAAAGATTTGTGGGATCTCTCATGTTTGAAATATTTACTCTGACAGTCAATACCAACTTCCTCTGTGTCTTGTTGTGGTAATGTAGCTATTTTCCACTATTTTCAACTACCAAAACATAATTTTATACAGGGTGCTCCGAACATTTGCAGCAAGTAACTCTATAGAAGTGTTTTGAATTTGTTTCTCGAGTGCAGACTTGATACCTTTTCAGACTTGTTACATAACTTGATACCAATCAATGCTGGGTGATTCTTGTGATACCGAGAGTGTTTACGGTCTGATACTCATAGGTTTGATAATTATCAAAAACATTTTTCGTATACTCTGATATGGGTTACATGTTTCTATTATTTTTTCTGTGCCAGGACAGTTGAATGTATCAAAGAGATGTTCTGACATCATTGTCCATATGTACCTAATATTCATTATTAAATTTATTGTTAATCAAATAAAAGTCCTTACTTAACAAGTCTACAGAAACTAGCAAAATAAAGAATTAATGAATCGTTAAGGTTGAAGTAATGTTTAGAAAAAAAAAATTTTCATCCATTGTAGGAGTTAGTGAGAGTCCTTTACCATTGTCCATTTTGGAGGCTAGAGTGTTAATTTAATCACACTTAGAAGGAATAGAGACGAACGTCTAATTCACCCACTCCGTACCAACGTTGCCAAACTAATTCGCCCACTCCGTACCAACGTTGCCAAGTTTTACTCATCATCAACTCGGTTTGCCTGGAGCTTCACGCATTTTCGAGTCTCGCAAGCTAGGTTAGCTTGCTCAGGTTAGGTTTGTGTGTCAGTTGCGAGCAAAAAACAAATTTACGCATTTTTAACTCAGTTTTCCTTCCTCTTTTGTCATCTAAACATCTCGCATGCATTCACAGTATAATGAGTAAAACTTGGCTCCCGCACGCATGCGCAGTAACTTGGCAACGTTGGTACGGGCTGGGCGAATTAGACTCTCGTGGAATAGAGCACTGTCAACTGACGTCACAACATGGCGGTGATCAGCTGATGTTGGGACAAATAAAGAATTGAAAAGAATTTTTTTTTTTGCGGTGGTTAGTGGTTAATTTTAATTTTTTTGAACTTTACTAAATTTAGTGATCCTATTATTTAATAATATTTTGAATGAGATTCAATTCAGATGAGAAATCGTATAATTTTACCAATAACTTCTCTGTTAGTTTTGCGATATTTGACAATAAATATCTACTAGTAATACAAAACTTTCCCTCTTTCATAACATTCTCCTTCAATGTTGACTTCAGTGTTAACTGTAAGTTCCCAGCGTTTTTTTTTGTTCTACGTATTTTTGGTGGGTACATGGTCCGGATGTTCGGAACGATCTGTCCAGTATGTCTCTGTACTCCAGCAGTTTCTACCTGTCTCTGCCTTGTTTGTATAGAAGGAAATTTGAAAATTTCACGTGCTGGTCTGGATCGGATCTGTTATAACAACCCATAACAGCACAAGTCTTCATGATTTATGTCGTCAAATCTAAAAGAGAAAAATGTTTGTATGATACCTTTCATCATAACAACGTATTTTTGAATTGGAAAATCAATGATTATAATACCTCTACAGACTTGTGCACTCAATTCAGGCCATATATACAATGAATTAATACTTACTAAAATGCCAAGAACGTGTTTTTAGAAAATTTTTCGCGGAAAATCCACAAAAAGGACACGCATAGTCTTATCGAAAATGGCTTTGTTTGTCCCCTTCATCGAATGTTTGGCAACTGTCCAATTATGTCACTGACAGTGCTCTATTGCAAGTGAAAAATAGTGACACCAGCTTACTATTCCTATTTTAAGTCTGACATAATGAACAAATCACTAATAGAAATTTTAACTTTGACTTATTTTCAAGTGAGACACTAATCACTCTGGTTTTTTAATTCATATTCTCATTAATATTATTTATTATTAGTTTGAAAAATTGAAGATTATGATTTTTTTAATACAATATCAACCTTTCATCGACGAGTATATATTTCAGGCAACCGATTTAACTTATATGAAAATAAATTTCAATTGTACAAGGAGAGCCATTTGGAATGCCCGTTTGGGATATCAACGATTTCCTGGTCCTTTTCCCATACAAATTCATTCTGTTCATCCATTGGGAGGTCCAATTGGAGCCATACAAATCACTATTGCAAGAATTTATCCTACCAAGTATTTGGAGAAATTGGAAAGTCAGTCAGGTAAACATATTCATTTAATTGATTGAGTATATGAATTTGATTAGAATCAAAAACTGGATTATGCAATCCAATTTTCATTGCCAAAGTCATAGGTAATTATTTCAACTTCTAGTTAATTGGGAAAAGACCAAGATAACCTCCACAGCTCTGTTGCAACGAACCATAATTATAATGACTATTGAGATCACAAAACATGAAACAAATAGGTAATCATATCTGGAACATCTTGAAATTCTAATCCTTCGTTATTAACGACTAGATTTACACTCATGTGATTGTTGAGTTTTCCTTTTTGATTTTAGGTTATCTCTTCTGTTGCTGATTAGATTAATTATCATAGAGGGAAATGTCGATGATTGAAACTCCTCTGAACCTAAATTTATTAAATGAGTTTTACTGCACCATTGCAGGGAAGTTAAATGAGAGTCAAAGCCCGTGTCCATATGATCAATTGCCACATCTAGGATTATTTCATATCGATGAGAATTTCATTTTATATAACACATACAAGAGGCAGTTTAAAATGAAAAAAAAAACGCAGTTATCAGTATCTATCATAGATAATCTTCTTGACAATGCTTCAAGCATATTAGTAATGGTTTTTCATAATTTTTCTTCTACATGAAGGTGCAGACTAGGAAAACAGTTTTAATTTCAGCCCAATATCTCTCAGTCCAACCATACTGAAAAGAAGAATTTCCAAAAATATAATTTGTGCCATTCAGTTCGCAAAAAAATAGTAGAAACATCACACTCGCAAGAAATGAATGTGTATTTTGGAGTTCCAATAGGATCTGTATTATGCTCATTATTTTTTCTCTTATATGTTAAAAATATAGAAGATTGAAAAATGTAGAAGATTGAAAAATATTATGACACTGACCCTCAATAACTTTTAGGATCAGTGAGACGCTAACACACTTTCATTCAGTATTGAAAAAACAAATGTTATATCTTTCAGACGTGTCTTGACAACATATCATTGAACAATAATGAGATTGAAAATAAAGATTGTACATCATTTTCTGGATTTCACTTAGACAACAAATTTAAAGGAGGGTATGCTTTTGATAGGGAAATTTGGGCTATTCATGAAAAAATATTAAATTTTTTTCAAATGCTTAGAAATGAGTAATATACTAGTACATTTAAATTTTTTTCAACCTAGAATAAGTCATCTTCTATAATATGTTCTAATCAATTATTTTCAAGAAATTCGAAGTGCCAAAAAAATTCACAATGTCATTGTCACTGTCACTATCAATTCCTTGAAAATGCATTTTATTGGTAATGCCATAATGCTTCCATATGGAATTTATATGATTCCAAAAATGTTTGGTATCTCTTAGAATGAAGTTATTGACTTGCGAAATGTAAAGCTTCATAGCATTTGGTAATAATTTATATATACTAGGATCTCAGATGAGAAAATAACAAGTGATTGAGATAGTGGATTTGTACTTAACATTAGCTTATTTTTTGTTAATGATAACTTGCTTCAGTTCGGCCAAGTACGATTTAGAGAAATTTCTTGACTTGCATTCCCTTTTCAGCATTAGCCATGGTCTGATAGAATTTCTCAATCATTGCATCAATATCTTCATCATTAATACAAGAATCCCAATCAATTAGAGAAAAATAATTATTAATGGAGATATAATCAGTATTCCTAAAATCAAGAAATACTTCTCTGTATGTCAGTGGCCTAAAATCATTACGAAGTTTCATATCACAAACAATTGCTTTATAATGAAAGCAATTAGGCAGGAGTAAACTACAGCTTCAAAAAGATTCAGGTTATCATATTTATAACAAAAAATTAAATCTACAAAAACATTTTGTGGGTTAGGAAATTGATTCAATTGTTTCAAACCTAAAAAACAGAAAGAGTTATTAACAATAATTCCAATAGGTCCCGTTACCGGATAATCAACTAAGAGTTTTTCTTCTCAAGGTTTATTCGATAATACTTGTAGTAAATTATAGTAACCAAATATATATTGAAGATTATTAAAATATAATATAACAATTCAGAAAATAGCAATCATGTCGAATTCAAATACAGTAGAATTTGAAAGTTCTAATCTGCATGACAAGAGATCTTTTCCTGTTTTTCATTCAGATTTATTTCCAACTAGTATGGCGAAATAAAAGGGCAGAAGAGCGGAGGGCTCAGGAGTGGGAGGTGGAAAGATGTAAAAAAATGGAACAAATCGAGAATGATATAAGGAGAGAATTCAGCAGTTGTCTCAACAAAGGACCTTCTAATATCAAAAAGGTAGATGCTGGTTCTGACATTTCCAAAATCAGCTGTCCTGAAATACTATTGAGTATTTTGGAAAATAGTAATGATCCTGACAGCTTACAGGTGAGCTGAGAAAAACGACGGTGTATTTTCCATAGTGGGTGTTAGGGGTATGACTGAAGAAACTTCATTACTGAAAAACCCAACAGAAATAAAAAATGTATTCATCATCAACAAAATCATATCAAAATTGACATATTCTCTGATTGGTCTGTATACCAAATCAGAGAAAAATATTGCAAACTTTAATGACTATTACTCACTAATAGCTTCTTTTTAAATAGGTTGGCCATATCTGTGTTTTGGACCTATTTATTATACAGTATCGGAAAATTTTCATCTTGGGTATGGTGGTTTCATGAGAGAGTAAAGAATAGTTTGCTATATGTTGAAAGAGCATTACAATTTCTCCTCGACTCACTCGAGGAAGGGATATCGACCTGCGCTGTGTGCGGTGTGTCGTATTGCCACGTGGCCCGTTAATGCGTCGGGTGGGGTAACAGGAGAGGCGAACGGTAGTGCGTCTCTCTTATTTATGTGGTACTATCATATCATTGCGTTCCTTGTTGCTCGCGTAGATTTCTGTCTATACCCCTGATGAAAAGTTTCCGATACTCTGTAACGTTTTGGTTTGTTTGCATTCATACAGTCTGTTTCATATTATAGCAGTCTTTGCTCTTTATTTGGTTGAGAATAGTTTTCTCAATTCAGATCTATTCCTATTAATGTAATGATATCAGTTAGTTTCAAACTTCACTTATTTTTTAAGGAAATTACTGAGATACCAAAATTTTCAAGAGTTTCTTGTAATGGGCTCTTTATTTTACATGGACTTGAAAATATAAATTTCGTGACAATACTTTGATACATGTTCTCTTACACTTTGTTTTGATATCAACTTCAGTGAAGAGCAAAAATAAGAAAACTATACCCCAAACACACAATATGTTGATTTTACAGATATGTCGATCATGAAAATAAAATAATATCAATCATCACACATATGCATGAAAAATTTCACGATGTTTTCAGGAGAAGCTTTCATCAGCCCAAAGGTTGGCTGTTGTGGAATATAGAAGGAACTTGTTTCAACAAAAACAACAGGAAATGTCATCAAAAGTGAAGCAGAATGCAGAAAAACTGAAAATGTTAACAAGAGATGTTGTACCTATTTTAAAGATGCTCGTGGTCGATATCAATGGTAGCCCAACGAGAGCTTTTAATTTTACAGTGTGGCACCCTACAGAGTCCCACTATCAAATTTTGAGGGAGGGAACATCTGTTAGTGCATATAATGTTCTACCAAAGTAAAATATGGTTTTATTTAATTTGCTTCATCTAAATAACTACTTATTTTTAGAATGAATGGAGATTTGAGTTGCAGCTCAAAAACAATTTTTAAGCCTGAATCTCCGAAAGAACCAATGAGCGAAATATTCAGAAGAAAAGTTATTGAAATAGGAGAACTGTCGGAGTTGAAATTTTCCATAAATTTTAGCGAGTTTGATACCGTTGGGCTGGTGATACAACTCAAAATTGGTGTTAAATTTCAGGAAGTGTGGTTGGCTGACTTGTCTGGAAGGTATAATATTAATCCAGTACGCTTGGGTTTTGAGACGAGAATCGATTGTAGCACCACAAAACTTGGTATGCTAGTAGTTAGAATCATGATAAACACGAAAAAAAAATTGTTTACCGAAATTCCAGGGGTGGAACATGTTTTATTTTTTCGTTTAAAAATAAATAAATAGATTTTTGCTGTAATCTTGGAGAGTATATGATTTATTGAAAAAACAACTCAACATGGTGAAAGACGATTTAATTCTCCACGAAAATGATCCACAGTTATTTTTTATGAAATGCGCTCGTTTTCTCAGAAAACGTGATTGAACGCCAACATAAAATTTCAGGGTCACGCTTATCCTCCGCTGATAGTTCTGGCGGAGCCGAATATTTGATTGGTCATAACTCTGGTAAAAATGATCGGAGAAGGAAAAGTTCATATCGTTTTTGAAGACTTCTACCTTCTCATGCAAATATAATATGCGAGTATTTGAGTACCTAAAATGTGTTTTTTATCGCACTTCACGGATATTTTTGCGGATGATCCGAAAATCATGAATAATTTAGTAAATATGGAATTATTATATTAAAGCAGCAACCCATTTGGGCTATATGCAATAATTTTTGAGTAGTGTGACAGGTCCCATTTATACATGCAAAAACTTTGTTTTACTCCTGCCTCATTTTTAATTTACCCATAAAACCAGCATTCTCTTCAGTAAATGTTGAAAATAATCGCTTATTCATATCCTGCATATATGTTTAATAACACTATTGTGAAGTGCAAACCTCAAGCTTGAAATCACATACTTCATTTTTTATGTAGGATGTGTATGAGCGATTATTTTCAACATTTACTGAAGAAATTGCCGGGATTATGGGTAAGTTGAAAACTGAGGCAGGAGTAAACCCAGTTTTTTCTTTGGCATGTATAAGTGAGACTTGTCTCACTAGTCTAAAATCGTTGCATATGGTCCAAAGAGGGTACTGATTCCTGCTCCAGTATAATTATTTCATATCAACTAAAATATCCATGACTTTCGGATCCTCTGTAAATATCGTAGAAGGGTTATGTGAAGTGGGACAAAACACATTTTAGGTACTCAGATAGTCACATGTTATATTTGCATGAGGAAATAGAAGTCTTCAGAAACGATATACACTTTTTCTTTCCCTTCTATTATAATTTTTAGCAAAGTTATGACAAATCTAATTTTTGGCCCTGCCGGAAATTGCTGTGGCGGGTTAACGCAAGCCTGAAATTCGATATCAGAATTCAATCAGATTTTCTGAGAAAACGAGCACATTTTGTGAGAAATTGCTAAGAATATTTCTTGCGAAGAATTGAATTTTAATTTTTTTGATAAAATCTTTTTTGGGTTCCCCTGATTTTTTGGTAAACAATTTTTTTCTACAATTCATGATGTCAAGAAGTCATGAAGTCATGTGCCGAGTTTCACAAAGTGCTATGATTCATTCTTCACTTACATTTGTCTGTGGTTACTGTACTATATTATAATTTACCGAAAGGAATTATTTGTGGTCTAATGAAATTACTGTCACTCAATCTTTAAAAAGTAGCAGGTTGATCTGATTTGAAGTATGAAGCCACTCTGCCAAATACATAAAATAAACTTACCACCTAATTGTAGGTTATTGCTGATTTCAATTTACGAGAGTCCAAGCACATGTTTATTGTTGGACAACTTGAAAAGGGGCCAAGCTGTAACTGTGTGTAACTTAAGGTTTCGTAATTTGACAGATGATGTCTCCCAAGCCATCGGAAACCACTTTACTGTATTCTCACATTATTCCCAACACAAACATTTACGGGAATATTTGGAGAATTTCAAAAAGACAATGCCAAAGGTAAGATTTCAAATACAATCTGGGAAATATTGATGTCATATAGGTTTATATCCCCGTTTTTGTATCTACGTTGAAAAGAGGAAGACAAAAACAAAAATTTAATCCCATTTTTCTCAACGTATAATTTTTTTAAATAATAATATTTATTCAAATGTAGAGATCATAAACATTTAATTAGCACTGAAATGAATTGAAAGAGATAATAAGTGAAAAGGAGATAACAAAAAAAAAAACTTTAAAATAGTGTCTGTTTGTGACTATGTATTCAGTTATTTGTCTAAATTGTGCCAACAACCTGTAGTCACTCAGATCCATTGGCTGACCTAATTACACATATCAGCATATAAATCAACAGATAATCACACTGTCTATTAGAATTTGATTAAAAAAATTGAGATGTCTGTGAAAAAAATTATTGAGATCATTGTGACTTCATCATGACTTCACCATGTAGATGGTTATCTAAAGGCGGGACTCCACCAAACTGGGCTAGCCCGGCGGCATTTGCGGCCTTGCCGCCGGCACAAAATGCCGCGGCTTGTACTTAAATTCGACTCCACAAAACTGGGCAGATGTGTCGGCTTGCAGAGAGGTCTTGTTAGCCATCCAAAAATGTTTGACGACGACGAATTTTGTTGTTAGGATATATGGACATGAAAAGTATTAACAAAAAAAAATTAAGAGGAAGCACAGGCTATAATCTTGGATACAGAGCCGGCCTTAGAAAGCGAGAGGCCTGGGGCCAACTTGTGCGAGGCCCTTATATATTTTATTTATTGATATTTTTATCCTTTGAAGAAATTCCTACTGAATGTTCTTATTTATTCACCTTCCCCTGACTACCTCTCGGATGTGCATACTGAATATATGTTCAAAATATAAAACATATAATTTAAATCAATAATTTGTTTGGCGGGAAAAACACTTTTGAATGTTTTGACGATATAATAATTAATACTAGATAAAATGATATGAGAAAGGTAACAACATCTAAACAAAACAATTATATAATATATTACGTAATTTTATTGTATATTTCCTCTGAATAATTTTCTAAATTTATCGCGGTCTCGGCCCATAGTAACAATAATAAATCTGTCTGCGACTACATAAACACGTTCACGTTAATGTCTTCAATATATGTACAAAAAATATTCAGTTATTATTAAATACGAAACTATGATGTTGAACGCTTGAACCTAACTAATGAAATGTCGTTCTAACACGTGATCATCCTAAATGTAGATAGGCGGGAGAGTGGTAAAGTACAGTTTCGTACTTAGGAGCTTGTTTTTTGTTTATTTGTAATCAGTGATTTTATTAACGAAATCTCGGTAGCGCGAGGCCTCTACAGGCGCGAGGCCCGGGGCCGGAGCCCCGTTTGGCCACCCTTAAGGCCGGCTCTGCTTGGATATTTACCGTATCCGTATCTTGCTTATTCATTTTAAATTCTCTTAGTCTGCTGTGAAAAACGAAATACAAACTCAAATAGCGGAAAAACGCAAACAAATACGAAAATACCACGTAAACAACGTACAGTTCAATGCAAATATTCAAAACTGACTGAAAACACATATTCGCACTGGTTTAGACAAAGCCTGTCCCTGTGGCCGGCTGCGAAATTATGCCGGCCACAGAAAAATTTGGGCATCCTGCAATTTTTTTAAGAATTGTTCCGTATGTTTAGAACTAAATAATGCAGTAGTATCTTGAATAAAATATATTAAGGATATCGCAGCAATGTAAAAACGTGACCTGCGAGATCGCATTCTATATCGCATAGACGTGGCTGCGATGTCGCATGGATGTTATTTTGCCAACTCAAATTTCATCCATGCGACATCCCTTCGACAAGATATGACATCACAGCGATGCTTTAGTTATGTACGAAATGGGAAATAAATCAATTTAAAAAAAAACCTTGAATGTAACGTACTCAAGTAAAAAATACATGATGAAATAAGTAAAAAAAATTATATTCTCTCTAGATCAAATTTGACATATATATATAGTGACACATACAGAGTCAAACCATGGTTTATTGTGGTGATTTACTGATTTGTTATTAGAAATTTTAGTAGAGTGGATCAGATCTAAGTCAGTGGATATTTCGGTTAAAGCCGCACAAAGATTAGAGAATAATTATACTGGGTTAGAGATGATGTAAGCTCTATTTGATCGTCTCATTCTTTGTTTATAGTCCATTAATAGATTGTCATTTCACACGAAACGCCGACTTTTAATAATATTTCCAGGATCGTTTTTCAATGAGTTTCGGTAAGTTGTATGAAAATTATTATATATGAAATCATCATCATCAACATAAACATCGATTACTTCGGAGAGAAAAACATTGTTCACCCAAATCAAGTCTACCTCTCTCTTGCCCAATTTGACATATGATTTACCTGGTATGTCTGATAAATTTCTGCCATTCATAACTGAAAATTAGTTACTATACATGAAATCATTCAACTGCCTACCTCTTCAGTTAAGTGTAGTGTCAAGGCTTGATCTGTTTTGATAAAGATTTGTATTTTCAATTATTTCACTAGGTATAATGCTATTATATGAAATTCTACAATTAAAATCTCATCCAACAATGATCATAGTACATACTAGATTAATTGGAACCCATATTTTATTGTATTTTTATATTTCTGTTATCAAACATTTTTATTATTATTACAATTATTGTCCTTTTAACTATTTTTAATTTGTTTTTTTTTTTAGTGCTGTGATAAGTTACTCGAAGACTATGATAATAAAATAGAGAGGTTTAGGTGCAAAACTAATCTCCCTTCTGGTAATTTGGATGAAAGTGATGAAGATACTTTAGTGTCGTCCCGTATTACAAGCACAGACTTAGCTTTATCTCTTATTGATATGGACAAATACACATGACGTTTGCAGTTTGAGTGAATAGTCTGTTACCAATCAAATGAAATGTGAGAAGTTGTACATATGCCTTATGTTATTATTTATCAGTAAAAATGTTTTTCTTACGTTTTTGTTTAAATATAAAAAAATAAAATATCGTTGGTGATGAGAGTTAATTGTTATCCGAGGGGAAAACCCCAAATCCCCAGAAATCCTCAATAATACCTCTAATACCCAAGGAATTCCCTTCTAATACCCGAATAATGAAAGTAATAGAAATATTGAACCCCCGAGTCTTAGGTTTTTTTTTCGAATTCTATTTTGGGGTCCTTTTTTTACCAATACTAATACACCTACTTCCCGACTAGTACCCAATTATTTTCAACTAATTCCCCACTAATGCCACTAATACCAAGGCATGTACACAAAAATAAACGATATTGAGGAACATTTTTATTTAATTACTATGCTCATGTTTTGTACCTGATGAAAATATACACCTGAAGTTTTTACTCGTGAATATTTATTCAATAACCAGAACATACTATTTGAACGTCAAAAATAGACTGTATACGGATGTTTTGACGCGTTATTTGTTAGTAGATAATGGTTACAGGGCAGCCTTAAGACGTCCTCAGGTTGGCCCTCGATATTTTGAGGACTCTAATGTGAACGCCTCAAAAGGTTTTTGTGACGTTTAGGAGACATGGTCAAATACGCCATCAAGTTTTCAGAACAGATCAGGTTACCTTTATAAGAAAGGTATTTCAGGGAGTTTCTGTCAGCCCTCTATTATTTAGCATCTCACTATTGCCATTATCCGTTGCGCCCAGAAAAACGTGTGAATACAACTGGCACACCCAGAAACCGGCGGCATAAGGTCACCCATCTATTTCACATGGATTGTTTTGTTTTTGTTAAATTGTTGTGGTGACTTTAAACTCAATGCCTAAGGCGAAAAGGACCTACAAAGATAGGTCTTTAAGGGTGGTGGAAGAGTATTATATGCAGGCAATTGCATGAAGTTTGCGATCTACAAATGTGCCACAGTAACCACGGTTCCTCTCAAAAGAGGACGATGTGAGGATAACGGAGAGGACGTCCAGTTCGTAGAAAGACAGTAACACTGCAAGAAGTTATTCCTGTGGAAACCTCTCTCCGCGGTAAGTACCTATCAGCTTAAACTCAGATCTGGTCAGAACTGTTGGAAAAGAATAAAGTTGCTGCTAGCAATATGCTCGCCGTTCCAATCTTACTTTACTGCTTCGGAGTGATGAAGAGAATACGGGAGGATATGCGACAATTCGTCGTAAAGACGTGCGAGATGATGCACCTTCCCAAGGGTTTGCCTAAATCGTACGTTCCTCTTACAACAAGGAGGACTAGAACTTGGAGATTGGAGTTTCTTCACAACAGAATGGTGTTGGATAGTGCCTAAGAAGTTTTCAGTTGAGATCCCCTTCTTTGCATGGTCCGTGACTATGGAAAACAGAGATCGGAGCATTCCTTTTCAAGGCAAGAGCACGTGCAACTTGGTCTTTTTTTCGACCCTGAAAGGAGTGACTCGAGCTCTGTCACCGAGTTGGAGTCCATTCAGCAAAAAGCTCCCAATAAAGCTGCGGAAACTGAGGTTCTCCTGCAGCTGCATAAGGATAAATAAGCCAATGTATGGGATCTTCTTCAATAACAATGAAGAATTTGGCTTATCCAAAAATTTGACCTACACATACCTCAGGTCAAATGGTCGGAGACCAAGGGATTCATAATGGCCTTCCAGGATGGTTAAATTTTTTACAGAGCTTGTTCGAGCAAGGGAGACCTACAGCTTAAAAGGTGGATTCTAAACCACTTTAGCTCCGTGATGCGCAAGCGCTTTTAACACCTCGACTACATGGTTTAAAAAAGGATTATTTTTATAGAATTAACCACGTTTGACAATTCCCCTCCACACCATGGTGTATTCAATACCCTGGTGAGATGGGTATCCCAGGCCCTACATGCAGAACGTGTCGTTGGGCGCCTGAGACAATAATACATTTGCTGTCTGCGTGTCAAGCTTATGCGGCATATATGCCTGTGGATATAAAGGCGCTACGAGAATTATACTACCATCTACGGTATAGACGAGACACCGGTGTTGCCTTACGCTCCAGGGGATGTTGGGTCTGTTGTGGAGAATGAGAAGTGTCGAATCTTTAGAAACTACCCATTCTCCACCCTCAGGCAACTACAAATAAATAATACTGATGTAGTCCTCCTTGACCATCAAAGTAGGGCGATTTTTGTCTCCTTTTGAAACGAACATTTTCCGAAAAGAACAGAGAAAATTGACGACATTTCTCTTCTATCAACAGGGTCCCTTGATGGTGTAAGGCATCGACAGCAGGAATCATAGCCGGACGAATGCAGAAGGCTGTCATCCTCGGTTCATTGCCTCTGCTCAGGGAACATGATTCCCAGACCCAAAGGTGCCTCTGCTGCTCCATTTGGGGAGTGGCTATTGGGGTAAGGATGATCCCATAGAGCGCACCCTCCGAATATTTATGAGCTTTGGAGGAAGTTAGAAAGTTTGCACTCACTATTCCAAGCAGAGAACAATGGGAAGGAAATGCAATAGAGTTCAACCCAAGAAGCCTACTATGTAACATGGACGAAAGGGGGATATATACGAGAGCTACGCATTGGGAAGATATACAAGAGTTTTCCACGCTGAAGTGTTCTCAATCCTCACTGTAGCTACAAGGCAAGAGGCGAAAGAATTAAGGCCCGAACAAAGAATTTATATCTGTTCAGACGGTCAGACATCCCTCAGAGCCATCTGTCGTCCTGAACCAGGCTCAGCCCTTGTGCAAGAATGCGGAGATGCTCTTTGAGACACTAGCTGAAACAAAGGTAGCTTAGCTTAACCGGGCCACAGAGGGGTGTTCGGAAACGAGGTGGCAGACGAACTTGCTAGAACTACTAGGCATCGCAAAAAGCTGAACATCTTCAGCCCTTGACGACTGGGCGGAAGAAAAGCGGAACGGATGTTGGAACAGGATACTACCAGCTGCAGGCAGGCAGTCGAAAGACCTTTTGGCCGGCTCCAGCAAATCAAGGAAGGCATGGCTTGTAGGCATAAATGTCCAAGCACTACATCTCCTTATAGGAATTCTAACAGGGCATAACAAGTTAGGCACACACCTCAGATAGCACAATTACATTCTCAGAATGTTCTCACAATATAATATTCAGATGATATTCTCAGAATGAAGAAAAATTATTTTCGTATACTGCAATAATAAAAAATCCTCGAACTAAGAATACATTTATTTTCATCAAGACAAAGTTGTTTTCTATCCAATAAATATTCAGTACATTCTGAAATAAAAACCGAATAGAACTTGAAACAGATAAACTGAATATACATTCCTAATATAATAAGCAATCCATAATAAAATTTAAACCAAAATGAATTATCTGCGTATAATAATTTATAAAATTAAACATGTGAATATACTTGAGGTGATATGGTAGCATCAATACGTGTTGATGCTTTGATTATTTCCTTAGCTCAAACAAGTCACAACTTCATTCAACAACATTTTCCGATTTCAGCAATGGAAGACTAATATTTTTTGGTCATTTTGCACTGCGTCTACAAAAATGAGAATAACTGTGCGAATATAAAATTTTTAGATAATCTTATTTTTACTTGTATAAGAGTTCAACATAGATTCAGTGAGATAGAAAGTTCATTTTTTGGTTTAACCCAGTAGAGCTGTCCAACTGCTAGTTCATCATTCAAGACACGCTTCATGAATCTTATCACCATTACTTTACAGTTGGTGCCTCCTTATAAAATAACCAGTTATTCTTCAACTTAGGAAAAAAAAACATTAATCACAATTTACTGGCCGAATGCGCCTTTTGGGAAGCAAGGGTCATGTAAAATATAGAGAGAGAGATTAATCACAATGCATGTATAGCTGCTCTACCCAAACTATTAGATGACCATTTCAATTTTCCATAATGTAATGAATTTCAATTGAAGTAGAAAACTGAATTGAACTTGGTAGATACATATATTATCGTAGTGTGAAGCCCAATTCATGTGAAGGTAAGGTAATGTAAGGTAACGCAATCTTGCCCTTACCTTGCGTTTTATCATGAACGTGTGTCTACACGATTCCAACAGTTTTAATTACACCTTCTTGCGATACCTTACCTTACGTTTACAAGAACTAGCATTAAATGTTGTTTGCAAAAACCTCACAATGGAAAATGTAGGGTTAACATTCCGTAATGATACGAGAATTAACGAATAACGTCGAAGTCATATATGTTGATACTAAGATGTTCCAAGATCATTTTAAAAATATTTTAGAGGGATATTCTAAAATTAGTATATTTGAACGATGTCAGAATATTCATAGAATATTATATGTGCTGTCTTTGGGACCTATCACTAATAAGTGTAGAAGACATTTCCACTTGCCGCAAATGTGAAGAATATGAAGAAACTTCATCTCACTTCCTCGGCGAGTATGAGGCTGAGGCAAATGGGAGCTTAAGATTTAAGATCTTTGGAGTTGAAAATGACTTGAAAATGAAAATACCCGATTGTAAAGGTTTATTTTTTATTTAATTTTCATTGATACACCATCCAACAGCCGAAGCAAATTACTGCTAGTCAATATAACAATGGAAAAACGAGTTAAACTCATAATTTAACTTAAGAAGTGTTTCTTGAAATTTAAGTTTCCACAACTATGAGTGTGGATTTCATCCAGTCCGAATTATTCATTGATTAAAAATTAGCAAGTATAAATTGAATTTCTTATTTGTTAGTGATAGTCTTTGACATTATATGTAACTGATTCCAGACTATTTCGTATTTGATATAATATTTGAAAATAAAATGTCTGTTTATGATTTTTATCTTATAGCTATCATGTTATAACGAAACTAATTTGTATTTGAAAATAATTATTGGGAGTAATTTAATTCTTTGTCCGCACTAGTGCGATAAAATGACACTTCCTAGACTATAAATTGCCTTCGAGTATAGGGTGAATCATCCATTATGATATGATTCATCATGATCGCAATGTATAACTTTGGGGAAGATCACACCTGGATCTACCATGAAACCACTAGGTTTTTGAGACTTCGGAAGTCTGAATTTTTTAACCAATCACGTACCATTTGATGTTCTCTGCGTAGGTTTGTTCTTTCGATATTTCACTATGTTGATAAAATATTATGTAATTAAAGAATTGTATGTGGATAAATCTTATTACCGTAATATAACGGAATATTTATTTATACGCGGATATTAATAATAATGAGACAAGAATTTTGTATAAAGTGAAGGTAGACAAAGCAAGAATAGGATAAGATCTATCCGTTCAAGATACGACTTGGCCGTGAACTATTAGTTATGTAAGAGAGGCACTATTATACCACACTGGTTATTGCACTTACGTTATGGTATTACCCAACTCAATTATTTGAATTTGTGGACTAGCAAGGTTAAATCACAAAATTTAGCACGGGTAAAGGCAAGTTTCTTTGTATTGAAATTTGCAAGCCTATAGGAGTTATCCATCATATTCAACAAATGCAAGGGCGCAGCTAATTTGTTTTCTTGGGGGATAAAGGCTTTGTTTTTTTTTCTTAGGGGGGAGTAAAGGCTTCAATTTTTTTTGTTGGAGAGGGTCAAGGCCTACATTTAATTTAAAAATATTAAAAATACTACCTTATAATTATAATTACCCGCATTACCCCCCCCATATCAACGCCCTAGAATAAATGGAGTTATTTACGTAATAGGGATAGCAATGATGGTTTATGTTTGGAGTTACATAGAACATTTTATCTGCTGGCATCAATAAACATACAGTGACCGCCAAAAAGTATGTACCATATGGGAAAAAAGTTTATTATTAGAGTATTGGAAAAAAAATTATTGGGAAAAGTTTGTGCATATCCGATAACCTGAAAATAGATTTTGACACATGTCACGTGATCGCTGGAATGGCGGCAAATGAAAAAATAAGATATCGAAAAAAGTTATTTGAAGAAGTTGCTTAGAATTCAATTTTATATACATATAAAAAGTTTGAAAAAATAATCTGAGAAAATTGAAAATGGCAATTTTTTAAAAATATTTTCCTAGCTGTGTAAAAATATAAAATTATTTTGTCATGAATAGCTTGACTACTTTTACGTGACATCTGTCAATTTCGAACTCGTTTATCTCGTAATTTCCTCAGAGTAATAAAAGACAATAGAGTGGCCTTTTCTACTTTTATCAAATTTATTTCGAATTGTTGACTAAAGGCAAGTGACAAGTGGTCCTTATATGTGCAGCTGGTTCAAGAAGAGTAAACTATATCTTTTACTCTTCTTGCAGCTGGTTGCTTGAAAACTCAGAAACCGCTACTTACCGATCTGAAATGTTCGGCGATATACGGACCATACCTAAACTGTCCATACCGTTTCACCACCGTCACCCACCTCGCCAACAAATTTTTTAGAAAAGGATAATTCATGTTCACTTCAAAACAACTATTTGTGTAGGTATAGGCAGGGCATCTCTATGTCTTTTATGACTCTGAGGTAATTTCACTTCTCGATCGGCGATCGGTTGGGTCCAATCCTATATTTTATGGAATTGAGTTGAGTGGTTGAATCCAATCCGAAAACTGTATATATCGATTAGATGGATCGGATCCAGTCAAGTCAAACCCATTTTGAGCGGATCCAAAGTTGTGAGATAAACGTAGTCTGAATTGATAGTTTTGAAAAGTTATCTAGGATTCGAATGTTGGTTAAAGTTTTCGTATATTTTTTGAATGCCAATGTTTACATTCACAGTTATATTCAGGGGTAATATAATAAGTGGTATGATTATTACCGATCAGTTTTTGGAATATTAATGAATTGCAATCCCAAAGCTGAAAATACAACGAGTCCGCAGGACGAGTTGTATTTTCTTGCATTGGGATTGCCAATGAATTGATATTCCAAAAAATTATAGGTTTTTAATCATACCACGAATTATATTTAGGACGACAATATATCGATTTGAAGTAAAGAAAAATCCTCACCTGGTAATTGATGCTTTACTTCTAGCCGTATTCAACGGAATACTCTTTTCCACGGCCTCATCTATGATACCAATGGACATTCGTCCCCAACGATCGCTCATATTGATAAATAACGATAACTAGTCAAAACACATTTTGACGTTTATAATTTAAATCATTATTTTCACTAGACATATAGTAAAACAAAAACTAAGCAGATTTATCACCGTGAAAATACAGCGACAAGCTATATTTTCACTTATAATCTCCCTAGTGCTTGAATTATTGCCGGACATTTTTCGAGTACATGAATTTTTTGAAAATTACCCGAGTCGCGCAGCGACGAAGGTGATTTTCTTAAAAAATTCATGTACGAGATAAATTTCCAGCAATTCATTCAAGCACGCGGGGGATTCGGTAAGAAAATTTCACACCAAAATATATTAAATTAATGGTTAATTCAACTGACTTGTAGATTATTCTGAGAGAAAACAAGTTGTAACATCAGTAGGCCATGAATGGTTTTTGTTGATATAATGACAGTTACGCGTTGGTATTAGTGGCGGTGTTTGTATGTGAGAAAGGAAAATTCATTTTGGGACATTTTCAACCTAAAATTACATTGCACATCACGCAGAACTAAAATAGTTTTGACTGGTCTATGCGGATTGTCTATTGTGTATAGTGATGTGGAAAGGAATTCTTGCAAATTTCAGCCGAGTATTCACGAAAAGATAAGTTGAATAAAATTGTTTCAAATATTAAGTTCATCTAGTCAAGCATAGATAGATTTGATTGATATACATTTTTTACCGATGGACCTATTCATCGTTGAAATGCAAGTTCTCAAAATATTTTCAGACACATTCGAAATATTTAGTGAATATATAATTATGAAATATTATCTCCTTTCATATGAAAAATATCATTCCATTTGTACATAAAAGCAAAATGTTTACTATCACATGTCAAATATTTGACAGAAAAATTCCCACTTATTAATTTCGCCTAGGGTACCCAGGAGGATAAAAATTTCCGGAAATTTTTTGGGTTGCCATGCCAACTAAATAAAAACCAATTTTTTGATTGGCTGAAAGAGTGAGGTGTGAAATTTTCACTGAAGTTCCGATTCTATTGGCTGAATTTCAAAATTTGAAATTCACTGATTGGTTGTTAGGCAAGGAAATATATTGTTAGAATAGTAATTTCATTTGTGAATATTTTTGATGTGTTTTCAAATGTATATGAACAGTCTGCTTGCCCATACATTGAAAAAAAAAATCAAATTTCAATTAGAGAGGCATATATGTTCTCAAAATACTAGAGTATACCTACTTCTAGGAATATCAATCGCATACAATTTATTTCGTTGTAATTAGTTTCACCTTTACAATTTGATCGTTCGAAATAAAATTAAATCGTTGAATAGAATACATAATTATTTGATATTATATAACGAGCATGCATCGCAGACCGGCGCGTCGTCTTCACATTTACATATTAATTAAAGAGTCATTAATCATTTTGCTTACAGATAGCATCATGTGTATGTTACGTGTCCTTCATAACAATAGTTCGGACTCCAAAGTAAGTCGTCAGCTGAGGGATCTCACTGAAACCAAACTATTTGAAATGCCATACAGATTTCTAGCATGATTTCACGCATTTAAAGAAAAAATTGAATTCCTACGATCACTATAGGAGCCGAGATAATTTTTTCATATCAAAAAAGGCGTAATAATCATCGTACAGCAGTCACCTTCATGGATATTAAGGTTGATTCCTATTTTTTCAATAAAAAAATACTAGGATAAGTCTAGTTCATTTGCAGTATTATTAATTGAAGAATAAAGTGAGACGTGCAGGCAGCTGTCGTAGAAATACATTTTTTTAATGCGTGAAATCATGCTGGGAATCTATTTTCATAAAAGTGATTTTTATAAAAACAAAATCAAGGAATTTATTTAGAAAAAACATTAAATTTTTTTTTTTAACATTTTTTGACCCTTGAAATTAAAAAAATCAATATACTCATTCGACAATATAAAAGTACAACTCTTACAGAAAAAAATAAGCTTTCAATCGTTACTGCAGCATCATTCCCCGAGTAAGAGTAGCAAAATTAAGAGAGCATCTTTTTGAGAAAACTTCATATATTTTGAAAAATAATCAATATTTATCAATTTTTCAAAAAAATAATTTTTTGGATTGCCATAGGCTACACATAACAGTAATTAACAAGTTTTAATACCTTACAGTTGAAGAGTTATAGAAAACCCGATTTTTCACGGCTTTTCCGATATAACTCGAAAAGTATCAGTGATATCGTAAAATTATAATCCATTCAATTGATAGATAATTTTAATACCTACAATTTTCTGCGTTAACTTTTTTCGATCGGAGCTGTAGTTTTTTAGTTATCAGCAAAAAACCGCTTTTCTCAACTTTGCCAATTTTTAAGGTTATGTTCGGTAATCAGGATCGAGTCGCATGAAATAAAAACTCATCCTGAATTCAAATTTCCTATACGCTCATATTTTTATTTTTCGCATATTAATTTTTACACGAACTTTTCCTTATTGCTTGGACTAGATGCATAATATCAATTTGCCACAGACATTCACAAATTGTTGTTTTTTCCAAAAAAATTTTCATATTGGTATAACCGAAAGAGTGATATTATTGCCAAACTCTGCAAATGGGAACATGCTGGTGACGTCAATGATATTAGGACATTTGGGCGCGGCCAACTAGGCGCAGGGACAACTGGGCGCAAGGACAACTAGGCGCAAGGACAACTAGGCGCAAGGACAACTAGGCGCAAATACTACTGGGCGTCCGGACACGATGGGGGACGCCTTCCTTGACCTCTTCTGTTAGGTAGGCGGATGTAATAGTATCGAGAAGAGGTTAAAGCTCTGCAGGAAGTTTTTCACTGAGCAAATTGAGGACAGATTCTACGTCCTCAGGCGGCACAAATGCAAAATCGTTACAATGGCACCACCTTGATCGGCGAACTAACTTTTTGAGAGCCGATGTACTCGGAAGAACTCCAAGGCAAGCTTCAGCCAAGCAGCGATTAATGATGTGTCCGATACGGTAGTTCTAGCTCGGTTTTTCAGCTGTGTTTCGAAGGAGCTGAAGGAAATTTGTCGGTTATCTTTGATAACACAAAAATGTTCTCACTATTCTCACTTTTTTCATTACACCGGACATTCTTTGGAAAATGTTATGCCTGTTATGGAAAACTTTTTGACGATAGCTTTTCGATATCTCGATCAGTACAATATTCCATTCAACATATTCCTCTTGAAATGTAATACATTTTTAACACTGATACTGTTACAGTTCTACACATGCACATCAGGTCTTCATAGATTTTTACAAATTTTACGCCTTTCAATAGAAGTGCGCCGTTCTCTACATAGGCCAAGCTGTAGATAAAAATAAGATTTTTGTGGTAATCTTGGAAAGTATATGATTTATCGGAAAAACAACTCAACAAGGTGGAAGATAATTCAATTCCACACAAAAATTATTCCTAGAAATTTCTTATGAAATTCGCTCGTTTTCTCAGAAAACGTGATTGAACGCCGACATCAAATTTCAGGTTTGTCCTTTACCCGCTGCTGAAAATTCTGGCGGAGCATAACGCTGCTAAAAATGATCGTAGAAGAAAAAGGAAATGTTGATATCCTTTCTGAAGACTCCTACCTTCTCATGCGAACATAATATGCGAGTATTTGTGTACCTAAAATGTGCTTTGTCGCACTTCACGGAGATGTATTCGGATCATCTGCAAATCGTGAATAATTTAGTGAATATGGAATTATATTATACTGAAGCAGCAACCCATACCCTCTTTGGACTATATGCAACAATTTTAAAATAGTGTGACAGGTCCCACTTATACATACCAAAACAAAACTTTATTTTACTCCCGCCTCATTTTGAACTAACCCATAAAACCGGCATTCCCTTCAGTAAATGTTGAAAATAATCGCTTATGCATACCTTGCATATACATTTAATAACACTATTGTGAAGTGCAAACCTCGAACTTGAAATCACATACTTCATTTTTCATGTAGGATGTGTATGAGCGATTATTTTCAACATTTACTGAAGAAATTACCGGGATTATGGGTGAGTTGGAAACTGAGGCAGGAGTAAAACCCAGTTTTTTCTTTGGCATGTCTAAGTGCGCCGTTTCCTACATAGGCCAAAACTAAGAGGCTCTTTTCACACAAAATAAAAGGCGCAAATGGTCTTTACTACTTTTTATAAGATAGTTCGTAAATTAAAACCTCGGTTTCCGCCACAGCAAAATTGCTTTGTGGAATTTTTTAAGAAATAGTGAAAGAAACTACAACTTTTTTCATTTCTTGCAAACATCCCAATAAGTTTTGAAGGAATCGTATTACAGTCTTGTAACTTTTGCAGAGAATTTAAAAACCTACAAAACAGTTTTTTAAGAGACATGATCGGTGCATTTTTCACCGAGAAAATCTGGGAAAATCTCGAAAAAGACCATTTTTCAAAAATTCATAATTTGTACAAATCTGAAGATGAACAAACAATATTGTGGATACTGATAGATAATAACATGTTTTCTGTCCGATTTTTTTTTGTACAATCGCGTTATAAAAAATTTAAGGGCACACCTTGCAAGATGTACCGATTTAAGGGAAATCGTCATATTCAAATTGTGTTGAAGACATATGGAAGAAGATATCAATATCTATAATTTCTATATTTTGGATTTTCACCTGTGTTGGAAATGTGTTGGAAATGTCACTGAAAGTTGATCCAAACGCTTGGAAGTCTGTTTGTGGCGGAATCGAGGAGCGGTAGTGGGGGAATTGCATTATTCAAATCGCTGCGCGGTCATACTCTCCTCTCCTCGATAGTTCCCCCACTACTGCTACTCGACTATGCCATAAACATAATTTTTCTACGACCACATGGAAATATGCCCATTTCAATTCCTTTTTTTGGTTGTATATATTATGGGAATCATGACGGCAAGTTTATTATAAAAAGTGTTATTAAAAATATTACAGATTTATTTATGATTCAGATGGTCGTAGAAAAAGTATAGTGTACAATTTGCATGAAATGACCCATTTCGCACTCGTAGGTATATGACCTTATGTAGTAGTCGCTACGCTCGTACTACAGAATTTCATATACCTACTCGTGGGAAATGTATGCCATTTCATGTCATTGTACAATATACTATTCAACTGTTTAGAGCAACTTTCAATGGCATTTTCAACACATTTCCCATCTGTCAGATGAAAATCCAAAATATACAAATTGTAGTGTTTGATCTTTACTTCCAGATGCCGTTCACAGAATTTGAATAAGCGGATTTCCCTTAAAATGCGCATTTTGCAAGATAAGCCCTTGAATTTTTTATAACGTGATTGATTGTGCAAAAACTATACATCAGACAGAAAACATCTTGCGCAGAGTTAAATCACATGTTATTATAATAATAATAATAATAATAATAATAATAATAATAATAATAATAATAATAATACTCCCTCATAAACACTCGTAGAGTGTACCCAAAGGCATGGCCTGTGCGGGTAGAGGACGGCTATTATTATTATTTGCCGTATCTATCAGTTTCCGAAATATTGTTTGTCCAGTTTCAGATTTATAAAATTGTGAATTTTTTGAAAAATGGTCTCTTTTTTAAGTTTTCCTGGATTTTCTTAGACGAAAATGCACCGATCCGGTCGTACAAAAAAATATTTTGTAGGTTTGATAATCCTCTACAAAAGTTCTATTGACTGTAAAACGATTCCTTTAATATTTTTGGGAATATTTGCAAAAAAGCAAAAAAGTAGTTTTTCTCACTATTCCTTGTTTAAAAAATTCCTCAAAGCGATTTTGCCGGGGCGAAAACTGGGGTTTTCATTAACGAACTATCTTATAAAACTTAGCATAGGCCATTTGCGTCTTTTACTTTGTGGGTGAAAAAAATTCTTTAGCTTGGTCTAACACCATTTAAAATGCATAGGCCAGCGAACGGCGCACCTCTGGAGAGTCGATGCCGAAGGACTATACATGCCGCAGTTAGTTTTCAGTCACGACAAGAGATGAAGTCGACTCTAGCCAGATTGGATGAATGAAGGGGACGTTCGAGTACTCTAAACCCTAAATTAAGAACCGTTTCCATGACAATTTGTGTGCTGGAGCATTGCCTTGCCTGACGCAAGTTTTCCTGAATGATCCAGTACGATTGGGTTTTGAGACGAGGATCGATTGTAGCACCACCAAACTTGGTGTGCTAGTAGTTGGAACCATGATGAACACAAAAAAAAATGATTCCACAACAGATTTTATGAATGTCCTATTCATATTTTCGAACTAAAAAACAAAAAAAAATATTTACCAAAATTCCAGTGGTGGAACATATTTTTTTTGTTTGAAAATCAATAAATAGATTTTTGCTGTAATCTTGGAAAGTATATGATTTATCGGAAAAAGAACTCAACAAGGTGAAAGATAATTCAATTCTCAACAAAAATTACTCCCAGTAATTTCTTATGAAATGCACTCGTTTTCTCAAAAAACGTGATTGAACGCCGACCTCAACTTTCAGGTTCACCCTTACCCGCCGCTGAAAATTCTAGCGGAGCCGAATATTTTATTGGTCATAACTCTGCTTAAAATGATCGGAGAAGAAGAGGAAAAGTTGATATCGTTTCTGAAGATTCCTACCTGCTCATGCGAACATAATATGCGAGTATTTCTCACCTAAAATGTGTTTTGTCGCACTTCACGGAAATGTTTGCGGATGATCCGAAAACCATGAATAATTTGGTAAATATGGAATTATTATACTGAAGCAGCAACCCATACCCTCTTTGGACTATATGCAACAATTTTAAAGTACTGTGATAGGTATTACTTATACACGCCAAAATAAAAACTTTGTTAGGATGTGTATGATCAATTATTTTCAACATTTACTGAAGAAATTACTGGGAGAATGGGTGAGTTGAAAACTGAGGCAGGAGTAAAACCCAGTTTTTTCTTTGGCATGTATAAGTGAGACGTGTCTCACTAGTCTAAAATCGTTGCATATGGTCCAAAGAGGGTACTGATTCCTGCTTCAGTATAACTATTTCATATCAACTAAAATATCCATGACTTTCGGATCTTCCGTAAATATCGGAAAAGGGTTATGTGAAGTGGGACAAAACACATTTTAGGTACTCAGATACTCATATGTTATATTTGCATGAGGAAGTAGAAGTCTTCAGGAACGATAAACTCTTTTTCTTTTCCTTCTACTATAATTTTTATCCAAGTTATGACAAATCTAATTTGCAGTGGCGGGTTGAGGCGAGTCTGAAATTTTATATCGGAATTCAATCAGGTTTTCTGAGAAAACGAGTGCATTTTGTGAGAAATTACTGAGTATATTTCTTGTGGAGAATTGAATTATCTTTCGCCATGTTGATATGGTTTCTTGATAAATCTTATAGGCACTTTCCGAAACAACAGAAAAAAATATTCTTTTTTAATAAAATTTTTTTTGGGTTCCACCCCTGGGGTGGGATTCTGTGTACCATAGAATTCCATTGTCGACAGTTTTGTCTCTTTCTCTTCCATTAATTCAATAATAATGTCATCTCACTTTTTCTATCGACAATAGAATTCTATGGGACACAGAATCCCACCCCAGTGAGATGACATTATGGTTGAATTAATGGAAGAGATAGAGACAAAACTGTCGACAAGCTGAGGCCAAAGGAACTAAGAAAAGAAGAAGAAACCGTTAACTGGTCAAGTATAACGAAACGCAATAATATTTTATAGTTTATATTGATATTTGTTTAAAAAAAAAATATGGAGAGTGAACTACTTTTTGTAAGCTGAAGCGCTGCCTAGCGCCTAGCGTCGACAGTGTTACTTATTTTGAGATCTTATCAGGGTTGTTTTTTAGCAGTCATGTTTTCACGAGTTCGTATGTTTATCAATGAAATCGTAGTGAATTATTTAAAAAATTCATGTAAGTTTCTCCATTTTGGGTTAGTAGTGAGGATTTCGTGAAATATTGGGTTGGCAACGCTGACTCTGAGGTCTGCTTCTGAGTAACGTGTTCTCTGACGACTCATAGTTCTCCTTTCTCCTCATTTTACAAGCTTATAGCGACAGCCCGGATATTTTGCTGGCGAGCATATTGACCTCCAAATTGGCAGCTTCCTTGTTCAGATTTCTCAAAAACTCACAAAAAAGTAATTTCTCATAGTTTTCAACAATTCTCAAAACCCGTAAATCGCAATTTTTCACATTTTTTTCAACCATTCAGCCTTCTTTAAAAATGTGAAAAATTGTGATTTACGGGTTTTGAGGAAGGCAGAATTGTGAAAAATTACTTTTTTATGTATTTTTGAGAAATCAGACCAAGGAAGCTGCTAAGATGTCTAAAATCCCTGGTGTACCGACATTAGATTTTGTTTAGAATTTTTTGAAGACAAAAAAAATGAATTAGTGGTCTACTTTTATAATCGACTCCAGAGATGGCGTCTTTTTTCTCGTGTCAACACTGTCAACGTTCCAAGGACATGGTGATTGTGATTGCTAATTGAATTTTAAGGAATTTTATTAAATTTTTGTATGCCATACGAAAGTAATAGTCCATACTCGAAATGGAATATCAAGTTTTATTGAAAAAATAACACTACTAAAATTGTGTAATTCTTTTCAAAAAAAATCTAAAAACCATTTGAAAGTCAATAATTGTCGTGTAATAAAAAAAATGTTGTGCAGTTTTTTTATATTATTGATGTTTCTTCATTTTCCTTATATTTTAATAATTTGATCATGTTTCGTTTTTGTGTCGAGAATCCAGAAAGATGAACAAAGTAGGTAACTAATTTACATTCAGTACAGAAATTAAGTATACGCACCAACTCACCACTTATAATTTGTAACATACTTTGAAACAGACATTTTATTTCAAAACGCCATGCATGTTGACAATATTTTATGGCAAAAATGTTTTCTAATCAATTCAATCAACTCTGGATGCGTTTTTATATATTACCGTTTCTTGAAATCTTCCATATGTAGCGAAAGTCCGCGATAAAGTAAAAAATATAATTTTTTCTCCATTCCCACTGAAATCTATCAATGTTTTGTCTTCAGTAAGCTTGTTAAGGTTTTGGTATTTTTCATACATTCCTTTTATTTTGAAATGGTGAAATCTTTTTAGTGTAGTTGATCAAAAATTGCACAATAGAAATATTTTCACTATTACATGTCATATTGAAAAGTTTTTTAAAAGTGGAAGAACAATATAACACATTAACTCATTACTAATATCAAATCCCAAATGCAATTAAACTCGAAGCCACAAAATTATTATTTATTTTTTTACAAAAGTTTATAGTGAAAACTCGGACACAACACAAATGCACAGATATACAGTGCTGCCGCTGGGCACTAATCAAAAGGATCACAAGGCCGTATCAAAATCCGCGCATTTTACTCCCAAAACTTTGAAAATCCTCACAAAATCCTCCCAATATTTTTTCAGAAACTGACACAATGGTTAGGATTGTTATGAATAAAATGATATGGATTTCTTTGAAAAAATGAACAATTGTACTGATCTTCCAAAAAAAACGTAATCGTAATGAAGTGAAGTGTCAGGTGTCACCTGTCATCTGTCAGTATAACTCATTCAAAATTACCGCCCAAAACTAAAAAGTGAATAAACTAGCATAAAAATCATAAAACATCAGTCAGAACAGAAGTTCAATCTTATACTTCATGTTCCGTGATCCACCCAAATTTGATCATAGAAAACTATGGCCTTTTTTAAATTATATTAACTGATTTTAAAGGACCCATCGAAATCCTCACAAATCCTCACAAATATCCAATTACTCCGCTTTTACTCCGCAGCGTTGAAAATACTCACAAAAGGAGTAATTACTCACAAAACGGCAGCACTGCAGATATATCAGCACGAGAGCATGCGCATAAGATTGACAGGTGCTAATGGTGAATTTCCATGCGATGCAGCTGAACTGCAATACTTCTATGTGAAATGTGAGTTAATTATATTTCAGCAAAAAAATTAATAAATCATGTCGAAAATCTAACAAATAGAACTGATTTGGGACAGTGATTCCGTATATTCCAATAATTATATTGTTTTATTAATTTCATGTTCGTGAATCGTGGGCAAAACTTCAAACTTCTGATCATGAAAATTAACCCTAACAAGAAAACCAACGGTGGCGGTGCACTCAAGTGTCGCGGGATATTCGGAAAACAGCCCACGGATTCATTTGTTTTCTCGTAATCAAGTTGGCGAATGCCTCTCGTTTTATCCCACAGATTTACAGGTATAAGTCTCAGAGCAATAATAAACATAGAGATGCCCTCTCTACTCAAACATAACAGATTTGTAGACAACCACATGTCCATCTCTCTCAACAATGAAATATGGGCAAGGGGACTGAGGGGATGTAAACATTCAGTTCAGAGGACAATGCAACTAGATGCGTTAGTTGGAGGACAGATGTAAATATAAACAAGGTGATGTTGGCTTAAAAAACAAGGATAGAAAGGCATCTCTATGTTTATATTTGCTCTGAGGTATAAGTAGGTACACCAGGGTTTTTAGGAATCTTAGAAGCTGCCAGTTTGGAAGTTTTGATACTGTCAATCAGCGTTGCCATATGCAAAGAAATTTCCTTAGATTTAAAGAAATTGTCGACTGTTTGAAGAAATAGGGTTTTCGGATTGAAAATCAATGAAATCTGAAGAAAAACTAGTAGCACCTATCAGACCAATATTTGAGTTATGGAATGGAGTTAAATCTCGTTGAACACCTTGATTTCCAACCATAAAACATAGAATTGATATCACATTTATCATAATTTCACTGTATTATGATTGACCGATCGACCGTTAAATGAAGAATTTACGAATTTAGTAGAGAATCAAATGAAATAGTCATCAGGTGATAGGGACATCGGAGAAAAAAGAGGAAATGTAAGGTTAAATATGAGTATTCCATTCAAGAAATAGAAGCTACCCAAAACACCAAAACTACGTCACTGTCACTCAATGCGCCTATCGCCAACAAAATTCGAATTCTCATGAGCTATATAAGCTCACTACGAAACGCGCGTCTACTGAAAGTGACGAGTTTTGGTGTTTTGGGTAGCTTCTAAATCTTGAATTGCATTCGCACCAAAGGTTCCAAATATTCATTTATTCGATCGAAAAGTATATTAAACTGATAACTTTTTGATTCATTCAATAATAATCCAGGAACAAATACCTGAATATATTTTAATGAAATAGGTATTTGTTTTTGTATTAGGTTTATTGATAGGGATTTGTAATTTTGTCTGATTGATTTGCTCATTTGGAAAATGTACTAGGTACTTTCAGTTTATTTATTATTTAACGATAGTTACCAGTGACGAACAGAAATAATAAATTCAATGTTTCATGTATTACTTCGCAGTTGAAACCAGGAAAATATTGAAATTTTGCATTGAATATTCCGTAACCTTGGTTTTTGCTCATACGTATAGTAAAAATTTGGCTGTCTATCAGGTTTCATTATTTTGTAGGATTGATTCACTTTCAATTATTGGAATATCTAGTCCTTTCAGTTTATTTATTTCCAAATGTTTGTTATACTTATGTACCTGACATCCATGAGGAAAAAAATTATAAAAGTTATTTTGTTCATAATACTTCGTAGTTTAAAAAAAGAAATTTATAGAACCAGGAAAATATTTAAATTTTGCATCGAACATTTCGTAACCTTGGTTTTAGCGCATGCGCATAGTGAAAATTCAGCTATCTTCATTTTCGACGCATGTGCACATCACCGTATTCTATTTTGAGGAATTTTAGGGATTTTTAGTCGATTTGTGTGAAGATTTTCAAAAATTTCGTCTGGCAACATTGCTGTCAATATGCTCGCCAGCCAAAATATCCGGTCTGTCGCTAGACGCTAGTCTCATTTTCACAAGATAAAAGAGAAGGATACCACACTATTTGGCGGATTTAATTTTTTTCATATCCAAAGTACGATAAACCCGCCTGCTTATCATCTATGATGCATCCATTTCTTCGAGAAAAACACCGAGGTGTCATTCAAACGCCGCTCGTAGGATTTTCAGTCGCCATGACGCAGATGCTGACGCATAACCGTCAATGGCTGAAAACAGGTCAACCGAGTAGATGAAAGAATGGCGACAATCCTGAGGGCGCCAAATAACGTAATTCTTCTCGACTCGCTAAACGGCCCAAACGCGTTTGCTCGATTATTACGCACGTCGACGTCGAACGACATAAAAATCTATCGCCAGATTAACGGTTTATGTAAGGTCACATGTTGGGGGCGTTGCGCAACAAGTTCGTGCACGTTAAGAAAAGTCGTTAATCTGCACGAAAACAATTGCTTATCTAATACCTACGCAATCATACAGGGTATGAATTTCTACTCATTTTATTCATTTGGTGTTTTTAGTACGGATTCGTGATAGTTCGAATCCTTAGTAGTACAGTAACCACAGACAAATGCAAGCCACAACTGAAGAATGAATCGTTGCACTTTGAAACTCGTTACATGACTTCTTGACATCATGTATTGTTAGAAAAAAAAATGTTTACCAAAATATCAGGGGTGGAACCCAAAAAAATTTTTATTTAAAAAAATTATAATTTTTTTTCTACTAGCGCGCGTGCGGAAAAATCCACTTTTCCGCACTCATTTTAGTTTTGAAAGAGTCACTTTTCCGCACTCTTTTTGGTGTTGAAAAGTAGATTTGTTTAGTTTTGGTTAAAATAGAAAGCTTACCAAGTATGGTTGTATAGTTTAATATATTTTTAATAATAAATGTTCTTTATGTTAACTTTTGGGTGTTTTTTCCGCTAGTAGAAAAAATAGTGTACCTAACACGAGCGTAAAGTGTCTTTTCCGCACGCGATTTCTGGCCGAACTCCGCTAACGCGTCGTTCGGTCATTTGCAATCGCGTGCGGAAAAGTATCACTTTCCGCACTTGTTAGGTATACTACTATTTTGCTGTTGTTTCGGAAAGTATAAGATTTATCAAAAAAAATTTCAACAAGGCGAAAGATAATTCAATTCTCCACAAGAAATAGACTCAGTAATTTCTCACAAAATGTACTCGTTTTCTGAGAAAACCTGATTGAGTTCCGATATCTAATTTCAGGCTCATCTTAACCAGCCACTGCAATTTCCGGCAGGGCCGAAAATTTGTAATAACTTGGATAAAAATTATAGTAGAAGGAAAAGAAAAAAGGTGTATCGTTCCTGAAGACTTCTACTTCCTCATGCAAATATAACATGTGAGTATCTTAGTACCCGATATGTGTTTTATCCCACTTCACATAACCCTTCTGCGATATTTACGGAGGATCCGAAAGTCATGGATATTTTAGTTGATATGAAATAATTATACTGAAGCAGGAATCAGTACCTTTTTTGAACCATATGCAACGATTTTAGACAAGTGAGACACATCTCACTAGTGAGGAATCACACTGATCGACCAGGACCGACCGTCCGCGACCGTCCACCTACGACCAAAAGTAGAAGTAGATCAATAAAAACTTTCAAAGTCACACTGATCGACCGACCACTAGAATAATTTTGTAAATCTGACATTTATTTGACATTCGAAAGGTTATGTGAATTGTCTGTTCATTTATTGAAAATAAGTTAAATTCATAATATCAATAGTTTTGCAATTCCTAACAGATATTTCATTTTTCCGGTAGGAAATAAACCTGTTTACATGCGTTTTGTTGAAGTCAAAAGTTCATCATAAATGTGTGTCAAAATGACATTACGTCAGGATAGTGTGACACTGACCAAAATTTCCAGCATACTACAATTTCGAACATGGTCTTTGAAAAACGGTCGAGGACGATCAATGAGGATTAAACGAGTTATAAGATATAAGAATATACGTGTTGGAAATTTTGGTCGTAGGTGGACGGTCGCGGACGGTCGGTCCTAATCGATCAGTGTGATTCCTGGCTTATACATGCCAAAGAAAAAACTGGAGTTTACTCCTGCCTCAATTTTAAACTCACCCATAATCCCGGCAATTTCTTCAGTACATGTTGAAAATATTCGCTCATGTATGTGATTTCAAACTTGACGTTTTGCACTTCACAATAGTGTTATTAAATATATATATGCAGGATATGAATAAGCGATTATTTTCAAAATTTACTGAAGTGCGACAAAATATTATATTTTAGGTACTGAAATACTCGCATATTATGTTTACATGAGAAGGTAGGAGTCTTCAGAAACGATATAAACTTTTTCTTTTCCTTCTCCGATCATTTTCATCAGACTTATGACCAATCAAATATTCGGCTCCGCCAGAACCTTCAGTGGCGTGTAAGCGTGATCCTGTTGATGTCGGCGTTCAATCACGATTTCTGAGAAAACGAACGCTTTTCATAAGAAATTACTTGAAATAATTTTTGTGGAGAATTGAATTGTCTTTCAGATTGTTGAGTTGTTTTTCCGATAAAATCATGTTTTCGTGTTTATCATGGTTCCAAGTACTAACATACCAAGTTTGGTGGTGCTACAATCGATCCTCGTCTCAAAATCCAATTGTATTGGATTATATAAGATAACTTTATTGAAATAGGTACATCCTAATAAACAGCAACGATAATGTTAAACATTACTATAAACACAATTCAAAAAATTATCTACAATATTTGTTTACAAGTACTAACTACATTATTATCATACAAAAAAATACATAAAAAACATTATAATACCTAACAATTTGGTATCATCCTAATGATCTCTTAAATGGCTTAATAAATTATTTTTAAACAGAATAAGACTGGTAGAAGACTTTACATTTTCAGGTAGACCGTTATAAGTAATAAATCCTTTAAAAGTTAATGTTTTAGTATTAAACGTTTTTGTTTGGTTATTTACGTACAGATTATTTCTTGTTCTAGTATTATACTGGTGAATATTATAGGTGAGTATTATAGGTGAATATTTGTATCTACTGAAACAGCATATAGTCCGATGGCAGGGAGGATTTTTGGATTTTCGTAGTCGATGAAGTGCGACGGGATCACCCAAATTATTCTTATGCGTATTTTCACCCGCTGAATCCGAATTTCGACGGTGATAATCCGTGAAAGCATCCAGAAAATTGTTATGGACGATTTTCCGAGGGAAATCGAAAAATCCATTTTTTCCAAAAAAATATGACGTAATTATATTTTGCATAAAATTCTCTACTAAAAAGGTATCTTCAAGTTTTTCTCCAAAAAGCACCGTTTTCGAGTAAAACGTGCTCAAAATTCGAAAAAATGCGATTTTCTCAATTTTTATTCAGTCACATAATGATATTTTCAGGACCTTGTTCCAGATTATTCATATATGGCTCGACTATGAATGACAAAAGAGACATTTTTGAAAAAATCATTCGTGTGGATTTTCCGACACTGAATTTCCCGATACTTTTACCTTGCATGGAAACGGCATTTTTTTATTCGCGAAGCTTACGTCGGCGTCGTGGACGAATTCCTTACAGTGTCAATCAAAACGGGTTCAGCACATATTTTTTCATGATCACAAAGCATTTCAGTAGCGGTAAAACGGAAAATTTTGCTCAAAGGTAAAACAATTTTCCGAGGAAAATCGAAATATCCATTTTTTCCAAAAACAAATAACGCTTTAATATATTCCATAAAATTCTCTATAAAAACGGTCTGCACAAATTTTTCTTTAAAATGCACCGTTTTCGAGTAAAACGTGCTCGAAATTCGAAAAAATGCGTCTTTCTCAATTTTTAGTGAGCTCTCATCTCATTCAATCACATGATGATACTGTAAATAACTTTCTCGATTTCACTTTAAAAATATTTATTCCAACACTTGAAGAGCAAAATAAATACACTATAAAACCTAATTTATATGTACTACGATTCACTGGACTCTTTCTATTTATCTTCAAAGTACAAACAGTCGACTTCCAGACTTCCCAACAGTGACGCGCACGGCCTCTTATAGTTAGAAATATAGGTTCTAGATTTTTCGAGAATTCTATCATCCTTCCAGGCGTTTCTAGTCTTAAGCCACCGTTCTTCGTCCATAGGTGGCGTGATCTTTCACGCCGCTGTTATCATTTCACTCTTCTCCACCTAGATGGCGCCAGGTCTGAATATTTCCGTGACAATATCAAACAATCAATAATAAACTGGATATTTTCATATAGTTCCAGTACATTCAGTGTTAATATCAATTCAATATCAGTCAAAAAGTACAAAAAGGAAAAGAAATTCAAAATATGCCGTAATAAAATATCGGTAACAAAATGAACCGTACCAATATCCTTGTCCTCTTAATAGTAAAGACAAGAGCAAATAATTTTGGCTAATTTAATTGTCATACACGGGTAAACTGATATCAAATGATTAAAGTAATTGTACTTCCGTCTTTGTAAAAATAGTTATGACTTTAAATAATTTGATAACATGACAATAAAAAAATTGAAGTAGTAAACCATTTCACGTATCTCGGAGTAACCTTCTCATCTTCCTTAATGTATCGAGAAATGGCGACAAGTACATCAGATAAAGCTAAACAAGCCTGTGGTGCAATCATACCAATAATGGCTGAATCAAAAATGAACTCGTGGTCTTCACAAATGTATTTATTTGATTTCCTTATTACTAGCATTGTAACGAATTGCCTTCCAGTGTGGGGTTTGCGTTATATAGACATACTCGAACGAATTCAAATTGCCTTTCTTAAAAGAATTCTGTTGCTACCCAGATTTCGCTGTACGGTTAGAAACTGGAAGAGTGAAGATATCGTACTGCATATTTAAGAACACTCTTAACTGGATCATCAAAATATTTGACATGCATAAAGGTCGTCTACCAAAAATTGCTTTACACCGCCTCATAGCTTTAGAGAATAACGACCCAAAATACAACTGGATGAGCCAGTTGAGAGAATATCTTATCTATGCTGGATACAATGAAGATTGGGGTGTGGTTAATGGAGCTCTCCTTAAAAGAAAAAGAAAATCACTTCTAGAAATGTTCAGGAACAAACTCATACAAGAAGATCGTAATCTGCATGCGCGTTCTACTTACTTGGCGTTTTATACGCATTTAACAATAATACCTGGTAGCCAGAAATACCTAAACCTTTAGTTACCTCTTCAGATAACCCGAATACTAGCCCAGCTTCGCTTGAACAATAACTACCTTATCAAATATAACTTTAGAGGCTACTCATACAAAATAAACCCAAATGAAATCTGTACGATATGTAATAGCTCCTGCCCCGAAACGATTTTTCACATCTTATTTGATTTACTTGTAGGAAGAAACTTTGTATTTCGTGCAAAATATTTTTATTTTAAAAATTGTAGCAAAGCGCTTTCGACTGTTAAGTCATCATCAGTGCGTACCTGCAAGTAAGTAATGATTGAAAATGAATTTGATGAAATTGAAAATTTTTTGAAATTTGAAAGTTATGAAAAGTGAGGTTACTTACTCGTCAGGTGTACAAGAAGCCATATAAAAACATCATGTCCATAGACCAAATTAAAATGTTACAATATATAAAACATATTTAAAATTGAATAATTTTCATCCTGTTTAAGGATTATTAAAGATAAAGATATGGGATACTATTTTATTTGATTGTCCAATTTACACTTCAATGAGACCAACGAACCTTGATTTCCTTACCAGTCCTGAACATTTCGTAGCGGCACTCAACGATATTACGCCTACTACTTCAAAATCGATATTTTATCACCTCTGGAACATTTTAAAATTGAGAGCTTTTATTGTGAACGAAAGACATTATAAATTTCGTTAGTCCACAAACTTGTTTCGCCAAGAAGTTCACCATGAAGCTCAACAACCGGAAGGTACCAAAAAAGCGCTGAGTTTTTTGAAGTAAATTTCTTTCTTTGATTCTTCCTTTATTTTCTCTTGATCTATTTGCTTAATATTTATTTATACGTATAGACATAACTGATACTGATATCCCATCCTACTTTTATCTACATCATTAATTAGTAGGGCAACAACCGCTTGTTGTTCTCTCTGAATTTTTTTTTTTGTAATCACTTTGCCCGATAAATGGAACTTACTCTGTACTATTATTATAGTTATTATTGTTATTTCTCATCAATATAACTCTGTAATAATGCGTTAACTAGATTTTAGCATCCGATATATTGTTAAGACCAAACCCTTTGTTATAAAAACTGTAGTTTTTAAAAAACAAATAAATGATTGATTGATTGATTGATTATGACTTTAAATAATTTTTCTTTGTTTTTTCACTGACTCTGTTGTCGACTTTCAGAATCATATTTGTTTTTTACAAATGAATGTATCTTCAGAGAGGGAAACAACTAGTCATATTTTGTACACCTAATGAAAAGAATGAAGTAATTACCTATAATGAAAAATAATGGAAAATAATGAAAAATAATGAAAACGTTTTAGAGAACAATGAAAGATAATTACCATTCAGTAACGCGGATGCGTTGTATGCACATAATTTATCTCTTATGTATAAAAATATTCAGAAAGTTCGAAACTCATGTCTACGTATGATTTTTGGTGTAAGAAAACGACAACGAGTCATATTAATTGAAGGAGATTGGATATGGTTACATATGGAGAACAGGAGAAATTTTCATTTTAGTACCGTATGTCATAAAATACTTGATAAGAAGCCTTTCTATATACAACGCAAAATCACGTATCGTTTGATGTGCATAATGTGAATATTGATGCATGTTCTCTTTTATAGCAATCGACTGAATGAAATTTAATATCGTTAGGAACCTGAACCTGAAAAAAAAATTCTCATAAGCCGGTCAGTATTTGTAGTAAATTTTCGGGCCGGAAAATTTTGCGATTTTTTTTTCATATGCCTTGCACACGTCCGGTCGCTAAATTTTAATTTTTCGAGCTAAACACTGACATTAATATTCAGTGGTTAAAATCCCAGAAGAGAGAAAATGAGTCAGCAAAATATGTCATTATCTGACGGTCTATTATACAGTGACCGCCAAAAAGTATGTACCATATGGGAAAAAAGTTTATTATTAGAGTATAGGGAAAAGTTTGTGCATGTTCGATAACCTCAAAATAGATTTTGACATATGTCACGTGATCGCTGGTATGGCGGCAAATAGAAAAAAATTACTATGAAAAGGCAAAAAGTGGAGTAAATGGCAAGATATCAAAAAAAGTTAATTCAAAAAGTTACTTAGAATTGAATTTTTTACACATATACAAAGTTTGAAAAGATAATGAGAGAAAATTGAAAATAGTTATTTTTTTTAAATATTTTCCTGAAAATATCAAATTATTATCTTATGAATAGCTTGACCATACTGAAACATTTGTATTTCAATGAGAATGACAAAATGTTCTTATTTTCTCCACACCAGTGAGCATTAAACTAAAAAAAATGGATTTTATCAAAACCCAGGCTGTTACATTGGTGCGTATCTAACAGTTATACCAGAATTCCACGACCATTGTGATGACATGACACTCCAGAAACATGGTGTTTTCCAGATAATAATCAAGTTTCGATGATAATCGTGCCAGAGCGTTTCAGTTCGCGTGCAATGTTGAAAACTCTAGCCTCTTTAATTTGACGCACTATTTTTAAGATTATGTGGGAAGTGAAATGTTCGTGTACGATTATCATCAAAAATTGATTATAATCAGAAAAGCACGATATTTTTGGATTTCTCCATCATCGCAATAATCGTCGAATTCTGATATAACTGTTAGATACGAACCAATGTAACAGCAAGGGTTCTGACAAAATTCAATTTTTTTAATTTAGTCCTCTCTGGTGCGGAGAAAATGAGAAAGTTTTGTTATTATCATTGAAATACAAATATATCAGTATGGTCAAGCTATTCATAAGAAAATAATTTAATATTTTTATAAAGCTAGGAAAATATTTTAAAAAAATTCCTTTTTTTTTGCTTTCTCACATTTTCTTTTCAAACTTTGTATATTTATATAGAATTGAATTGTAAGCAACTTTTTCAAATTACTTTTTTCGATATCTTGTCATTTTACTCGACTTTTTGTCTATTCATAGTATTTTTATTCAATTTGCCGCCATACCAGCGATCACGTGACATATGTCAAAATCGATTTTTAGGTTAGGTTAGGTTGATTTCTTGATTGAATTAAGATTGTATGTGATGTGATATTAACATTATCACAATTGATGAATCTAAATGGGCGATTATTTGTATTTGATAAGTGAATAGAGGAAAGTGAAGAGATGTCATGTTCTTGACGTATCGGTTAATGTCAACATTAACTGAAATGACACTGAATTGAAAAAGTTTGCTAACACCGTTGCTATGATGTTACCTACCGAGTACCGACTAATCCAAGTACCATGTTTATATAACTCATCAAAATAATTAGTTGTATTATTATTGAAATTTATAATACTGGAAAGTGCAAAAAATAGCGTATATGCCGCAGGACTACAGTGATATTTTATCCCCTACGTGATAAACATCATGTGCAGGATTAAAACATTCACTTTAGTCCCTTGTTATATAATATACTATTATCCAACGAGTGGAATAAATCATAATAATAAACAAAACTTTATTGAACTATATTTGGTGGAAAAACTGTCTCTTTATTGCACTCATCTGTCATTCTACTATAGCGTTCTGTCATCATGACAGACATAAACTTTCAAATCGACGTCAAATTTAGCCCATTTTCTGTGAGATTATATTACGTTTTAAATAGTTGCATGTTTCATCATATTCATTATATAATGGACTCTGAAATTACTAGAAAATGCAATTTGTTAAAAATAAAATTATTTCCTTCGAATATCATCTGAATTACACAAAATGTTTTTGAATTACTTTTAGCAGATTGATTTAAACAGTGTTTTCCTTACAGTTTAGTGCCACCTAAATTGCATGAACGTAGAAAAAATATTGTATGAAAAAGAGTTTCTTGCACTCGACGTCTTGTTCACGTTGTGCACTTGTTGCATAAATAACTATTAAATATGAACTTGAGTTATAATCCATGACAGTCATAAACTGTCATGTGTTGGATAAACGTTTATTTCACTGGTCGCAAGGTTCAGTCCTCTTGCTTAAATCCAACGGAACAATCGATAAGAACCAGACAAGCCCTTTAATCTAGAAAGTCCCCTGCAGTTATCTCATAATTAATCATCAAAGTCTCGTCGCGTAGGTATAATAGCTACAACTGGACTAATAACGGAACGCCTGAGAATCGAATCGGTAAGTCTCGACGATACGCGCGTATCGTCTCGTAGGTGCTCGCAACTCGAATTCGTAGCAGTTCAGCAGTCGCAGTTAGTCAACGAAAGGCAGAGAGTGAGGATGTGCTACGGCGTTCTTAGTGGTCGTTTACATGTGCTATAACGTAATATCGTTTACATAACACCCGAAACCCAACTACGCGTCTGCCATATTATTGTAACCGGACAGAAGACGTGTCAATTTTGAAAGGTATCACTTACATAACTGTCGCATTCGGTACATATATCATTCATTAAAAGCGTATCATCAACAAAATAACATCCAGATTCAAATTGCATCACGGTGACGAATTTTATTGCGCAAGTGGTTGTTGAAAATCGATAATCGGAGGTCCTAGCACCACATGTGCTACCCAAACATGGACTAGTGGTTACACAACAATGCAGCGGTACGGCAACGCAAGTGACCCTGGACAACTGGCGGAAAAGAACGTCGGCCACTTTTTGAAAAAGTACCCCGAACTGTTAACCTCCCTCGGCACCTATTCCAAGTCGAAACTGAAGTGCGAAGGCAGAGTCCTTCGGAGGGATACTGAGCGGATCAAGAAAATAAAGAGGTTTAGGAGACAACCGAATTTGAAATTGAGGCAGTTCGAGAGCGCATTTTTTCGAGCCATGGATCAAAAAACTCTGCTTTTCACTTGCCCTATTTGTAGAAACGTACTCAAAAGGCCTGTGACCGTTGAATGTGGACATACTTTTTGTAGTGATTGCTTGATTTCGGTGCAGAACAATTGTTTTTCAATTCGTTGTACGGTTTGTGCCATAGACTTGTTGTCGCAAAATAGGCGCATAAATGTGTTGCTGCAGGAGTTGGTGGAGAAATGGAGAGAAAAAAACAGAGGCAACTCAGAGTCTGGTGAGGATGATTTCATTTTATCTTATCGCCCACATAAGTAAACTATGTGTTATAATATTTCGGAAATTACTCCAGCAACGCAATTATAACCATTGACATTATATAACAACAATTGAAAAAATAACCTTCAGGCTTCAGCTATGTTTGGTTCCTTCAAAACTATCGAAAATTATCCGATATTGAAGCGCTATAAAGTTTAATGAGCGACCTTGAGGTTACATAACGATTATCAAATCAGAATATATGGCAATAAATGGGACTTCGTATATTTCATATGAATACGAGCTGTTCATTTTTTCTTCTATTGTCTTGACGACAGTCCCACTCTAGCAATTATTTTAGGACGAGTGTGGATAATTTGCTGACCAAAAAATAATTCTGCCTTTCAGAACCTTGGGAAATATTTAACCGAACCCAAATCTAAAACTGAGTTATATATGATGAGTTGTTCGTGCCACCATAGAAAAAATTCAAATCAACCCCCTCATAAGGGTAGTTTACACTTGTGATTGTTCGAAAAACTTTGCTGACCGATGGTTTCCAGTGAAAATATTCCATTGAAACTGTAAATAATGATTACCCAAAATGTCTGCCACCATACGAAAAATTGGTATCAGCCCCCGTATAAGGGTAGTTTATACTTGTAATTTTTCGGAAAACTTTGCTGAACGATGGTTTCCAGTGAAGATATTTCATTGAAACTATAAATGATGATTAGCCATAACATAATTTTTATGTCACCATACAAAAAATTGGGATCAGCCTCAACATAAGGGTAGTTTATACCTGCGATTTGTTGAAAAACTTTGCTGACCGAGGGTTTCCAGTGAAGATATTCCATTGAAACTTTAGATAATGATTGCTCAAAACGTACTTTTTATGCCACCATACAAAAAATTGGGATCAGCCCCTGTATAAGGGTAGTTTATATTTGTGATTTTTCGGAAAACTTTGCTGACTGATGGTTTCTAGTGAAGGTATTTCATTGAAACTATAGATAATGATTCCTCAAAAAAAAAGTACGTTCTGTGCAATCATTAGCTACAGTTTCGATGAAATATCTTCACTGGAAACCATCGGTCAGCAAAGTTTTCTTAAAATTCACAAGTATAAACTACCCTTACTTGGGGGCTGATCCAGTGTTTTCCTATGGTGGCACAACAAGTACGTTTTTTTAAATCATACTGTTTCAATGAAATACATTCACTGAAAACCCCTGGCCAGCAAAGTTTTTCGAAAAATCACAAGTATAAACTACCCTTATGTTGGGGCTGATCCCAATTTTTTGTATGGTGGCAGAAAAAGTACGTTCTGGGTAATCATTATTTACTGTTTCAATGGAATATTTTCACTGGAAACCATCGGTCAGCAAAGTTTTTCGAACAATCACAAGTGTAAACTACCCTTATGAGGGGGTTGATTTGAATTTTTTCTATGGTGGCAATTTTTGCATTATCATTTTGATATTCGCAGTTCAAGTCTGAAATCAATGAAATATTATATTTCGGTCAGCAAACTATTTTTCCCTTTTAGGAGACCACTAATCGAAAAAAAGTAAATTTAGTAAATTATGCATTCATGATCATGATTCATCACCTAGGCACCTGTAATTGAAGAAATATATCCCTTTTAAAATAAGTTTGGATCTGAGAGTATGTTGGACGTAGTAGTAACAAAAAGTGGTGATCCTCTTCAAAGAACAATGTGTTACTTAATTCACATCATCACATATTTCACAGATAAGAATCGTCAAGATGAATCATTTATCAAGGAAATAACATTCCCAACCGAGAGACAGTATTTCAAAACACAGGCTTATATTTGTTTAAGGACACCCAGGGTTAATTTATTCATACCTATGTTCATGTCTCGGATATCAGTGAAAACATATGTTGCTTCTTCGAATATAGCAAAGGAATACTTGGAATCAATGAAGATAACTTGAAGAAGAAGTCCAATGATTTTACTAAAATGGATTAGGTACAAGCTAATTTTCGTTCGTCACTTCTAAGTTTGTTATTGTGGTTTGCTTTCCGTTATTTGATATGATTACACCCACATACACAAACTTAAATATGATATGGCAGAGCGTTGTGAAAACCGGAATGTCGGTTAGTGGACATACATAACAACTTGATCTGATAATAAATAATATGAAGAGTATCTCGTTCTCCCTCTCTCTCTCTCTCTCTCTCTCTTTATGAGTATAATTGTTACGAAATAGGACGGCTGGATGATTACGGTTCAAACGGCCACTGGTGAATTAGAGTTCGGCACTCCCCAGTACAAAACTTAAACCACACAACAACATAAAGGGTAAAATACGTATATAAGGGTATTTTCAGTGTTTTAGCCTTCCACAGTCTTGAAATGAAGGTAAAGGTAAGCTTATCGGGCTTCTACGCAAATAAAAAAAAAGTTATGTCACTTAGGTACGTAGTTTTGTCGAACACGAATCTGAAAATATTTTGCGGCGCTCTCTACTTCTTTCCGAGATATGGCTCTCCAAACATTGAAAATTGACTGTTTTCAAACACGAATTTTTCAGTAAAAAATCACTCAAAGTTTTTCCTTCTTTTGATAGGCCATTTCTTTCGACACTAATCAACCCACATTTCACAATTGCAAGCACTAGAAACATTATTTTTTCACACTCAAAAAGTATCACTTTCCGCACTTGCTAGGTAAATTACTATTTTGTAATATCTAACAGAAAACAACTACTTCCCCGGCAAAGCCACGCTGGACATTGAACTACATCTGATAGATATTATGAAAAGACTAACTGAAAAGAAAAAAACTGAAAGTGAGAATTCGCATTTTCATTCAGATAGTTGATTTTTTCAATTATCTTTAGTTTTTATTGAAAATTCATTTCATAAATATAGCATGTATAATTAAAAAATATCACTCACAGAAATCATTAATTTCATTGAAGCAAGCTTCGCTTCTCTCGCATTTAATCCCCAATACATTTTTATCGACGAAAATCTATTTCGCTTTGCCAAGCTCATCAGGGAGATTGAAAGTATTGGAAAGCAGGCTCTTCAGAAACAATTATACACATCAAGGATGGGAATGATGAAAATATTACTTCTGCGGGAACACTTTTGAAGTTATTTTTTTACATAGACCTGTCATGGGCATTGCATTTTGATTTTTGTTCGAAAATATGAATAGGATATTCATAAAATCATTATTAGTGGGTGAAAAAATTTGGACGTGTTGGTGAAGATCCAATCTATGTTCCTTTTTCTCACTTTTTCGAAATTTGATTTAGTTTTTTCCAAAAAAATTGGAAAATCATCAAGAAACATGGACTTATGCGATTTTTTTTTCAGAAAAAACTAAATCAATTTTTGAAAAATTGAGAAAAAGTTAAAAAAAATTCATCCACTTATAATGAAAAATGAACCTTGATTAGGACACAGGAAGAAATCCGTTGTAGCAGAACATACAGTACACAACAATAATCAGAGAGTGAAATTCAAAGAAATCCAAGTATTCCCTTCATCATTTATATTTTACCCAAGATTTTCCAAGAAGATGTTCAAATGAAATATTGAATTTTGATTTTAGTTCGAAAATATGAATAGGACATTCATAAAATCTGTTGTGGAATCATCTGCGACCGAAAGACAAATTTTAGTCGCTATTTTCCATCGTTCAAGATAACCTCTTGGGAGGTATTCATGTTGAAAAGGGTAACATTCTCCATTAAAATTGAAAAATGAATGTTCCCCTTTTCAACATGAAATATTGAAGTTTAACTACCTGTTCTCAAGAATAGCCCAATAGGCCTCATTCCTGCAAAATATTGCATTTTTGACATGAGCCATATTTTCTCGGAAAACTATTTCAAATTATTTGAAAACATTCTATTTTCTCGATTGAATTATTTCGAACCATGACGTCACAACTGTCAAATATTGAAAGTATTTCAAAATCACATCGGGTGGATGTTTCAAAAGAGTATGACGCACAGCAGGTGTCATTTTTTAGGTAAAGACGTTGAGTTCAAAAACAAGGAAAATAAATAAATTTTCCTGAATCGTCCAGAGAAATAAAAAAATTGTGAAATGGAGGGTATGATGCAAATCCAGCTGGAAGATCTCAATATTAACAGTAGACAATGCAGCTGCCACTCTGGGGAAATGGGTTCTCCACCTCCATTATAGGGTGTTACTAAATTGGTCCCCCCTAATTCATGATGATTTATTTCAGTCAGGAGTTTACTGAATATATTTTTTTTCGGCAACCGTCCGGGAAGTACCTACTTCCCGGACGATTTTTCTTTGAGAAAGTATCACTTCCCGGACTAGTCCGGGAAGTACGTACTTTCCGGACTAGTCCGGGAAATGCCCGAATTTCAATATAAATATTTATATAAATAAGATTTAGAATGTTTCTGTTAATACCTATCTTCTATTCGCATTTCGATATTCAATACAAATAAATTAAAATGTTATAAATGTGTCTTGATTTGTTATTCTACACGGTTACCGAAAAAATTGTGTACGCAACACGTCCGAAAACAGTTTTTTTGGACTCGCAGACTTCCAGGACTCGCTACGCTCGTCCTAGAATCTTGTCCAATCGTCCAAAAAAACAGTGTTTTCCGGACTTGTTACGTAAATTACTATTTGATACCCGGAACTATATAAAAAATTCATAATATGTAAAATATGTAAACCAATTCTCCTGATGGGACTACTTGGGCTGGCATTGGAAAATAAAAAGACATAATTGAAGAATTCCTCATCCTCTTCATGACACTGTTGCAAATTATTAATCAAAAGTATTATTTGAGAACCCTTCTGCTGTGTTAATAATTAAAATAACATGTGCATAAAAGTTTGAATTTAATGTGGTTATGTTACTGTTCGACGTTTGACAACTTTGAAGTTATGACCTAAGCCAAATTTTCTCGAAAGATGATTTTGAAACCATTTCGAAACATGATTTTAATAACTACGTCATCGTTTTTGTTGTCGCGAAAATGAATTTTTTCGAAAAAATTAAATTACCTATAACTTCAATGTTGTCAAAGGTCGAACAATAATATAAATACATTGAATTCAAACTTACTTATTATGCACACGATATTATAATTATTAACACAGCAGAAGGGTTCTCAAATAACACTTTTGATTAATGATTTGCAACAGTGTCATGAAGGGGATGATGAATTCTTCAATTATGTCTTTTTATTTTCCAATCCCAGTCCAAGTAGTCCCATCAGGGATGAAAAGAACTGGTTTACAAAAAATACTCAGTAAACTCCTGACTGAAATAAATTATCTTGAATTAGGGAGGCCCAATTTAGAAACACCCTATATAATGAAGGTGAAAAAGATAGTTTGTGGTGGTTAATATGATATCTTCCATATTTATTTTTTTATTTCTCTGGATGATTCAAAAAAAGTTATTAATTTTTCTTGTTTGAACACAACCTCCGAGAACACAACGTCTTGAACTAAAAAATGACACCTGACGTACGTCATATTCTTTTGAAACATCCCATGCGATTTTGAAATACTTTCAATATTTGAAGTTGTGACGTCATGGTTCGAAATAATTCCATCAAGAAAATAGAATGTTTTTAAATTATTTGAAATACTTTAACGAGAAAAAATGGCTCTAATTCTTTCGAAAATATTCATTTTCGGACAACCAAAATGATGACGTAGTTATTAAAATCATGTTTCGAAATAATTTCAATATTCTCTTTCTAGAAAATATGTCTCTTATAACGTTTATAGTCTAGTTCCTATTGTAGATAGTGGCTCATCGTACATTCATAGGTTTTTGGCAAAGTAAAACTTGATTTAAAACCCAAGTACTTAGCTGATTTCTGTTCCATTTCTTGCCCTGCTTCATATGAAGTATGAACCGTACAACCTATGAGTCACTATCTACAATTTAGGAACTAGACTATGCATACGCAATGGCCCAATCGGATAACAGAATACCAACACATAAATATTGTTTGAGTCAACGAATGTCAAGGAACTGAGTAGCTGACGAAACTTCAAGGATATCTCAAAACGAACGACGGCGCGCGACGACAGCCAAAATAAACGGAAAATCATCATGTTAGTAATGATGGCCGCAAAATACTTTAACGATTTTGAATTCAGAGAAATTTCCCCCCCACCCTTGTCAGGTGATTTGAACAATCGACTGACTTCAAAATGCATAAACCGTGAATATGATTCGGAATAAGTAAATATGTAAAAATATGCTAAATGTGATAAATTCAATGAAAAAAATAATCATATAACCTTACGAATATGCATAAACCTTATCATAAAGACGTAATAAACATTGCATTCACAAGGATACGTATACCAGGTAACAATACAAGAAATTACAATGGGCAATAAATCCGGAGCAAAGCAATGTAAAAAGCGTTCAAATATATTGATTGAATGTTTTATTTTGTTAGTTCTTGACATAGGTATTTAAACCAAAATAAAATTCAGCATGTTTTGGGAAAAATATGATTTTTTTGTAATATCTCACAGAAAACGACTACTTCCCCGACTAAAGCCACGCTGGACATGGACAAATGGAAAGCAGGCTCTTCAGAAGCAATTACATATCAGGGATGTAAAATGGAAATATTTCTTCTGCGGTAACACTTTGAAAGTTATTTTTTGACATAAACCTGTCATGGGCATTGCATTTTGATTTTTGTTCGAAAATATGGATAGGATCTTCAAAAAATCTGTTGTGGAATCATCTGCGGCTGAAAGACAAACTTAAGTCGCTATTTTCCGTCGACTATACAAGAATAAACGACAGTGAGGAGTCTCTTTTGGACGTAAATGTACATAATTTCTGTATACGTTCAAAAAATAACCATCATTTGCTTCTTCAGATATCACGAAGGATCTAGAGGAATGATTTTTGGAATCCTTGATATTAACAATTATAAGGTTTTCTTTGTCGTCTATGTCGTCAATGGTGAGTTTTGTCAGCTCTTCTCGTCTGCAAGCACCAGCTAATCCAAAAATTGCTACTAACTTAATCATGAGGTATATGTCATCGGGTGCTTCAGTCATAAATTTTGAAACGTCTTCTTGAGTGAAGATTTTGGCCTTTTTCGGTCGAAAACCGACATTCTGTCTTTTAATGAATGCAATTATTTTGTAAAATTTGCTAATATCCAAATTTTGCTTTACTTTGAATACACTCTTCAACATTGAATATCTTGCCCATAAAGTGTTCGGCTTCCATTTCTAGAAAATAAGCCAAGAATACTTCTTCGTTATTTGGTGTTTTCACTTTTTTATTGTTGCACCATTCAATAAAACTCGTGTATTGCTTCTCATACCTTTGTTTAGATTTCGTTGGCAATAACTCTAAGTTCGCATCTGTAGCTGCTTGCACGATTTCTTGTGGAAGTTCTTCATCAGATGAATAATCCATTGTGGCAATTTCACTGAATCGAAAATTTTATATAAGTAACGCTTTGTCTGTCACTCTGACAATTACAAACAAATTTGTGTATTGATCGGCATGACAACATCAATTGTTACCTACTCGTTATCAGATCAATCAAAGCCTATATATAGGGTGATTTTCATAACAATACATTTTTATTTATCAATATTTGTTCATTTTTTCAATAAATAGTGCAAAATGATGGATGATTTTGAACAAACTCACTTAGTATTGCAACAAAAAAGCTTGAACTTTCATATTTTGTCACCCACCACTTATATTTTACTGGGAAAAAATTTCCCGCACTAGTGTGGGAAAACTTTTCCCGCACAACTGTGGGAAAATGGCACTTTCCAAACTGAATTGCGTGCGGGTAGAGGGTGAATCACGCACGCTTGTAGGAAAAAACATTATCTGTTTAAATTTAAAACTTATTTAAGTCTAAGAACCAACGAAAGGCATGTTGGGGTTATAAGGGATATTGTGTGGATTGAAAACCAACTTTAAACAGATAATGTTTTTACAAATCTTGATACTTCCTGTTGCCTGACTAGTAAGCACTGAAGATGACGCAAGTCGAAAGCGCTTTGCAATAAATAATAAATTTATACACTTATATACAAATTCTTCGCTTCATTCATCATTTAATAAAATACTATTACGTACTATTCAAAATTATTGTAGATATATCCCTTGAGAGTTCGATAAAATCTCATTTCAGTTCGTATTTTTATTATATTTTTATATGCCTTTGTATTTGTATATAAGAAACAATGAATAAGACATTATCTCTAGTCTTGAGAAGTTATAAAAAAACGATATCCAATGCTTTGATGTAATACAATTTTATTATAGTTCAAACAGTCATGAAACTAATAGCAATTTTGATAAGATAAATTAGTTTACACAACAGTTTTCAGAAAACTCATTGAAAATATATTATAGACGGTTATCGAATATCTGCTTATTCGACGCGTTATGTACAAGCACCGTTGCAATTCCTTAGTTTCTAAAAATACCCTCGCTGTACCCACCTGGCTGTTATGAAGGGAATAAGATGATTGTTTTTATTGGATAATTAATGGAGAATAAATCATCGTGTTCAGCGAATCGCGGTGGACGTCTAAAAATAAGACTTGTGTAAGTCCCATTTATATATCTGTTTCAAAAATTTTATATCGAGATGAGTGGGCTGATTATGGAAATTTCATCGGTTACGTTTAGATCTTCTCTAAGAGATGATTGCGTATTTTCTCAGTTCCAGATGGGTTTGCTAATTGAATTGAACTTTTAAATTTATTTCGAATATTGAATGTCAATATAAATTCACCTCAATGTAATCCACTGAACGATATAAGTAGGGTAAAGAGAGAGTGGCAGAGTTGATAGACTGTAGATGTCACAATGGGATCATTATTGATTCATTACGGAGCAGACTTAAAATGGCAGCAAGAGGTGAAGTATCTAGGACTTACCCTAGACTCAAAACTACTCTGGAACAGACACGTAGAAAAGATCGTTAATAAGGCAAAAGCATCACTGATGGTGTGCAGGAACATTGCAGGAAAAACATGGGGCTGTAACCCACCATGATAGTGAGACCTACGATCACCTACAGGGCAATAGTGTGTCACGGCAGAACCGAGCTCGCCACAACAAAGAAAATCTTGGAGAAAGTGCAAAGACTAGTATGTCTTTGTATAACAGGAACAATGAGGTCGACTCCAAAAGCAGCAATAGAGGTCATTCTGGACCTCACTACTCTCCATATCATGGTGAGGAGAATTGCTTGGGAAGCAAACCTCAGGTTGGCTAAATTCGGACTCAAAGGGACAGCACACGGTGTAAGGGGCTCAACCTCCATCGACTGTGCACACCTTGCCGATCTCCCAACTGACGAAATTACCCGGAAATTTAGTTTCGAGAAATTTTTTCGAACGGAACACCAACGAAAATGGAACATAGAATCCATTGGAGCACTGGAAAAGAATACATAACATGGTACACGGACGGGTCCAAAACTCCCGAGGGAACTGGAGCAGGAGTCTTTGGGACTCGCACCAAATACTCGGAACCCATGGGCCAGTTACCCAGCATTTTTCAAGCAAAAATTCACGCCATAGAAAGGTACATTTAGCTCAACCTCAAAAGGAAATACCGGAACAAGAAAATCGTGATCCTATGCGATAGTCAAGCAGCCATCAAAGCGTTGAGCCCTTCTAACATCAACTCGAAGATGGTTTGGGAATGCCTAGACAAACTTAATGATCTAGGCAGGAACAACAAGGGTGACCCTTCTCTGGGTGCCGGGGCACATCGGAGTGGAGGGCAATGAACAAGCAGACACCCTGGCACGAAAAGGCGCATCAACGCCATTGATCGTGCCAGAACCATTCTGCGGACTAGGAAAATCTTACTTCCAAGAAGAACTCAAAAAATCTGAAGAAGCACTGAGAGCAACATACTGGCTAAGACTTCCAGGGCTGAGGCAGGCCAAAGATCTCCTCGGCAATTTCAACCGAAGATCGAAGACACTGATTAACCTCATCAAACTAGATAATCACGGAATCTCTAACGGGGCATTGCAGACTCGAAGGACACCTAAGGAAGCTAGGCTTAGAGGAGGACAGCACCTGCAGACTTTGTGGGGAACATTCAGAAACACCCCCCCCCATATATCATGAAAGATTGAATATACTGGGATCATACCAGCTGACTGTGGGAGAAATACCACTAGTAAACCCCCTCAAAATCCTAAAATTCCTGAAGGAATTGAGGCTTTGTTGTAAACAAAAACACCTTGTGATAGCAGAAGAAGATGGGGCACAATAGATCTAATACCAATGCAAAAACTATACATCGCACAGAAACCATCTTGCGCACAGTTTCAACTACATGCATCTATCATGTCCCATGAGATTTTTTGCCCGGTTATAAAATTCTCTGAAAAATAGTCTTTTTTTAATGGGTTTTTCACGAAAAATCTTCGGATTAAGATTCAAAACAAATATTTTACTTCTAATTTACTTTGTTCCTAAAAAAAAATACGTACTTACATATTTGCTGAATCTACAGATTCTACATAATTCAGAATTTTATGGCAAAAATTACGGAAGTTGAATTACATCCATATTCACATTGTGAGAAGTTCAATAAACTGCACAACAGATAAAATCGTGTTTTTTTACAATAGTTAAAAATGTTTTCCTACGAGCGTGCGGAAAGGTTACTTTTCCGCACGATTTTTCGTTTTGAAAGTTGTACTTTTCCGTACGATTTTTACTTTTCCGCACGATTTTTGTATTTTTGAAAATGAGGATATTTAGGACTAACTAAATGATCTATGTAACTATTCTGTCTTATTAGTCATTTTGTAGCATTATTATAAAAACTTGATAATTGAAAACCTTGTTTTTTCATAAGATAGACAAAAACACTCGTAGGAAAAATATTGTACCTAACTCTTACGGAAAATGTCTTTTCCGCCCTTAACGGCTTGCCCGAACTCCGCTTCGCGTCGCTCGTGCAACTGCCGTCGCGTGCGGAAAAGTACTACTTTCCGCACTTGTTAGGTAAATAACTATTAAGGAAATCACTTATCTGCGCGTAAAGGTATTCATGCAATAAGGAATAATGAAATAATTATTGTTATATTCTGATGGACCGGTTGCACCCATATGAGCAGCAATCATTAGAATTTTTCAGAAAAATTGTGCGATGTAGAGTTGACGTGGACCTTATTTTTTATTGTGTGACCTCATGCACGCTTATCAAGCGAAGTGTTGTTTGAATTTTATATGACTGTTACCAGCTTTTGGACTATCGCAGGTATACTGAATAGCGCAGGATATTCAAAAACATTTATGATTGTGCATCGAAAAAACGTTTAATTAGATAATTTTGAATAGCAGGTAAACGGAACCGACGAGGGCGATGTGTTTTACCTTGAATTCAAAGACTATTAGTCATGAGTATTTGATCATATTCTGCTTTATTTTGTTTGTAGTCGGGTATGTTAGTCATGCACAATGTGAAAATAAGTCGTTGATGATATCAACAAGATCTTGGTTACGATTGCCCATTGCTATTACTATCGCTTGAATGATAAAAAATTGTGATGATGACGTGAGAGATATGAATCATAGTTTTGTGGTATCAAAATCTGAGCATTCATTTCGATTTTTTCTGGTTGAAATAGATGAATAGAACAATGAAAGTCTAACGACTGATTCAAGTATGTAAAATAAAATACGTTAACAGGTCTAGGAAATAAATATCTCGGAAAAAATCCCCGAATTAATCTTTAGAAAAGCACACTGTCGTAGGAAGGCGTAGAAGGGCCACACTATTTTTTATAATTCCGACTACTATCTCGGAATAAGGCTAATTCCGACTTAGTATCTCGGAAATAGGAGATACCAACTCTGTGTCTACAAATTCGTCAGCCAGTTTTCTGTAGTACGAGCGGGATTGTTCATTTGCTTGGATAACAATTACTATCCCCTTAATTATTAATTTCAGGAACCAATCAAGACAATGCAATTTTCATGAACTTATTTACTTACTTACCATAATTACCTTTTACAGTATCGGAAAGTTTTCATCGGGGGTATGGACAAATCTATGCGAGCAACAAGGAACGCAATGATATGATAATACCACATAAATAAGATAGACGCACTACTGTACGCCTCCCCTACTACCTCGTCCGACGAATTAACAGCCACGTCGATATCCCTTCCTCGAGCGAGTCGAGGAGAAATTGTAATGCTCTCTCAACATAATAGCAAGCTATTCTTTACGCTCGTATGAAACCAGCATACCCCCGATGAAAACTTTCCGATACTGTATACGAGATATCACAAGGGTATTGTGTTGTAATTTTTGTTCGAAATTGTGAATAGGATATTCATAAAATCTGTTGTGGAATCATCTGCCGCCGAAAGACAAATAGTGGAGTAAAACCGGGGCCAAAATCCATCTTTTTTTTTCCGAGGTATAACCAAATCAGACCTATCTGATAATTTTCTTCATGTGATTGTTCATCATAATTCAGCTGGACGACATTTTTCTATGGGGCTGAACTTTTTTATTAAAAAAAGTATGAAAAAAATAGAATATTCGAAAAATGAGTTTTCTTAAACATATCACTCAATATCTCGAGAACTACTCAAAATATCGATTTGCTTTTTCTGTTAATCGAAAGGGGATCATTTAGCGCTTCTCAACATATCATGAGCAAGATAAAATAAAATCGCGTTTTTATCTGAATAAATAGAGAATGTGAAATAGTTGAAACCGTGAAATCAAATTTTTACTGATGGAAAAACTTTTTTAGTATTCGAAATATTTATGTACATGCAGCGAAGAAAATTAAGAAAAAGAGTCTAAAAAGTTTTTAGAATAAAAAAATTCAACTCATATATGATAGTTTCGACGGTATGATTTTTTGAAAATGTCTGTTATTCCGCGTCTCCGGGCGACTGCTCGCGCTCGGCGCATTACCATCAAGGCCTACTCTCAATATCCGACTAGCGCACTATGTTGTGTTGAGAAATTGTGCTTATGGTAGTTGTTTCAAAATCAATGATACAAGTTCAGATAAAACTAATATTGCATTTCATAATAATTTACAAAATCAAAAGAATTTGAACCAATCTAGTAAACGAAAAATAATATTAATATTGTTCATTTTCTGATTCCGCTTCATCAATAGGATCTCTGAATGTATTCTGGCAGTCTCCACATTTACATTCACTGGAACATTTCAAACCTTCTTCAATGCATTTACATTTATTATTTGTGCAGTTTTTGATGGTCCCGCTTCAGTATTTTTCTCGCAATCATTAAAATTCAACAAACTTTGAATATTATGAATGCTGGTGAAACTCTTCCTACATTCATTGGGTGGTATTCATAAACAGTAGCAAATGCTTATACTTCAGGTTTGTCTCTCTCATTACTTAACAAAACGAATAGGTCTTTTTCACGAAATCCGAGTAAAAGCATTTGCTTCAGTTTTATGCATACAACCCAATATGTTTATGATTCAGAATTTCTCACAGACTTAAAGATCTGTTCCGGCTCAACATGATGAACCGCAGACGTCTACACATGGCCTGCACCGAGGGGGAAAAACTAGTCATTTTTTGTACACCTAATGAAATCAGTGAAGTAATTATCTCTAATGAAAAATAATGAAAAAGTTTTAGGGGGCATTGAAAGATAATTACCATTCAATTACGCGGATACGTTGAATGGACATAATTTATCTCTTATGTATACAAATAAGATCCAGAAAGTCATAAAATAATTCCCAAATACGTACCCAATACATACTAATTCAGCCATTCTGAATCGATTGGCGTTCGCAGAATTGGTCTATCTTTAACTGTTCTCGAGTTGGTCAGCTCTGAACCAGTTTTTAGATGTTTTTTTGCGCCAAAAATTTTTATGATGAGTTTTCGACATTATTGTTAAAAGATTCAGAATCAGCACGTCAAATTACTTTCGAGGACAAAAATTAAAAATTCAAAAATGAAAAATATAAAATCAGAAAATTTTATTTTTCATCTTAAACATCTTTTTCCGCCTAAATCTTATATCTGAGCATATCAAAATCATACATTTTTGGAATGAGCATAAAATTTTACGTATACAGTGCGAATTTCAAGTCGATGTGACAACTTGGTACTTTTAATGATTTTTAGGGGTGAACCCCTTGCAACTTTTTCGAGTAATTTTTAATTTCTTTTGATTGACTCGAAAATAACAAAACATACTAATTCGGCCATTTGGAATCGACTGGCGTTCGCAGATTTCGTCTATCTCTAACCGTTCTCGAGTTGGTCAGCTCTGAATTAGTTTTCAAATAGTTTTTTTGGCGCGAAAAATATTTCTGATGAGTTTTCGACATTTTTGTTCAAAGATTCGGAATCAGCACGTCGAAATACGTTCGGGGATACAAATTTGAAATTCTAAAAGTGAAAAATAAAGAAGTTCAAAAAATTATCTATCATTTCTCGACTTTTTTGTCCGTAGATTTTTTTCGTTCAAATTCTTAGTATAAACTAACTCGGCTATTCTGAATCGATTGGAGTTCGCAGAATTCGTCTATCTCTAACCGTTCTCAAGTTCTTCAGCTCTGAATCAAAATTCAAATTCAAATGTTTTTTTTTGCGCAAAAATAATTTGTGGCGAGTTTTCACATTTCGAATATTGAATTTAATTAAAATTAATATTGAATTGATGAAAATGTTATGATGTACACCTAATGAAAGATTAGTTTTCCCCTCGGCCTGCACTTTCTTGAATATACTGAAGTATAAAAGTCCTCCCTACCTACATGAACATTTAACTCATAGAACGGACATCAACAACTTGAATCTGTGAAGAAAATTAGTTTTGACTACCCCTGCTCACAAAAAAGAATTGTATAAGCGCTCGTTCTTATATAACATCTCTGACACAATTATATAAACACTTGGAACCCAAAGTGTTTTGCCCTAACGATCAATACCTTCAAAAAAACATTCAAAAAATACTTATTTTCCACTCAGCACGACTGAAGTGTTCCAAATAAAGAAATCGCATCAAAAATCTGATGAAATGTAAAATAATTTCGTTTTTCTCTTGAAAACGAATCAGAGGTGGTTAGAAATGCATGTTCCTTCTCTAACCCCTTTGAATCTAGGTACCTACTCTGAACTTACGTTACGTTTCGCCACTATTATAGAAATATCATAAATCGATAAACAAGTCCTCATATAACACTCGTTACCTACAATCCTTCAATAACAAAATTGCATAAGAAAAAGGCTCTGTTGTGTAAAATGATGAATTTAGCTTACTTCTACGCCGTTGTATAACGATCGTTTTAAATAAAGTTCAGCTGGCATTACGCTGGATAGTGGCGGATTACAAATCAATTAGGTTACATAATTACTAAATTGTTGTTAAACTCAATATGAGTATTACATGAATCTGCTCTGAAAATGATAATGAAGAACAATGATGTAACATTAACATATTGCTGCGAGTCTGGTTAGGATTTAATAGAGCACACCGAGGATATTACGACCGGTTTGCTAAAGTTTTTAACGAGTCTGACCTAAATTGACACAGATTTAGAAGTGTCGAGCTGAGAACAATGGATATTGCAGCTTTTGTTCGTTCTTTTGTTTTCATAATAATTGTCACCGGTGGCACCACCAGAACTTTCGACATAAACCACGTAGTTCTTTGAAACCTATGTATAGAGTTGGTTTCAACTACGTAATATTTATTATTTTATTCGGTAAAATTTTTGTTGAATCTCAAAATTCTATACTAACCACAGCAAATAGTTACCTATTATATTAAATACTAAATTCTGAAAATGCTCGACAAATCAGAAATCATTATCAACGCTATTTGATTTATTGCATATTTTTCCCTCAAGGCGAGTATATTTTGAAGACGTTTTTTACCAACATAATTGTTATGAATGAACTCTTTCAATTCTGGGTGACCAGTTCACTGAAATTTTTTTAACGACCTCTGCATATGGCTTTATTGCAAAATAATGCAAATCAAGATATTTTCGACGACCTCAATGTCATGTGTTTTATTTCTCTTTCAACCTTGCAGACTGGTTGGTGGCGTTTAAATTAAAAATTGCTCCCATTGAAAAACTCGTAAATCCTGAAAATTCTTAAACATTACAGACAGTAAATATTACATTTTTCGGATGTCATTATCATTTCTCGTTATCCAGTTTATTTCGTTAGTTGGTTTGGAGTTATTTCTAGGTCATTTTAACGTCCAAAAATAGAAACGTCTGAACCATTGTTTTCTGTAACAGAAAATATGTTGGTTGCATAGAACAAACAAAGTTATTTTCAATCAATGATTACTTTGATTAAGAATACTATTCAGTCACTGCAGATACTTAGATATTCACCAAGTACAGTGAATCTGTTTTTTTCTGTTTTGCGTCGATTTGCTTTTCTGTAAGTAATAAATTCTAAAGTTGTTGACAACAGCAGAGTGTTTATTGTATATAAACGATATACTTACATATTATAATGATTACTATTATGCAATGACCACCTAATGCGATACAAGCCTTCTTTATTCGTTTGACTATGTATGAGGAGTTTTGTTTATACAATCTGCGATAATACGTCGTTTACATACAGGTACGAACGGTATATGAAACAACTGGAAATACTCTTCTACTGCTTACATGAAATATGGTGAAAGGACCACGCACACTCCTTATGCAAAAAGTCTTTCGGTCAAAATTTCCAAATTTTTAGTATGTTGTTGAACTCTGCTTCCTGAACAAAAGTTACCATAGGCACACACAAATTCTATGTATAGTTTACGAGATACAGAGTGTTGAAGTTGTAAGATGGAACTTTCAGGCCATTATTGGCTGAACTTTATTGCTGGGAATATCACAAAGTTATTGGAGGATTTTCGATCTACACCATACTACTATACTTGGCCAGTGCAATGTTATGTTTTTCAAGCATTTTTTAAAACTGAATACAGGGTAAATCATGACTTTTTCCGAGTTACACAAAATGAAAATAATTTGAGAATGGAGCATCAACGTCATAAGTCGGATCGTATGAAAATTGAATTTTCTGTGTTCAGTATATCCAATAAGATTCACTGATTCCAAAAAATATGATTTTTCCTTAAATATACAGGGGAGATTGAAAGTATAAGTGTATATGTTATATATTCTTTGGATTACATGATTGGATCAATTCAGTGCACCAGTTATATGTGCCATGTAGCCACTTGACAGGACGTAGATTTTGAATATTATACAGTGTGACTTAAGAATACACGAGACTAATATTACCTAAAATTAGCGAAATACCCTGTAGAAAAAAAACTAACTGGTCAATTTTCCTTATTTCTTCACATTGTATAGGGGGTATATCACATGAACTTCTGTGAAAAATACAGGAATTTTCTATGTCTAGTTTTCAATTAATGGATGGAGATGCTGAAAATCCGATCGTATGATTATTCATTTGAAGGATAATCCAAACTAATTCCTCACAAAGTTGCTCCCAACTTTTTTTCTACTGAAAGTATACAGAATAACTATTTAAATAGGGCTAGTCGAAAGTAAGAAATACGGGGTCGGTCAGTATATAGGTATTTACTTAAAATACTAATGTAACTATATAAATTCACACTATGGACAAATTCAATATTGATTCTTTCTTCCTTCATAATTTGAAATGAAAATGGAAAGTTCCTTTACCATGAAATCAATTAAAATCACGCTAATGGCATTGGTGAATACTAACAAATATAAAAATAATATCTGCTATCGGAATATTGAACAATTTGGCCACTCTTCAGTGAGGTTTCAAATCTGTCATGTGAGGTATAGGTCGAAAAATGCTTAAAAAGCATACCATTGCACTGGCCAAGTATAGTAGTTATTGTGTAGATCGAAAATCCACCAATAATTTTATGATATTCCCAGCAATAAAGTTCAGCCAATAATGGCCTGAAAGTTCCATCTTACAACTTCAACACTCTGTATCTCGTAAACTATACATAGAATTTGTGTGTGCCTATGGTAACTTTTGTTCAGGAAGCAGAGTTCAACAACATACTAAAAATTTGGAAAATTTGACCGAAAAAAAATTATTTTATTACCCGGTATCATATGAAGGCTCCAAACAAATTTATTTTTTGAAACTAGTTGTACTCGAATATTTTTACCGCATCATAATTAGGTTTCCATAAGCTACTTACTTGATATAATTCGCAGACTAACTCCACATAACAATTATGTTACATAAAGAAGGCAAATACATAATTTATAATTCTTTAACCTTATGCTAATTCAATTAATATCTTGATGGCATTCAGTAATGCTATTCAGCATGTAACAAACAAGGTAGATGATTACATAACTTCGAAAACAATCAAAATAAACTGGTCAAACAGTGATTGTTTCACTAACGTTGGAAGATGTATCAGTTTGAAAATAGGTATGCGTCATATATGACTACTTATATATTGTTATGAAAAGATAGAATGAATTTTATGGAAAATACAAAGCTCCAAAATACCCAATAACTTGCCTGTTTTATTTCTTTGGTTAAATTGAATTTTAATCCTACTAGTTCATCCCGAATAATAGAAACACTTTTGTCTCAGATCAACATTTCATATTTAACGTCCTGTATATCATCTGGGAAGTAAGAAGAGAAGTGTCAAGACTGACAGTTTCATGAAAAATATAAAATTAATAACTGTGAGAGAATAAAAACCCCAATTAGCATGGAAACTGAAATGAGTAACTTTGTAAATATGTAGAAAATGTTAGAAGTAAGAAGTGTACATAAAAACATTGCGGAAGTTAAATAATATAATAAAAAGAAGTGATGCGAAATAAAAGATGTGATTGGTGGAGAAAAGAGAGAAAATTTGATATGAGGTTGCCCAGGAGAAAAATATCGAGAGAGGGAAGAAAAATTTTAGAACGAGAAACTTGCGAAAATTTGTAACAAACTAAAAGAAGAAAAATTATTGGAAATACTAATGAGAAGAACCCCAAATCTACAGACAAATCAACGAAAGCCATCAATTGAACACAAAATAACAGGAGCAGAAATAAAATAAGTAAGCTGAGACGAAAAATTAAAGATTACGTACCTGACGACCATAAATATCCCTGAAAGATGAACCAAGACCACTGGAAACTGGTAAACTAAAGGTATTTATAACCATCACCTTTCCTTTGGTACCATTCATCCAGTTTTTTGGAGCCAAGCAGCGCAGCAGTTTGCAGATAAACACCCACAAACAATTCTAACCGTGCGGAACTGTTTTAAAATCGATCTATAGGTGGTCCAAATCATTCAATGAACATTTCCATGCAACTAGTAATTGCGGAGACATCCTTGTAGGACTCTGCACGGAAATTCATTAGATGTAATTCAACGTTCGTCGTGGTATTAGCTAGGAAAGTAATTGTTTTCTGATGGATTTTCGACCCAATTATTCCTGTTGTATAGGATTATGGCAATAAGCGTCGTTCTGGTAGTGCAGGACATCTTGTTTCTCTCTTGACAAGCTTATTGGGAACAATGCAATGCAGATTTCTTTAATATGATTTTTTTGGATTTCATTTGACTCTGTCAAAGAAAGATCTTGTTATTTCCAAACCTCAATTCAAATACAGTTTTCAGCGTCTTTCCAGCAAGTTTTTTTAATGGAGGCATATACAGCCTCCGAAACGTATTTTTCAAAAAAAGAGAAGTATTCTTGGTTAATTTGATCTCATTTTTTCAGATAGGCAAATTCAGTGTAGGGTACGTTACTGACAAAAACTAATTTCATCCAAGACAGCAGTCTTGTGAACGCGGTAACTTATCGGGCATGTTAATTAATTTTCCCTTCTACAGTTAAGATTTCTTTGGATTAACATTTTTTCATTTTCAGAATGTGGAAGGTCATAAACCCAAAAAATGTCAAGAGTCATAATACCTTATGGCAAGTGTTAGTTTGACTTGTAAGCCTAACCCCTTTATACAGAACACTGATCCCATACCCAGAAATTCACGGTTTATTAATAACGTTATTTCATCAATATTAGAAATTGTTAAAAATGAAAAAAAATAAATAAAAAAAGAGCATCAATTTTTGTGCTTAAAAAAATTAAGAATTTTTTGTTACCATCATTAGTAGTTTTTACGGGTACAGAGATTAAAGTATGTATAGCGCTCCGCCACTATTCATCAGCAGCTCAGCGTAGAAAATGGCCGCTTTTGAACAGTGGATCGATGCATTTGACATTGTTGAAATAAAAAAAAATTGTTTATCGATTTATTGATTTGTTAGTTCATTGTACTTCGTCATGGGGACATATATCCTTGTTTTGTATTTTTTTATTGATAGAAAATTTTATATGTGAACCGATTTCTGAATTGAATAGGCGCCTGCATAGTTTGCTTTTCAGTATGATCAAGATCTTTTCTCCAACTTTTAAAAGTCTCTATTGTTTTTTCAATATCATCTTTCAACTACTATAGAGCACTGTCAGCTGACGTCACAACATGGCGGTGATCAGCTGATTGGGAGACAAACAAAGAATTCGAGTTTGAAAAGAAAATTGTTTTTTTGCGGTGGTTAGTGGTTAATTGTGATTTTTTGAACTTTACCTAATTTAGTGATCCTAATTTGATAATATTTTGAAATACTCTTGTTTCAGATCAGAAATCGTATAATTTTACTAATAACTTCGCTGTTAGTTTTGCAATCTTTGACAATAAATATCTAGTAATACAAAACTTTCCGTCTTTCATAACATCCTCCAATGTTAACTGTAAATTCCCAGCGTTTTTTTGTTCTACGTATTTGGGGTAGGTACATGGTCCGGATATTCGGAACGATCTGAATATATATATAGTATGTCTCTATACTCCAGCAGTTTCTACCTGTTGCTGCCTTGTTTGTATGTGGAAATTTCACGTGCTGATCTGGATCGTATCAGTCATAACAACCCATGTACAAAAGTCTTCATGATTTATGTCCTCAAATCTACAAGAGAAAACTGTTTGGATGATACCTATCATCAAAACAATGTATTATTGAATTAGAAAATCCGTGTTTATAACACCTCTACAGACTTATACACTAAATTCAGACTGTACACAATGAATTAAAAGGTACTCACTAAAATGCCAAGAACGTGTTTTTAGAATTTTTTTCGCAGAAAATCCACAAAAAGGACGCGCATAGTCTTATGGAAGAAGGCTTTGTTTATCCCCCATCGAATGTTTGACAACTGTCAAATTACGTCACTGACAGTGCTCTATTTTAGTTGGTCTCTTTAATATGGCTGTGACAGGTTAAATGTTCATAAAAAATCTGTAGGAGGATCGATTCAAGAGCTTGGTTTCATTTCAGCAAATCCAAATTAACGTCACCCGGCGTTAGAATTATTCTAATTTGGATACCAATTGGTTATCTATCATCGTTCAGTTATAGAATACAATAATTGGTTTGTATCCCTTTTCCTCATTACCTACAAATGGAAGTGATCATTTGAGCGTTGTCACTGAAAACGCCGGCGCCGTCAGTTTGGTTAATTCGAAGTCTCCTTATTGTTTCACTTGAAAGCTGATGCTGCCAGATGATTACTTCATTGATCAAGAATTCCGAATAATTTGTAAAAGTAAACATAGCCCGTAAGCTCTACTTGATGATTCGAATAAGTTAGTTTCATCAATTCGAATCACAACGCACAACATGACCTACTTGAAGACGACCAGTTTATCGCAACCTCAATTCATTTTTTGTTCTAAAATGTGACGCACGTCTATTACTACTTATCGATTTGTCCTTATAATGTGTTACATAACAGGCTGACCGCGTCGACTGAATATTCAATTAAAATTACCTTTTATAATAACTGGATTTTAAATTATTTTTTTATAAATAATGGCTCGATTCAACATGTTACATAACGTATTATCTGCGTATTATTATACTTAGATCACCGTAACATTGTTTGACAATCAGGTTTCGACCGACGATGATTTCATTGAATGGTAATTAGTGTAAATTTATAAAATGGCATTTTTTTCGTGTGGTCGTAACGAAGCAGCTCATTTCCATTTGTCAAGCGCAATGCGCACGCATACGACAATCAAAATTATATACACTTTTCAGAGTCAAGAAATAGAAAACTTCAAATTCATGAAATATTTCATATCGATCAGATAAACATGGGTGAAAAATCAGGCTTCATTGAACAACTTTAGATTACCATTTGTTAAAATTTCCTTTTGTGTACTACAACGATTCCAGATGAACATATATTTTTGAATCACAAGCGCATAAAGTGAACTTCATCTTCTCAGTAAACATGAAACTTTTCCGAAGAATTTGAAAAGTACTGTAGTTGCAGATAATCGAAACCTTGTTTAGAAACATTTCTGAAACATTCCAAGACAGGTTATTATGATTTATCCAGAAACATTTCATATTAATAAAAATTTTGAATAATTGAAACATTTCAAAGTACCTCCAACTGAGAAAATGTCTCAGAATGATTCAAAGCTATCAAAAGGTATCAAGCTGTTTTTTAAATCACTCATGTATTTGGAAACATTTCAAAATCTCAATTGTCAATAAATGAAACATCACAAAAGAACTTCAGTTCGATATATTTATAAACATTTTATATTTTACCTAAACTGTAACTGATTAAAACAATTCAAAATAACTCGAATTATTGATATTCAGTTAGACTTCATAAACATTTCAGAAATGTTGAATCGACTTTTTTGTGATCTAATCCAGTACGATTGGATTTTGAGACAAGAATCGATTGTAGCACCACCAAACTTGGTATGCTAGTACTTAGTTGGAACCATGATAAACACGAAAAAATATTGTTTACCAAAATTCCAGATTTTTTTATTCGTTTAAAAATAAATAGATTTTTGCTGTAATCTTGGAAAGTATATGATTTATCGAAAAAACAACTTAACAGGGTAAAAGACAATTCAATTCTCCAGAAAAATGATCCCTATTAATTTTTTTTTGAAAGAGCTCGTTTTCACAGAAAACGTGATTGAATAATGCCGACATCAAATTTAAGGTTCACCGTTAACCGCCGCTGAAAGTTCTGGCGGAGCCGACTATTTGATTGGTCATAACTCTGCTGAAAATGATCGGAGAAGGAAAAGGAAAAGACTCCTACTTTCTCATGCAAATATAATATGCGAGTATTTGAGTACCTAAAATGTGTTTTGTCGCACTTCACGGAGATGTTTGCAGATGTACTGAAAATCATGAATAATTTAGTAAATATGGAATTACTATACTGAAGCAGCAACCCATACCCTCTTTGGACTATATGCAACAATTTCAAAGTAGTGTGACCGGTCCCACTTATATATGCCAAACATTTTTTTTTCAACTCACCCATAAAATCGGCATTCTTAAGTTCTCCACTTAATGTTGAAAATAAACGCTCATTCATATCTTGCATATATACAGGATGTCCCAGAATAAAGGGGACAAATTCCGAGATTAAAATCCTCACTTTATTTTAAGGCTGAAAGTTCCAATATACATATACCCTAAAATGAGTATTAAAAGAGTTACAGGGTGTTGAAAGTGACACAAAAAAATTACTTCAGAATTACTCCATAACGGCTTAACTTTTCTCAATGTCACGGCAGGTGGGTACCCCAATTAGCCCCTCCCCAACTTTCACGCCACTGGATTAATATCGATTTCGTCTTCTTTTTCTTAGTCCCCAATATTTCCAAAAAAGGAATTCGTTTCGTTTCACAAATATCAACGGTTTTCGAAATATTTGAAGTTGAATAAGTGCGTGCGTATATCAAAATCTTCACTATTTTTGAAAGGAATGTGAAGGTAACTATTTATAACATTATAACCAACATATTTCATACCTTGCAATGACTATAAATTCAAATATTTCGAAAATTGTTGTTTACGAGGGATTTTGTTCGCTGATAAACCTCAGTTCCTCTCAGTAGGAATGTGACAAAGAAAAATAATCTAAAAGTACTTCACATTGAGAAATAAGGGCTGGTTTACTCAACTTCACATTGTGATTATAATGTTACCCCAATGTGACTCCAATTTAGATTTGGAATAATGGCCACATTCACCTACCTTCGAGTAACATTTGGCATCAAAATGTGAATTAAGAAACGACCAAAAAGGCCCGAAATAGAAGTTCTGGAGATGGTCAATATGAGTAGCAACAGGTGTGATGTGGAACGTGTATGTGAGGTCCACTAAGATCTCTGAGATTGATTTGTGTTTACTGGGACTGCGACGGACCAAAGGATTTGAATCATGTGGACAGTTGCCTTGAAATAAAATATACATTGAAGATAAGTGTATTTACAGTAATACTAAAATTTACCCTACTCATCACACCAGTAGTATTTGTATCTTCTTCAAGTATTTACGTAAGCTTAGTTTGTTCTGGTTAGAATAGACCAAAAAAATGACTCGTACTTTAACGCCATGTCTGAGGCGCGTATTCATACAGCGAACGAAGGCGAAGGAATTCGCTCGAATGAATTCGCCCGAATTCGTTCGGAGTTTGCTCAAAAATTGGCATTGTGTCCGCACATACGAACGAAGGAATGCTTTCACAGTCATTCGTTTATGTTCCCGGGTGTATATTGTTTTGTCTGCTGAAGAAAGAAATGGCGTCTCAGCAGGATCTAATAATTGCAAGTGCAGCGTATATTATTATAAGTGAAGCATCCGATACTCAGCTTTTAAGGCAGAGAAGGAAACGGAATTACTCCACTCCATCACTAATTTCAAATGATTATTTCAATAATACCCCACTCGATATAAAATAAATGCAACTCTGCTTTGCAAGAAATATGGATTCAATGAAACAACCGAATGCTGCTGTCAAGCCGTACTCACTAAAACACAGGTCAAACGAATTCGTCACAAATTTCTTTTGATATACCGCCTGTCGAGCGAACTCTAGCGAAGGCGAACAAACATGTTCGGTCTTGTTTTCCGTGACGTCCACATTAACCGAACGAGTTTGTTCGGTTGCATTCGTTCGCGTTCGTCCGCTGTATGAATACGCGCCTTTATGCTCCGTGTATGTATATTTCATGATATTTATAAAGCTTCATATTATTGTTTCTAGGAATATTTATCAGTATAACAAAAAGTTCTTGATAAATAATTTATTATTATAATATATTTAGTGAACCTAAAGATAAACACATCATATCAGTGAGTACAAAACATAATTTTTAATGAATTAAGATTAATTTGTAAGCAAGCATAAATACCATAAATGCATTGAGATAGGAACAAAAATGTTATATTATGATTTATGAACATACAGTGTAAGAGACAATGGAGGAGCACGAGAGCTAATATTAGGTGTTGTCAGTTAGTTGTCAATTTGTTATACTCAATTTGGATAATAAATACTTATAATTATAACATGGCACAGTTGATGCAGTAAAACTTACATTAGAAGAATAAATGGCTTTGAGTTTCAACATTACACCACCACTTTAATGGAAACTTGAATGAAAACTGGAAAAGTTTCAAACAAGCCTTTCAAATATATATTGCAGCATCTGCTTTTGATAAAGAAACGAAAGAAAGGCAAGTAGCAATATTTCCTAATGTCGTTGGACAAGAATCGGTAAAGTTATTCAATACTCGCGAGTCGCAAGAAAAACTGATAAAGGAAGGAACAGTAACTTTGAAAGAGGCAATAGACACAATCAGATTAGCAGAATTAGTTCGAAGACAAACGAAGGAGATCCATAAGTCCAATGAGTGGGAGAGAGAAACTATTTCTGGCGGGTCAATACATTCTCCCTCACACTCATTGAGCTTATGGATGAAATAAATGGCGATATCTCCGTAGTCTTTGGAGATAACACCATCAAACTTGTTATTGTTGGATGCAATGATATACAAGGTGTCCTATTATCTTTGAGTCGCTGCGCTTTTTTGAGATACTCTCTATAAATGAAACTTAAACCATTAAAGACATCGAATGGAACCCTACAACTTATGTTTTTATATATATATATTTTTTGTAGTATGTAGTACTATATATATGTATATATATATATATATATATCTATATATATATGAATGAACTTAAAATAGTGGGGTTGTGCAGCAAGTAAAAGAGAACTCTTTAAAGGTTGTCCAAGCTTTCGGAAATCATATTTTTTCCACCGTCAGGGAAATCTTTGTTAAGGATGATTACTATGATGTTAAATATGATGAGGTGATACATTAATAAATATTATATAATATACAAGAATTGCTTGTTCAACGATATAAGAATACATTACTCGGATTTGTTTTCGTCAAAGACATCCGTAATGAATTTCAGCATTTCAGATGCTCACTGTATAACGTAATTGATTTGAGGAGAATGCGTGGACGGTGCTATTGAAGGGCTTCCTTCCCTTATCTAATCGCTTTATGTTCGAATAAGTTTCGTCAACAACAAATTTGTGTTCTCGGATAATACATATTAGTATAACAACAGCTGTCGATACTTGAAAGTATTGCCAGGATTTCAGTGTTAGGCCAGTTGAGATATAGACATGAAACAACGAAAATTTAACAATAATTCCAAAAGTTTTCAAACTTTGGTTAAGTGAATGTCAGTTTGTAACCTCTTTCGAAGTACGCAGCATGTCAAAATGGCAATTAACTTGAATTTTACAGCATACTCGTTGAGAAAATTCCAAAAGTTCTGCTAACTTGGAGTACTATTGAATATATTATTTCATATTACGATTCAAATTTTCAACCAATTCAAGTGTATGGAAAACTTACTTTTTTATCGACCTGCACTCCACAGTTCTATATTTGCCCATCTTGCGCAAGTTTTTTCTTATGCCGCAGTGTCCGGTTAGTAAGCCGGTAATAAGCGTGTCATAATTCTTCTTAGTTAGAGGGTTTCAGTCATCAGTGTTTGACTTACGTGGCTCACCATAGCTGTTCTCTGTCGATGCACTTCAATTTGGTCCCAATATGTTTGGTGTTTTGTTTTCCTCCACTCATTTATAGGGTTTCAACATCGGGTTTTGCGAATACCAAACACTAATTCTGGGCCTATGAATGGTGATTCAGATGCTTGTCTTGCAAATTGGTCTGCTTTTTTATTGCCGCCTTTACCCCTATGTCCATCTCTGAAGGTATTTCTAAACTTGTTATGACTGTATCTGTACTGAATTGCGACATTATTATACAGATGATAGTAATTCTATACTTGCTCGTATACGTTTGTATGCACTCATCGTCGCATCTGTTTTGACTGTGATGTTTGGAGGTGAAATTTGGGGGTATTTACGTCCAACTCGAAAATGCAAGAGTACAACCTTTGATATACCATAAGATAAAATTCCAAAAGTTCTGTAAACTTGCTAGATACATCGGAAACATGTTCCGAGTGAAGGGGTTGCAACTTTTCACGTTGACCGGAACATATATTTTCTTAATTCGTGTAATTTTTTTTATCAAGCCGGTCAGTTGTTGAGATTTGTGATTTTTTTTTTAATGTGCCTAGCACACATCTATCCATTTCATTTTTTGAGCTCAACACTGACATACCTTTCAGTGGCTAAAATCCCAAAAAAGAGAAAATGAGTCAGCAAAATCTGTCATTATCTGACGGTATGTGAGTATGACAGTGATCATAATATATACTCAAATTTTATATCCATCTTATTATTTTTTTTCTTTCAAAGCTAAAATTGGAATACATACTGTGTTTTACAGTTATTAATAGGGAGAAATGAAGTGTGTCGGATTACATTCACCAGAATTTATTGTGGACCATACGTTTTATCCCAGTCTTATACAGGGTGGGGCACCGAAAACGAAACAGACCGAATATCTTCAAAACGCATGTGTTGTGAAGAAAATGCAAAAACACGTCGATTTTTAATCCAAGGGGGACATCTTTCTATCATAACCTCAACTGTCATACCTCTCCCCCCACCCCTTGGTCGCTATCACCCAATCAATTTGAATAGGGAAAGTACTAAGTGTGACACATCATTAAAAAGGTAATTTCATAAGGAATTCAGCCATGTCAATTTTTGCTACCTAACTTTCTATTTTGGCGCCCTCTTGCGGGAAAAACAACTGTTCCGTATTCCAAATTATGATACTTCATTTGCAAGCTAATTTAACATAGATTTCAAATCTTGTCCGTCGTTCTGGATCCGCCATTTTGTTTTTTCCCTTAGAAACTTTCCATAGTGCATTGTCACCGAATTTATGTCCCCCTTGGATTAAAAATCGACGTGTTTTTGCATTTTCTTCACAACACATGCGTTTTGAAGATATTCGGTCTGTTTCGTTTTCGGTGCCCCACCCTGTATATGATGAAAGTAATAAAATATTTTTATATAAGTGCACTTCAAAAGACGAATCTATATTTAGAATTCCGTTTTAAAAATCATTCAGACGTTCTAGTAGGTATATATACTGATTATTTTTCACATGCTTATGTTTATTTATGCGTGAACTTTGAACTCACACATTATGATAGAAAATTTTATTTGATTGGAACATACGTGAGACGATCAACGTAGCGTTTTATCCACTGCAACTGTCACCAGATAATTTTATGGATAATGCATCGGTATTTATTTGAAAACAACATATTATCTAAGTAGGTACCTACTTGTAGCAATCTAATAGCTGATGCATATTAAATGCTATGTACCTGGTATTCACATATCAATCTGATATTTTATTGATTCAATCGACTTGAAAGTTTTATAAAAAAAATTGAATTTTTAATTAACTGATGATGACCACCATGTCTGAAACACGTATATACGTTTGCTCTGCAAACTGAGGGTTACATCCATGGAACACGTGTTTCAGAACTGTCTGTCATCAGCATTAGTACGGTGTAGCCGGGTGCAAATATTTGCAACACTTAGATGCGAAACAATCAAAAGGTGTCAGAAACATGAAGTATCTGTAGAACCAAATGTTTTGACCACCCGTAAACGAGAAGTGGATTTCAACTTCCTCATTTAAAAAGTAGTAGCCATGAAGTGACCTGGCTGAATGCACCAAAAGGGAGCAAGGGCCAAAATATTACGAAAAAGAAGAAGAACTTCCACATTTCAAACAAAACACTTTTTGTATATACAGTCAATATACAAAAAATCGTCTCGTATATGGAATATTCTAATGAAGATTTTTCAAACTTTTACGGCAAATAAAAATCCTGTGCATATTTTCAAAGAAAATCAATATTTTTGACGTTTCTTATTAAACGTCAAAAAAGAATAAATCATCAATAATTCTCTTTCTATAATCGCAACGAATACCAATCGAGTAAACGAAAATAACTGATTATTTTTACCTCCTGACTCGACGTATTCCTTAAAACGCGAATACGTCTCGTGACTCGGAAGTATAATGGCTAATTTTCGATGCTCTCGTGGTACTGGTTATTTCCATCATCATAAAATAGCACCACCATTTTTGAATAATTGAAATTTGGCAGGTGTTCATAGTTCCGGTGACAACGCAATATGACATTTTTGTTACAGAAAAAAACAAAATGGCGGCTCCAAGATGGCGGGCAAGATTTGTGATAACTGTCCTATTCGATTCAAAATTGGTATGTAAGGGTTTTCGGGGTCAGATATTATGCATTTTTTGTCAAAGTTCATAAATTCAAGATGGCGGCTCCAATATGGCTGACGAGATTTGTAATTGGGGTCAGATTCTGTTCAAAATTGGTATGTGGGTTTTTTTAGGTCGTAGATTTCGAATTTTTTGTCAAAATTTATGAATTAAAGAGGTTCGATCCTTGCTCGACGATATTTTTTTCTGGAAAGTCATGAAATAATTCCCAAATACATACCCAATACATACTAATTCAGCCATTCTGAATCGATTAGCGTTCGCAGAATTTGTCTATCTCTAACCGTTCTCGAGTTGGTCAGCTCTGAATCAGTTTTTAGATGTTTTTTTTACCGCCAAAAATATTTATGATGAGTTTTCGACATTATTGTTAAAAGATTCAGAATCAGCACGTCAAATTACTTTCGAGGACAAAAATTTGAAATTCAATAAAAAATAAAAAATCTCAAAAATTTTTTTTTCATCTTAAACACCTTTTTCCGCCTAAATCTTAAATCTGAGCATATAAAAATCATACATTTTTGGAATGAGCATAAAATTTTACGTATACAGTGCGAATTTCAAGTCGATGTGACGACTTGGTATTTTTCATGATTTTTAGAGGTAACCCCTTGCAACTTTTTTCAGGTAAATTTTATTTTTTTCGATTTACTGAAATTCACAATACATAACCATTCGACCATTCTGAGTCGACTGGCGTTCGCAGATTTCGTCTATCTCTAACCGTTCTCGAGTTGGTCAGCTCTGAATTAGTTTTTAGATGTTTTTTTTGCCGCCAAAAATTTGTATGATGAGTTTTCGACATTATTGTTAAAAGATTCAGAATCAGCATTACTTTCCAGGACAAAAATTTTAAATTCGAAAAATGAAAAATAAAAAATCTCAGAAAATTTAATGTTTTATCTTAAACACCTTTTTCGGCTAAATATCATATCTGAGCATAGAAAATAATACATTTTTGAAATAAGCATGACATTTTACGTACACAGTGCGAATTTCAAGTCGATGTCACGACTTGGTTTTCATGATTTTTAGGGGTGAACCGCACCTTTTGGGAGTAATTATTAATTTCTTTCGATTGACTCGAAATTCACAATACATACTATTTCGGCCATTTGGAATCGACTGGCGTTCGCAGAATTTGTCTATCTCCAACCGTTCTCGAGTTGGTCAGCTCTGAATCAGTTTTTAGATGGTTTTTTTGCCGCCAAATATTTGTATGATGAGTTTTCGACATTATAGTTAAAGGATTCAGAATCAGCACGTCAAATTACTTTCCAGGACAAAAATTTTAAATTAAAAAAATCAAAAATAAAAAATCTCAGAAAATTTTATTTTTCATCTTAAACAACTTTTTCCGCCTAAACCTTATATCTTAGCATATAAAAATCATGCATTTTTGGAATGAGCATACAATTTTACGCATACAGTGCGAATTTCAAGTCGATGTGACGACTTGGTATTTTTGATGATTTTTAGGTGTAACCCCTTGCAACTTTTTTCAGGTAAATTTAATTTTTTTCGATTAACTGAAATTCACAGTACATACCCATTCGACCATTCTGTATCGACTGGCGTTCGCAGATTTCGTCTATCTCTAACCGTTCACGAGTTGGTCAGCTCTGAATTAGTTTTTAAATGTTTTTTTTGGCGCAAAAAATATTTCTGATGAGTTTTCGGCATTTTCGTTTGAAGATTCGGAATCAGCACGTCGAAATTTGTTCGGGGATAAAAATTTGAAATTTGAAAAATTAAAATTTAAAAAGTTCAAAAAATTATTTATCGATATACTTGCCTTTTTTGCCCGTCGATTTTTTTGTGCAAATTCCCAATATATACTAATTCAGCAATTCTGAATCGACCTGCGTTCGCAGGTTTCGTCTATCTCTAACCGTTTTCGAGTTGGTGAGCTCTGAATCAGTTTTCAAATCGTTTTTTTGGCGCCAAAAATATTTCTGATGAGTTTTCGATATTTTCGTTCGAAGATTCGGAATCAGAACGTCGAAATACGTTCGGGGACAAACATTTGAAATTCTAAAAGTGAAAAATAAAGAAGTTCAAATAATTATCTATCATTACTCGACTTTTTTGTCCGTAGATTTTTTTCGTTCAAATTCTCAGTATACACTAATTCGGCCATTCTGAATCGATTGGAGTTAAATTAAAAAAATCAAAAATAAAAAATCTCAGAAAATTTTATTTTTCATCTTAAACAACTTTTTCCGCCTAAATCTTATATCTGAGCATATAAAAATCATGCATTTTTGGAATGAGCATACAATTTTACGCATACAGTGCGAATTTCAAGTCGATGTGACGACTTGGTATTTTTCATGATTTTTAGGTGTAACCCCTTGCAACTTTTTTCAGGCAAATTTAATTTTTTTCGATTAACTGAAATTCACAGTACATACCCATTCGACCATTCTGAATCGACTGGCGTTCGCAGAATTCGTCTATCTCTAACCGTTCTCAAGTTGGTCAGCTCTGAATCAGTTTGCGCAAAAATAATTTCTGGCGAGTTTTTGACATTTCGAATAATGAATTTAATTAATATTAATATTGAATTAATGAAAATGTTATGTGTACACCTAATGAAAGAGTAGTTTTCCCCTCGGTAGAAGGGTTATGTGAAGTGGGACTAAAAAACACATTTTAGGTACTCAGATTCTCACATGTTATATTTGCATGAGAAAGTAGAAGTCTTCAGGAGCGATATGCACTTTTTTATTTTCTTTTTACTATAATTTTTAGCAAAGTTTTGACCAATCCAATTTTCGGCCCTGTCTGAACTTGCAGTGGCGGATTAGCGTGAGCATGAAATGTGATCTCGGCGTTAAACCACGTATTTCGTAAGGTATTACTGAAAATCATTCTTATGGAGAACTGAATTATCTCTCAACCTATCGAAATCGTTTTTTGATATAATTTATATTTTCTGGAATAACAAAAATATATTTTTTTAAATGAAATTTTTTTTTGATTCCACCCCTGATTTTTTGGTAAACAATTTTTTTTCAAATAATTCATGATGTCGAGATGTCATGTGCCGAGTTTCAGAGTGCTACAATTCATTCTTCACTTTTTGCTCAAGTTTGCCTGTCGTTACTGGCTTACAGTTGGTTAGAGCACGGACTAGCAAACTAGAGGTCGCAGGTTCGATCCCTGCTCGAGGATAGTTTTTTTTTCTGGAATTCAATTTGTCTGAACGCCGCGATTCATTTATATATCTATATCCAGACGCTGTTCACTTCGCTATAATTTTTCAATCGCAAAAAATGCATCTGCGTCACCAGAAATGTTACATAACCGAATTACGAAATTTAATAAAAACTTTTTGTTGATCTTGAACTTGGAATCGCGCAAACTTGTTTTCGCTTCAGTGAAGAATAGTTAACGAGTCGTTTCTTACACGATACACCACTGGTTCGATTACATAACGAATGGAGACACCGATTATTCAGCCTTCAACCTACTATAGTTTCGTTGCAACTCGGCAATTGTTGTTGCGTTACGTGGCATATTACATAAATATACCCCAGATTTGTTTATCAGTCAAAAGCCGGTGTGGAATTAGTTTTTGAATATACCGACACGCGTTTTACTCGAAACATGTACACGTACAATATGTTCTATTCATACGTTGACATTATGTGAATACGCGACTATTACGCTGCTTTTTTGAATAAATTTCATTACTGTGGCAATTGCAAAACATAAAGAATTGTACAATTTTCGAAATACCAGGCATTTCAAGTAAATCATAGCTTGATAGTTACTGCTACTGCAAGAACGTTTGCGAATGCCCACACTGATAAAAAGGATGTCTTCAATCAAATATATATATATCCTCTTGAACAGAATAATCTTCTGAATAGAATAATTATTGCTAATTGATGAATATACTCTTATTTCAAACTTATTGAACTGTTTGCTTCTTTACATAAATTCTCTTGAAATGAATTTGTTTGCATTAATACATTCCAACTCTTTACCCTAGAGAACACCCACTTGTGAAAAATGCTCCTTTTGGCTCAAGAACATGATTTTTTGGCGAAACCCCGTTACCGGAACGACGCGAACCCACGCGAAAGCGCGCACTGCGACTGCCGACTGGGACCTCAATCCTGTTTGCTTTTGTCCGCGTTTGGTTTGGTGGTTGTGTTTGAATCATAATTTATATTGTTAGTTTTGTATTTGACACAGTGGTTATGTGCAAATGTGCTGCTACAGAAGTGAAATATGGAGTCCAATTATTTCTGCACGATTTGAATTTAGGTCATTTATGGACCAGTTGTGGGGGTAGGTTGAAGATATTTTTGTTTTCAACAGGTGTGTGATAATTGCGATTGACTCTGTCGTTTCTATATTCGATCGCATTTCTATGCGTCACCGAAGAGGTACCTACGTTGATTATATAGTTTCTGAAATTAAAATATTACAAAACTATTCTCATATATAACCATTATACCTCAATTGTTCGCAGTTGTTCTCTGTTTGTTGAACTGTACCATATGAACATGGCTTCCATGGCATATTTTTATAACCAAGTGCGCATTTGTACTGAACCTCCAAATGCAGATAATCTTGAATCAAAAATGTATTACATTATGAAGAAGAATATTGTTCGTTATTGAAGTTGAAATATTCTTGCCTCAACCAACTTGATAAAAACCTTTCAATGCGCTACTTATTATCCACCCTGTATTTGGCCTAACGAACTTTCCGGTTGCAAGTGAGCCCACCAATCACAGTGCATTTCGGGCATCATTACCAAATATGGTCATCGTTCCATTCTCAACCTCCCATTGGTTCCCCACCTGTCAGTTAACGGTTCTCCAGAAACACCGCGAAGTGCGCGCGAAAATATTGCAGATTGAAGATAGAGAGCAGAAAAGACTGGTCATGTCATAAATTGTCATGTAAAACATCTTATGTTGGTTGTACGCTGTTCACAAGTTTCTTTTTTGCAAAATAAAAGTTATTGGTTAATTGGTTGTATATTTGAAACAAAGAGTGTAAATTTTCTACAGTCCATTAGAGTCAAAAACATTGGTCTCATCGAACCGGATTTAGAATTGGATTAATTGGAATTATTGGTGTGGTCAGTTCGTCATTCAAGTCCGTTGTGAGAAGAAAAACCGAGTTGGAATAAGTGACAGTGTACAAACTGTATTGGACTGAAATATTGGTGAAATGATCTAAACACATCGGTCGGTCGACTGTTCACCGGCGAAGTTTCCACGTGAGCTGTTATCGTAGACGAATGAAAACATCGCGCTGTGTTGTAACTGTTCGAACTGTGATGCGCGACGGAGAAGGTTTCTAGGAAGGAGGCGTGACGGCGCAACTTGAAACGATACCTGGTGCAGCGAGTTCTGGAGCGAGGTTGTGGTTAGAAACGCGACAGTCGGAAAGGAGGTAAACAATAACAAACGAGCAAGGAAACAAAGTGAGTCTCTATTTCAATCTTTATTCCTATTTCCTATCAATTGTTTCATTTGGTGAGTTGATTGTGGCCCTGAATAATGTCTGAAGATATTAAAAAATTTGAAAGGAAACGCGAAGTTATTTTTGGGCGTGTGTTAAATTTTTCAAAATTTGTAGATGGCATTCAACAAAAAATGACTGAGCAAGATCAAACGGTTGAAGAATCGTGTTTTGAAGAACTAGAAATCAGATTTGATAAAATTTCACAAACATTAGATGATTTCGAAGAAGTTCAAAGTTATCTTGAGGAAAATCATTCAAATTTAACAGATCAAATCGAACAAAGAAATTTATTTGAAAATTCGTATTTTAAATCTATCTCTGTTTGTAAGACGTTACTAAATGAATATAGGAAATTTTTTGAAAAAAATGGGGCTGGGGCTCAACTTAATGAGAATTCTGAACAAACTGAAACTGTGAATAATATAACTCGGGGTTCTAATGCTGCAAGTTCTGTAAGTAATGTCGTTGCAATTCAATCGTCACCGAAATTACCGTCAATACCAATTCCAAAATTTCTGGGCTCTCTAGAAAACTGGTTGGAGTTCAGAGACACGTTCAAGTCACTAATTCACGACAATGAAAAAATTGGCGATATTGAAAAATTTCATTTTTTGCGTGGAGCATTGGACGGGGACGCAAGACAGGTGGTTCAGTCAATCGAATTTTCAGCAAGCAATTATAGTGTTGCCTGGGATATTTTAAATGAGAGGTATAATAACACTTCCTTATTGGTAAACAATCATTTAAAATCGCTATTTGGGTTGCCAAATTTAACAAAAGAGTCTTCAGCAGATTTAAGAACGCTTTTAGATTCTATGGTGAAGCATCTTCGGTCATTAGAGTCATTGGGCCAAAAAACAGATTCATGGGATGTCATAATAATTTTTACAATTAGTGGTAAATTGGATACGATAACAAGGAGGGAATGGGAAGAAGAACAAGGTAAGGGGGATCTCCCAACTCTAAATGAATTCAAACAATTTTTGAAAAAGAAAGCTGCAATTTTAGAAACTATTGAGTGTAACTCTAGGACAATTAATTCTAGGGAGTCCAAGCAGAATGTCAAATTCAAATCAAATCAGAGGTCATTTCTAGTTTCGAATGCAAAGTGTTCCCTTTGCAATGGTGCGCATTTCATAAGTACTTGCAATGAATTTAGCAAATTGAGTGTGTACAATAGGTATGAGAAAGCTAAACAGCTAAAACTGTGTTTAAATTGTTTGAAAAGTAATCACATAAGTCGAGATTGTTCTTCATTTGGGTGTAAAAAATGCAATATGAACCATCACACCTCGTTGCATTATGATAGGCAAAGGTCATCAGACACTAGGCAATCAGGTACGATACCTGACCCTGTACAAGCAAATAATACAGGGCCACCATCTACAAGTGGGGCTTATGAGGTGAGGGCGGTGATGTCTGTGTCAAATGGAGTTAATTGTGACGTTCTTCTTTCGACAGCAGTCATACAAATTTTTGATAGTCAAGGTCACCCCCATACATGTCGTATTTTGTTGGATAACGGTTCTCAGTCGAACTTGATTTCAGCAAGGTTATGTGAGCAGTTGCGATTGGAGAGGGAAGAGGTTAATTTTTCTATTGTTGGTATAAATCAAGTTGCTTCTGAAATAAAATATAAATGTATGGTTCGACTGCGGTCCCTACAGAGTGGATTTGAAAGTAACATTTCTTGTTTGGTTGTTTCAAAAATCAGTGAATGTCTTCCGGCTCAAACGGTTAACATTACTCACTTAAAAATTCCTAGGCAGCTCAAGTTGGCAGATCCTACGTTTCATCAACCAGGCCCGATAGATTTGCTTTTGGGAGCTGACATTTTCTACAGTTTGTTATGCATAGGGCAGGTGCAGTTGGGTGTGCATCAACCAACTCTCCAAAAAACCCGTCTTGGATGGATTGTGTCAGGGCCAGTTATGTCACTTAATGGTGCTCAAAACAATGTAAGGTGTAACTTGGCCACAAACTTGGATGTTCAAACACAATTGGAAAAGTTTTGGGTTCTTGAGGAGCTTCCATCATTGGGTCCATTTCAATCAGAGGATGAACAACAATGCGAGCGTATTTTTACCAAAAATACATACAGAAATGAGGAAGGAAGATTTGTTGTCCAAATTCCATTCAAAAGGTCACCATCAGAGTTAGGCGATTCTAGGAACACTGCACTGAAAAGGTTCTATAGTCTCGAAAGAAAATTATCTAGAAATCCTAACATGAAAAGAATGTATTCTGATTTCATGTTGGAATACATGAGTTTAGGGCACATGTCACAAATCAATGATCCTTCAAAGGATATCAGTTCTTATTATTTGCCTCATCATGGTGTTCTGAATGAGACAAGTACCACAACTCGTTTGAGAGTTGTATTCAATGGGTCTGCACCCACAAGTACTGGGATTTCACTCAATGATCTTCAGTACATAGGTCCATATATCCAGGAGGATTTGTTGGCAATTCTTCTTAGGTTTCGTGAAAAAAATGTTGTAGTGTGCGCTGATATTGAGAAAATGTATAGAATGGTATTGGTGGAGCCAAGTCAACGGTGCTTTCAAAGGATACTTTGGAGATTTAACGAAACTGAAGAAATTCGAACATATGATCTTAACACTGTTACATACGGGACAAGTTCAGCACCTTACCTAGCGGTTCGGTGTCTGAAACAACTTGGTTTGGACAATTTGGCTTCCTATCCAGAGGCGGCTAAAACAATACTACACAATTTTTATGTTGATGATATGGTCTTGGGTTCAGACACAGTGGAAGAAGCTCTTCAGCTGTGTCAACAAGTCAGTACTATTTTGAGTTCAGGTTGTTTTCATCTGCGAAAGTGGATTTCTAATAGGCCTGAAATCATTCAGCATTTGGGGGAAAAGGATTTGTCCAGAGATAAGATGCAGTTCGGCGAGAAAGCTGAAAACAAAACACTAGGTCTCTTTTGGTCATTTGGCCGAGATAATTTGATGTATATGATCAATTTGAAACCATTCCCCAGTCAGGTTACGAAGCGAAATATTTTGTCAGATATCGCAAAAATTTTTGACCCGTTGGGTTTGTTGGGCCCAACCATTGTGATAGCCAAAATACTTTTACAGGAGTTATGGACAGAAAAACTTTCATGGGACGAGGCCCTGCCTCTTGAAATTTACAATAAATGGATGAGATATAGAACTCAACTACAGTCACTAAATGGGTTACAAATCCCTAGGCAAGTTGTCTGTACAAAAATGGTTGCAATGGAGTTGCATGGGTTCTGTGATGCTAGTTTGAAAGCATACGGTGCTTGTATATTTATTCGCAGCATTCGAACTGATGGGCATATTCAAGTGTCTTTAATGTGTGCGAAAACGAGGGTAGCCCCAATGAAGGTTGTCACGGTTCCACGTCTTGAACTCTGTGGTGCTTTAGTCTTGGCACAACTTGTAGAAAAAGTTCGAAACTCTATGTCAGTAGAGTCTTTAAAATGCACTTATTGGACAGATTCGTCGGTGGTGCTCAGTTGGATTTCCACCTCACCTCACCGATTACAAATGTTTGTTGGGAACAGAGTAGCTCAAATACAAGCTCTGTGTGACCCCAACACATGGCATCACATCAAATCTGAAGATAATCCTGCTGACAGTTTATCTCGGGGTGTTCTACCAGAAGATTTGAGTAAGTGTCAATTATGGTGGAATGGTCCTCTCTGGTTGAGGAAACCTGAATCTTCATGGCCAACATTGAATGTTTGTATTGAGGATGTACCAGAGTTAAAAAAGGTTGTAAATGTCTGTGAAGTCTCTGAGATGAAAGTTCTTGACATGAAAAGGTTTTCAAATTTAAATAGATTAAAACGGTCAGTTGCTTATATGTTTAGATTCATATGGAACTGTAAATCAGCAAAGTCAAGTAGATCTGGTCCACTATCGCCTGCAGAACTTGATAACGCTATGAGATGGTTAGTTGTTATTTGTCAAAAAGACTCGTTTCCAATGGAATTAGAACTTCTCATTCGCAAAAAACAAATAACAAAGGGACACCTCAAGTCACTGAATCCTTATGTAGATTCCCAAAATATTTTAAGGGTGGGGGGTAGACTACAATTATCCCAATTAGATTATAATAAAAAGCATCCTATCCTCATGTCTTCAAAACATCATTTGACATTCTTATTATTTGTTTCTGAACATAAGCATCTACTACATGCAGGTCCTCAAATGTTATTGGCAACCATTCGAGAGAATTATTGGATTCTTGGAGGGAGGAACTTAGCTCGTAAGATTGTACGTAGTTGTATTCAGTGCTTCAAAGCAAGGCCCCCACAGGCAACTCAAATGATGGGAATACTGCCTGAACTGCGTGTATGTCCAATGCCTCCATTCTATGTCACAGGGGTTGACTATGCCGGCCCAGTGAACATAAAATCCAAACAAGGTCGTGGAGCAAAAATTTCCAAATGTTTTATTTCATTATTTGTTTGTTTTACAACAAAGGCAGTGCACCTTGAACTTGTTTCTGATCTTTCATCAGAAGCTTTCATTGCTACATTTAGACGGTTTGTGTCACGTAGAGGAAAACCAAAAACTATTTTTTCTGATAATGGTTCAAATTTTATTGGCTCTAATGCAGAGCTGAAAGATTTAAAATTATTTCTTCAAAATCAAAGTATGTTTTTAAAGGAAACATTTGAAAATGAAGGCGTTGAGTGGAAGTTTATTCCAGCTCATTCACCAAATTTCGGTGGATTGTGGGAAGCGGGGGTTAAATCATGTAAACACCACTTAAAACGAGTATTGGCTGATGTATCTTTGACATTTGAGGGTTATTGCACTCTGCTCACTCAGGTGGAAGCAGTTCTCAATTCACGACCCTTGACTCCTTTATCATCAGATCCTAATGATTATGATGTCCTTACTCCTTCTCATTTCCTCATTGGACGTCGGCTCACTTCCCTGCCAGATCCAGATGTGCAAGATCTTCCAGACAACAGGTTATCTAGATTTCAACACATTCAGAAGTTAAACCAACACTTTTGGTGTCGCTGGTCAAAGGAATATTTGGTGGAACTTCAGACTCGCAACAAATGGGAAAACCCGAAGAAGGACTTGCAAGTAGGTGAACTTGTGCTTATTCGTGATGACAAACTTCCTCCACTTCAGTGGAAGCGTGGAAGGATAATAGCTGTATATCCAGGCCCGGATTCGAAATGTCGAGTGGCAGACATCAAAACTGCTGCTGGTGTGTTTAAGCGTTCTGTTACCAAACTGTCTCCTCTGCCAATAGAAACTTTCCCGGATAATACAGTGAGTGACAGTACGGTGTTCAATAAAAAACAGGACCAAACTCAATGACGTTTCTTTGTGTTTCGAAAGGTGACCCTTTCAAGGTGGGGGGTATGATAAAAACCTTTCAATGCGCTACTTATTATCCACCCTGTATTTGGCCTAACGAACTTTCCGGTTGCAAGTGAGCCCACCAATCACAGTGCATTTCGGGCATCATTACCAAATATGGTCATCGTTCCATTCTCAACCTCCCATTGGTTCCCCACCTGTCAGTTAACGGTTCTCCAGAAACACCGCGAAGTGCGCGCGAAAATATTGCAGATTGAAGATAGAGAGCAGAAAAGACTGGTCATGTCATAAATTGTCATGTAAAACATCTTATGTTGGTTGTACGCTGTTCACAAGTTTCTTTTTTGCAAAATAAAAGTTATTGGTTAATTGGTTGTATATTTGAAACAAAGAGTGTAAATTTTCTACAGTCCATTAGAGTCAAAAACACAACTCACACCATCGAACAAAGAAAGTATTCACAATAGTGTTCATTATCAAAGTTGAAATATTCTTGCACCTAACAACTCTCATTATTCAGCGAAGAAATTGTCCATATGTCTCAAAACAGTTTCCTTTCAAGTCGTCAAGAGGATTCTGTCAAAAAATCAAACTAATATTTGGTTGGACCTATTCAAGAATACAATCGACTTGAATCAATGCAATTATGCATTGATGCAAAATATCCTTTTTATTAGTGCAGTGCTTTCAGCTCGAAGGGAACATATAAACTCAATAATGAGCCTCGGAATCCTAGGTCTCGAATAGATTAAGGTCCAGGCAAAATAGATAATAGGTCGAAGTTCTAACCATCATCCGACTGCACCCCTACAACCAACCCTCAGATCGACATATCTGTAATCAACATATTGTGTGTTTGGGGTATAGTTTTCTTATTTTGGCTCTTCACTGAAGTTGATATCAAAACAAAGTGTAAGAGAACATCAAGAGAACGTCAAGTAGCTCAGTAGTTAAGACTGAAGTGTTCAAAACCATTGACTGCTGGTCTGCTAGGTTCGAATCCTCAGCGACTTCAGATTTTTATCTGATGGCCCGAGAAAGTGCTAGGAATCGCACGTTAAAAGGTAAGACCTCGTTAATCCTTGGCTCGCACAAGTTTCGACTTTTGAGGGCTGCCGTTCGTAAGGGGACGACAGCTGGTTAACGGAAAAAACAATTTTAACAATTTTAACAACAACAATCTATCAAAGTATTGTCACGAAATTTATATTTTCAAGTCCATGTAAAATAAAGAGCCCATTACAAGAAACTCTCTTGAAAATTTTGGTATCTCAGTCATTTCCTTAAAAAATAAATGAAGTTTGAAACTAACTGATATCATTACATTAATAGGAATAGATATGATTTGAGAAAAATATTCTCAACCAAAAAAAGAGCAAAGACTGCTATAATATGAAACAAACTGTATGAATGCAAACAAACCAAAACGTTACAGAGTATCGGAAACTTTTCATCAGGGGTATAGACAGAAATCTACGCGAGCAACAAGGAACGCAATGATATGATAGTACCACATACATGAGAGAGACGCACTACCGTTCGCCTCTCCTGTTACCCCACCCGACGCATTAACGGGCCACGTGGCAATGCGACACACCGCACACAGCGCACATCGATATCCCTTCCTCGAGTGAGTCGAGGAGAAATTGTAATGCTCTCTCAACATATAGCAAGCTATTCTTTACGATCTCATGAAACCATCATTCCGATACTGTATAATAAATAGGTCCGAAACACAGATATGGCCAACCTATTTAAAAAGAAGCTATTAGTGAGTAATACTCGTTAAAGTTTGCAATTTTTTTCTCTGGTCTGGTATACAGACCAATCAGAGAATATGTCAATTTTGATATGATTTTGTTGATGATGAATACATTTTTTATTTCTGTTGGGTTTTTCAGTAATGAAGTTTCTTCAGTCATACCCCCAACACCCACTATGGAAAATACACCATCGTTTTTCTCAGCTCACCTGTAAGCTGTCAGTATCATTACTATTTTCCAAAATACTCAATAGTATTTCAGGACAGGTGATTTTGGAAATGTCAGAACCAGCGTTTTGATATTAGAAGGTCCTTTGTTGAGGCTACTGCTGAATTCTCTCCTTATATCATTCTCGATTTGTTCCATTTTTTTACATCTTTCCACCTCACACTCCTGAGCCATCCGCTCTTCTGCCCTTTTATTTCGCCATACTAGTTGGAAAGAAATCTGAATGAAAAACAGGAAAAAGATCTCTTGTCATGCAGATTAGAACTTTCAAATTTTACTGTATTTGAATTCGACATGATTGCTATTTTCTGAATTGTTATATTATATTTTAATAATCTTCAATATATATATGGTTACTATAATTTAGTACAAGTATTATGGAATAATCTCGCAATCATCATGCACCCCCTAAGGTTAAGGCCCGAACGCTCGAACGCTGCCTCCCCCGTTCCACCGCCACCGCTCTCACTGAGCGGATCCTCATGCTGTTGACTGGCGATCAGCAGAACGCTATCTGATCGTTTTGGTATGGAGTGCTCAGCCTTTGCGCGCCTTAATTCACTTATATCTGACATGAGTTGAATTTAACTGACTTGTGACTTTATTTACTGCGCATGATGCCCCCTGAAACTGGCTGAAGGCCCTAATGCCGTGGCCGATGGCCCTAGCTTGTCTGACTGGATTTCCGATGTGAGGAACCTGAAACATAAAAAACAAAATATTATTAGTCTTGGTACCTTTTTTGAAGTAGACGTTGCAGTCGCCGGAGTGCATATAAGCAGAACGTATCGGGTTTCAGTCAGCGGTAGATTTTTTGGCTCTCTGATTGGTTGTCATTTTTCCTATCCAGACTGAAACGTGGTGCATTTTGCACTAGCGTGAATTAGTTTTTTGCTCATGTATCAATAAAGGACCCCGCATATTTCTTATTGGAAATGGCTTTTCGTGAGTTTGGCTGAATTTTCGGTATGTTGCATTTCTTGATGAGCTGATTAAAAGTGTCAATAGCCATAAAGCTCAAAAATGGACAGTTTTCGAGACATGGAGCTATGAAAATGGATTTTTTCAATTTTTTGGGTTATTTGCTCATCCATCGGAGAGCTCTCATTTCTTGTTGGGATGGAATTTCAATATTCGAGCCTAGAACCCGACTGAGAAATGATCTTCCTCAGTTATACTAGGCACCGTTATCAAAAAATTTCCATACACTGCTCCACAGTGCCTATGGAATGAGGTACAAATTCCAAGATCTTCCATACACCTTTCCATGCTCAAGATGACGCTAAAATTATTTATATTTTCGGAAAATGACATATTTTGAGTAATTTCTGAAAAGAAACGATAATAACCGATTCCAAATATATCTGATGTCCAATAATATCTAATATGTTTTCCAAAATGTTCATAAAGAGGCCCAGCCATCTGTATTGAGGGAAAATGAAAAAATCTTAATCGTGTATCATCAGGGATAACAATTGTTATCATTATTGATGTCATTTATATATTATATGTGATTTGTTTCTCACAAATCTCGATAATCTAACAACGGGGTGCCAAGACATTTTCCTCAGAATGGCTCGAAATGGATAATAGCTCCTCACAGCCAAACGAATCCGTGAAAATGTCTGCATTTTTTATACATGATAGTATTTTTCAGGTAGAATGGTGTAGTTCAGGTGTTGGAAGCAAACTATGAATGGAACTTTTATATTTACACCCAAATTCTTGAAAACACTATCTTTTTTAAAAGTTTATAAATATAAATAACTGTTTATTCATATGATTGTTTACAAAATAAATAAGTGGATGGTGGAGTGGATAACATTCATAATGATAACAATACTGATAATAATAAAGAACATCGACGAAAACAAAGTAAAAGCAGCCATTGGAAATACAGCCAATTGGAAATCGCCATGTTATGACGGCATAACCAATTTTTGGCTGAAAAAGCTCAATGCAGCACATAAGAATTAACAACAGAATGATTAACAACAACCAAATCACTCTGGATTGGCTGACAAAGAAAAAAACATACCTAATACCCAAAAATGAAAACACAGAGACATTTTCACGGACTCGTTTGGCTGTGAGATGCTATCATCAATTTCGAGCCTTTCTGAGAAAAATGTCTTGGCACCCCATTGTCAGATTATTGAGATTTGTGAGAAATAAATGACATATCATATGTGAATGACATTGATAGTGATCGCAATTGTCATCTCTGAGGATATATGATTAAAATTTCCCCGTTTTCCCCCATTATAGCTCGCTGAGCCTCGTTAAGAACATATTGGAAAACATATTCGATATTACTGATATTAGATATATTTGGAATGAAATATTACGGCCTCTCTTCAAGAAATACCCGAAATATGACATTTTCCGAAAATATAAATTATTCTAACGTTATCTTGTAGTATGGAAAGATGTATGGAAGATCTTGGAATTTGTACCTCGTTCCATAGGCGCAGTGTAAAGCAGTGTATGAAAAATTTTCGAAAACGGTGCCTAATTTATCTGAGGACGACCATTTCTCAGTCGGGTTCTAGGCGCCGAATAGTCGAATTCCATCCCAACAAAAAATGAGAGCTCTCCTATGGATGAGCAAATACCACAAAAAATAGAAAAAATCCATTTTCAAAGCTTCATATCTCGAAAATTGTCCATTTTTGAGCTTTGTGGCTGTGAACACTTTAGATTAGCTCATCGAGAACTACAACATACCAAAAATTCAGCCAAATTCACGGAAAGCCATTTCCCATAAGTCCATGGGTCCTTTGTCGATGACTACTTGATAATTGATGTCAGTCAGAAGTGCAGTGGAACAAAATACGTGCTTCCCTCATGAACGATGGAGGTACATCCAATGTGCCTTGGTGGATATACAGGTGGACAAGGTATGATGCTTTATTGAAGACTATTGCTCAAGTAAAGCGATTTTTGTTTCTTTTCAGTGATGGTTACCGTTAAGTGACCATCATTGCCAGGTGACCGTCATTACCTCCTGACCGCCATTAATAATGTTCTTTCCGTCTGTCCCCTACGCTTCAACAGCTTCATGAAATTGTATGTGGAATATTTCAAGAATACGTTTCCATATTGCAATGTTCTTTTTAGCTTTAACAAAGTTGATGAAACTACATTTTCTCATATTGTTTCATAAGATAAATGATGTTGGAAGTGTTGCATTATTGTTCAGTAACATATAGTAATTGCTACCGTATTATTTACTGTTGCAACCAGATTTATACAACTTTTTCATTAAAACGTATCTCAAATCCATTTTAGAGTTTATCGAAGAAAAAACAGCTGATATTTGGAATTGTGAATGGTTTGGTAATTTTAGGACCCATTAACACGTTCGTGATAACGAAATATACAAAGCAGCACTTAAGAGAGTTATAGAGAAGTTTTTTTTTCTTATTTTACAATTCAAAGGCCAAATTATAAGCATTATATGTGATAATTGTTTTTTTTTATTTCGCTTCATTATGAAACATTCACCACTTCTTATGTAATTGGCTTATGGAAAACTTTTCAATTGAGAGTGAACCACCCTTATTTTCGACATTATTAACCTGATAATTTTTTATTGTTTTTTTTAAACTTGCAGATTATTTTTTGACTGATTATTTAGTATTAGTTATTATGGACATACACACAGAGTGAAATATAAAATTTTCACCAAATGTAGGAAAAATCCAAACAATTTTTAACAAACGCCGATGAACTCGTACAAATAATATATTGAACCAAATTTTGCATTGAAATATTATTAAAGGAATATGATGGAGGCGCCTAAGGTGTACATGAGATACGAGTACTAGTAGAACTATAAAAAATTGAAGAAAAATTGTTGCGTATGTGGCTGTGATATTAAACCTAAATATTGTTTTTAATCTCAATCGATTTCATTATTTAAGAAAGGAAAGAAGAAGAATAGTTGAAATATTTGGAAGGATATTTTTTTAGCAAATCAGAGAACTAGAAGTAGGTAAATGAAAAAGTCAAACTTTTGAATGATGAATATAATGAATTAATGAGGAATATAAACCTATAATGGCATCTGTTGTCTAATACTAATAATCAGAAAAAGTAACTTTGTTTTCATTACGAATTTTCTTCTCTTTACAGAGAAATACCTGATTTTATGTTTCTTTCAAATATTTTAGAATAATTTGTTAATTCCTTATTTTTTTAATGAAAATTTGAAACTGGAATCTTCTCAGAGATGCCTACGAATGTTCCGGATTTTTTATTCAAGTAAATTTGGAAAAATCCCTTTTCTGCTTCTTGAGTGAAATTGAAAGAAGGCAGTTTCTCTCAAAACAATCGCCTGTTCAGAAAACTTAATTTCATTCGATATATTTCAAAATATTGCGTAACATATATGTTCGTCGATGATTAAATGAATGAACGCTAAATGATTAACTGATTAATTTTTTCTATTTCTGATGACAATATGCCAGCAAAAATAAATGTATGTGCCATGATAATAACTGCTGTCGGCGGGTGATGCTTGAGTGAAGATAAGTTTCAAAATCTATAGGCAACCATCAACTGATATGAAGATATTTCACAAATTGAATGTTTGGTGTCATGTCGCCTGGAGGGCGATGATATAATATTCGTTGCTGAATATCAGAACGCTAAGAAAAATGTCAGGTCAAATAAAAATTGTTATTGAAATTTCTCGAAAAGAGTTTCAAAACAACTAGCAACGGCTTGACAGAGCTTTTAACTTTTCGAAATCAAGTGGAGCGAGTGTGGCAATGTTGTTTATAAAATACTCGATTACAATTGTTAGAACTTGAATGTTTATGAACTGTCAAACGAAGTAACGATCGGTTGCTGATTCAAGTGGCAAGTAGTGAGATTAACTGTCATTAGTGTAAAAAACCCATCAATTTGTTTTTAGTATATTCCCATCGGGTCGCATGATGATATTCATTTGTTTCATTTTCATTTATAAAGTGAAAAACTATCACTTTTATGTAGGGTATACGGTTGAAAAATTATCATTTTCATATTAATCCAGTAACGACAGAAAAACTCGAGCAAAAAGTCGAGAATGAATTGTACCACTCTGAAACTCGGCACATGACATCTCGATATCATGTATTATTGGAAAAAAAATTGTTTACCAAAATATCAGGGGTGGAACCTAAAAAAATTTTCATTAAAAAAAAATATTTTTTTTGTTATTTCAGAAAATATACAAATAAACAAGAATGATTTTCAGTAATACCTCATGAAATACACCCGTTTTCGTGGTTTAACGCCGGCGTCACATTTATTTATTTTTGAAAAAAAAATATATATATATATGTTTCACTGAATTGTTAGTGCTCATAATGGTTTTGGTCAAAGTTCGGTGTTGTGTCATCATATATATATATAGCAGCTTGCTGGTGAGGTAAGTTTGTTTTATAAAACAACCAATGACGAAGCGAACTACAAAATCGAAAACATGCTGTTTTCAATTATCAATATAAAAATGTTCACCAATCGAAAACGCATATTTTACCACCATTTTTAACACCTCAGTCATCATCTTCTGGAAGAAACTCCACTCGTGTGGTGGTGCTAAAAATAGCGGTTCAACGTTGATATCAAACTTAAATGTATTTAATAGCTATAACATCAATAATATTCGATGCCAAACACACCAGTTAACTGTTATATTTTGCAATCAGACGCAAAAGATAATGGCACAATATTGGCAGTAGTTTCTTACTTATTGATGCAGGAGAAACCTAAAACAACAGTGACGTCTAACGATTGAAATAGAATTATTTTGGGTCAAACGAGTAATTCGTTTGATCATCTCGAATGATTCTAACGATAGAATGGAAATTAAAACGACGTCAGGCACACAGCTTTTCCGATGTTGATACAAACTTCAAACAAAAATGAAAGCTAATGCGGAAAGCAAAATTGTATACAGTCACGCTTGGTATGCAAATCATCAACATTCACTGCATTATTTTTTTACGCAAACCTATTTGGAGAAAAAATAACCTTATCTCTTGGTGGAATTCAGTTACATAATAGTACTGAACTTGTATTTATAGAAGTAATTACTATTAGACTGAGGTCAACAACCCACATTTTGATTCAAAATAATTATTTCGATTCATTTTCGATATAAAAGCTTGATTATATCATGATACAAATTTATATACTTCGTTGGCACCAGATGTGAGGAATTAACAACAAACGAAAAGCGTATACGACTTGAATAATCGTAGCGGGACACATGTGCGAAAATTTACTCAGAATGATAGAGTCGATGATAAATTCAACATGTTAAGTGAGAATAATTTTTTTTGTTTATTCATTAAGTTTTGACGGCAGTGATACTCTTTCCTCAATTTATATTAAACTCGTCTGGGTAGGTAGAACGTTCAAGTTTCGGTAATTGAAACCCATTTGCATGATATGAGTGATATGACAAATCCGAGGGGGAAACTACTCTTTCATTAGGTGTACATCATAACATTTTCATTAATTCAATATTAATTTTAATTAAATTCATTATTCGAAATGTCGAAAACTCGCCAGAAATTACTTTTGCGCCAAAAAAACTATTTGAAAACTAATTCAGAGCTGACCAACTCGAGAACGGTTAGAGATAGACGAAACCTGCGAACGCCAGTCGATTCAAAATGGCCGAATTAGTATGTTTTGTTATTTTCGAGTCAATCAAAAGAAATTAAAAATTACTCGAAAAAGTTGCAAGGGGTTCACCCCTAAAAATCATTAAAAGTACCAAGTTGTCACATCGACTTGAAATTCGCACTGTGTACGTAAAATTTCATGCTCATTGCAAAAATGTATGATTTTCTATGTTCAGATATAAGATTTACCCGAAAAAAGGTGTTTAATATAAAACATTAAATTTTCTGAGATTTTTTATTTTTCATTTTTGGAATTTAAAATTTTTGTCCTCGGACGTATTTTGACGTGCTGATTCCGAATCTTTTAACAATAATGTCGAAAACTCCTAAGAAATATTTTTGACGGCAAAAAAACCATCAAAAACTGATTTAGACTTGACTTGACCAACTCGAGAACGGTTAGAGATAGACAAATTCTGCGAACGCCAATCGATTCAGAATGGTCGAATTAGTATGTATTATGAATTTCGAGTCAATCGAAAGAAATTAAAAATTAATCGAAAAAGTTGCAAGGGGTTCACCCCTAAAAATCATCAAAAATCCCATGTCGTCACATCGACTTTAAATTCGCACTATATACGTAAAATTTTGTGCTCATTCTAAAAATGTATGATTTTTATATGCTCATATATAAGATTTAGGTGGAAATAGGTGTTTAAGATGAAAAATAAAATTTTCTGAGATTTTTTATTTTTCTTTTTTTGAATTTTGAAGTTTTGTCCTCGAAAGTAATTTGACTTGCTGATTCTGAATCTTTTAACAATAATGTCGAAAACTCATCAGAAATATTTTTGACGGCAAAAAAACCATCAAAAACTGATTTAGACTTGACTTGACCAACTCGAGAACGGTTAGAGATAGACAAATTCTGCGAACGCCAATCGATTCAGAATGGTCGAATTATTATGTATTGTGAATTTCGAGTCAATCGAAAGAAATTAAAAATTAATCGAAAAAATCATCAAAAATCCCATGTCGTCACATCGACTTTAAATTCGCACTATATACGTAAAATTTTGTGCTCATTCCAAAAATGTATGTAATAAATAATGTCGAAAACTCATCAGAAATATTTTTGGCGGCAAAAAAAACATCTAAGAACTGATTCAGAGCTGACCAACTCGAGAATGGTTAGAGATAGACCAATTTTGCGAACGCCAATCGATTCAAAATGGCAGAATTAGTAGGTATTGGGTATGTATTTGGGAATTATTTTATGACAAGGTACTAAAATGAACCTTTCTCATGTTCTCCTTATGTAACCATCCAATCTCTTTCAATTTATTTGATACTCGTTGTTGCTTACTTACACCAAAAATCATACGTGGGCATGAGTTTCGAACTTTCTGGATCTTATTTTTATACATAAGAGTTAAATAATGTCCATACAACGTATCCGCGTAATTTAATGGTAATTATCTTTCATTGCCCCCTAAAACTTTTTCGTTATTTTTCATTAGAGATAGTTACTTCACTGATTTCATTAGGTGTACAAAAATGACTAGTTGTTTCCCCCTCGGACAAATCTAACAAAGACATAAGTGAACATTAGGCTTCAAACTGTCATTTTCAGTATGACCCTGTTTGCTTTTTATGTACATAGCTCTGAAATTCATTTTCGAAGTATAGTGTTCCCAAATTAATCTGAAAATATCTCTTAAACAACGAAAACGAATTTTTCAATGCTCCATTTTTTCCAAAATGCCTTCATTACTGAAATCTGGATGTTATTTCATGATGATTTTCCAATTACAATTCCAAAACTGTTAATAATAACTGAGGGGTCTCAGTTTAAGCCAAGATTTTGGCATGAAAGTAGGGTTCTCGAAAAATCTTGAAAAAAGGGGTATATAACGGTTAATTTTTCAATCATCTGTTTTCGAAATACTTGATTGCGATTTTTTTTCACCAAAAGATTCTGATTTTTTGGATTGACGTGGCCGTTACTTGATGGTAATCCATAGTTATGACACTAAAGTAAAAAACGATTAAAATTTCCACAAAATGTATTGTCTTTGCGACATGTTTCGATACACAGTATCTTTTTCAAGCGAATGTAGTATATGTAGTACAAAAGATTCTGATGCTACTGATTCTTCAATAGTTGATATTATACGTTGCTAATGGCAACATAAGAATTTAATCTTCAACTCACAAAATGAAGGTGATACAAATTTACTTTGATATGATGTTTCAATATAATTTCGATAATTTATTTAATTATATGAAATGGGAAATGTTATAGGTATCAAAATCAGTCGGTACACATGTTGATTGTCAATAATTCTAAAGTGACTACTGATAAGTAAAGTGAATATAGTATAAGCCTCTACACTCCAAGATGAGGTACAGGATATTTTCGTCTGCACGAAAGAGATTTTAAGGAAGTGGTCCTAGAAACCAACCCATAGTAATGGACCATATTCACCGTTGCCATATTTTCATGCGACAATACCAACTATCCATTGTTACCAACGGTTAAAAATATAATGTATCTGTAAAAAAAAAACGCAAAAAATAAAAAATGTGTTACATACCTAGTGCATATTTCATATGCGTATTTTGTGAGTTTCAGAAAAATGTCACCTGAGCTTCAATAATGACAACATTGGCACTATAACTTAGTAAAACATTTTGAACTGTATATATTTTAAATATGCGGTTAACAAAAAGGTGCAAGTTTTGACACTGCCTTCTGTAAATTTCCCTTTTTATTTCAAAATTTTATTTTTCTTTTGATGTTCTTGTAAATTCCGAAACATTTTTGTCCACGGACCATTAGTTTTCATCTAAAAATGGAATCAACTTGATACTAAACTCACTCCCACTCTACTAAACAGTTTTTGATAACTGCCCTGCCTAAATAAATATCATTTTAAAATTTCACTGACGTATGTAATTAGAAATTTGGTTATTTTTGGTTGAGAACCCTGTGTAAGTTGGTATTGTCATGCGACAATATTTATTAATGTTTTGGAAATTTCAAAACGTTTTCGTCCACGGACGCATAGTTTTCATCTAAAAATGAAATCAACTTGATACTAAACTCACTCTCACATTTTTTTGAGAAATGCACTGCCTAAATAAATATAATTTCGAAGTTTCACTAACGTATGGAATCAGCAAATTTGGTTATTCTTAGTTAAGAACCATGGGTAAGTTGGTAAGTTGCACATTTTTCTTCATCGTCGTAGAAAAAAAAAATCTTGCCGTTTTAAAAGCACACTTCTGTCAAAATAAATAAGTTTAATTACTCCCATTAAGCCAGTGCATCTGCATTGATTGCATCTCGCGACATATTAATTTATCGCTAAAGGATAGTCTTGTTCTACTTAAGTCACTAATCACTAATCATTGATAATTTATTATTATCTGCAATGAAAAAGGAGAACAGAATTGCAAAATAAACTTGTGAACAATATTTATTGTGAAACGAGTACAAGGACTTATTTGAAAGTGCGGATTGAAATTTTCATAATTTACCACTATTATTCAATACATGCAGTAATTATTATTTATGCAACATATATTTCATTAATAAAGTCTTGTTATTTGTTTTGTTTACAAACATCGTGAGGTAACCTTACCTAAATCCACGAAGTATACAGATTAGAAAAATAATAACTGGCTTTGATTCGAAATTAAAATTTACAGAATTCAGTCTTGGTTTTCGGAATAATATTTTCAACTACAGACTCTGACAAAGATATATTGTAATTCCGGATTGAAATAATAGTTTAAAAAACTAAAGAACACGCAGCTATTTGTGTATTTAGAGCGCAAAGTGATTGATTGTCGCTCGACAAAAAGATTAATCTTTGGAGAACGATAATGACACTTTGTGCTCGAAATACACACATTATTTTTTCTACAAGCGCAGCTCTTAAAAAAAAAATTATTGACACTTCATTCAATTAGGCACATAACATTATTTATGAGAAAATCACTCAATAGCAATCCGTAATGTATAAGCTATCTAAATATCCAATAATTCAAATCACTAACAAGAAAAAAGTAAAATAACGTTCTTGAAAAAAAAAAAAGTTGCAATTGGCAGGAGCTGAACCCAGATTACAAGCCCAAGACGCTAGCCATTGCACCTCCGCAGATTCTCAGATGGACATGACTGTATTGTCTATACTTTCCATCATGCAACTATAGGTCCGTTTTAGACAAAAGCAGTTGAGATGTGTTTTAAATTTACAAAAAAAGGTTCATTAAGTGGAAAAGAAAAAATTATATGTATTACATGGGAGTAAAGTGCCTTTTCCTCCTTTGTTCTGATTCCTACGAGTAAAAAAAACACTTTACTCACGAGATTCATACAGTATTTTTTCTACAACTGTCAAAAAAAAATAACCAATACATATTTTTTTGCAAATATGAAATGAATTTGGCATATTTTTATTGATTCACTATTCGAACAAACTTCGAAGAGTAAGTATGCCAGAGAGTTGAGTTTTAAACAAATGAAACGAATAATTTCGACAGAGTCGAAATCCCTTTCTCTTCACACTATCCCACAAAATGAAAAATTTGAAGCTAATATTAAAATAACATATTCATCGAGGTCAATATTATTATTATTAATGCTGACTTGACTTTCGAATAACTAGTCCATCGAAGTAACTTTTCATTTTCTTAGATTTGTATTCAAAATAAATAAACAATCTTCGTGAAGCAACGAATACTTTTTTCTTTCTTTGAACTATGTCAAGGAAATCTCATATTTGCACTATCCACGATTTTCTCCGTTCAATCTTCATCACTTTTCATTTCTACTTGAATTTATAGTTATCAAGAATTCGTTATCTGAATAGATGCCCAATTACACAAATTTCATTATTTATTGTTGTCAACTTGTTTCTGACGGCCAAACAGCCATAGCTACCTTGGATTACTTAGTGTAGATTAGGTCCAATAGTTCCTTAGAGGTATATACTATTATTTTGACAATATATTTCCTTGCTTAACAACCAATCAGTGGATTTCAAATTTTGAAATTCAGCCAATAGAATCGGAACTACATTGAACTACATTGTCGCTGTATTTTCACGGTGATAAACCTGCTTAGTTTTTGTTTTACTATCTGTCAAGTGAAAATAATGATTTAAATTATAAACGTCAAATTTATGTGTTTTGACTAGTTACCTTTATTTATAAATATGAGCGATCGTTGGGGACCCAATGTCCATTGGTATCATAGATGAGGCCGTTGAAAAGAGTATTCCGTTGAATACGGCTAGAAGTAAAGCATCAATTACCAGGTGACATGATTTTTCTTTATTTCAAATCGATATATTGTCGTCCTAAATACAATTCGTGGTATGATTAAAAACCTATAATTTTTTGGAATATCAATTCATTGGCAATCCCAATGCAAGAAAATACAACTCGTCCTGCGGACTCGTTGTATTTTCAGCTTTGGGATTGCAATTCATTAATATTCCAAAAAATTATCGGTAATAATCATACCACTTATTATATTACCCCTGAATATATTCGCCGCGATAGATTGGAATTTTGATAATACTTATTTAATAGTAAGAATGCTAAGATTATTGGTGAAACATTTGTATATCAGATATTTATAGGTTATTAGTTGCCAAAGAAAATGAGACCTGGCTTTATGACAGGATTTCGTTATTATTCGGATCTGTCACTGTTGTTGCATGAAACTGTCAGTTGCCTAGCAACAGCCGTTAAAAAAAGTGCAAATCGTATGTTGATAGTGAAATATTGCAATACTTTACAAACACAAACCACACAAAAAAAGTGGACTTTTTTTGACAGTTGTAGAAAGAAGTTATTATCAAACCGACTAAACTGTACTTTATTTCAAATTCTTCCACAATCAGAAAATGGACTGAACAACTTATTCCATTCGTAGTCCAACCAATATAACAAAAATAAAGCCTGTTTTGCAAATTAATTCTAATAGTAAGCGACTTGCGCCATGACTTCGGGCATACTTTATAAATAACTAAAATCCAAATTGCAACTCAATTTTTTTTTGTGCAATTGTTTAAACAATGATTATTAAAAAAAAGGGTCCTTTTTTTGTTTTTTTGTAAATATCTCAAAAGGTACTGGACGAATGGCTTTACTCATAAAAGACCGTTTGTAGAGAATGAAAAAACCTACAAAATGGTTTTTGGAAAATCCCGATACGACCATTTTTCGCCGAGAAAAGCCGGAAAAACTCTTGAAAAAAGGCCTTTTTTCAAAAATTCGTATCTCCCTCAATTTTCAATATTAAGAAATAATTTTTCGGGAAATGGTAGCTAATATCATGTACGTTGAGCTCCCGAAAGGTGGAAATTGTCGCTTCAATAGTTTTCCTACAATCGGGTTTTAAAAAAATTACAGCCATATTTTGCATGATGCGTCATATTACGGGAAATGGTCCGATTTGAATTTTTAAAGCGGCATTTTGAAGTTGAGGTTAAAAACTACAATTTGTCTATCTCACATTTTCCTATAAGTTTGGAGAACATTGTTAAAAATGCTTCTGAACACAGTGCTTCGAGTGAGAGACCGGTTGCGCGCACAAGGCGCTTTTTTCTATACAGCGAAGACGTCGCTTCTCGGCGCCCCCTCCACGACTCGGCGACGAATTTTCACAATTGCACAAAAAAAATTTTGAGTTGCAATTTGGATTTTAGTTATTTATAAAGTATCCCCGAAGTCATGGCGCAAGTCGCTTACTATTAGAATTAATTTCCACAAAAAATTTATATTGGTTGGTCTATCGGATCAGTGCCTTGTTTCTTGAGTGCATCATCAATCTAAAATTTTTTGTTAATCCTGGGATAATTTTTGTCGTACTCCCTGCCAACAATGTGCCTGCTCATCAATATTCCAAATAAACAGCTTCTCTCAAAGCATATGTATCAGTTGTCATCTCACAGATAGCTAGTTAATTAGCGGTGTTGTGGTGCTGAAACGAAAATAAAGCAAAAGTTGTAATAGTCGGCCAGAGCAATCAGTCCTGATTATTCGTCAATCATCATTGTGAACGTCTGGGAATGTTTGAATGCCAACATATGTGGGAATGACCTGTTGGCATTGAATTGCATAGCGACTGCATTGAACGCGGTTTCGAACCGTTCAAGCCAGTTGAACCGACGGAGAAAATGCGATTTTTTTCACCGTTATTTTTAGTTCGACTGTCAAACTTGACCTACCTCACTCAAAACTGACGTCAACACTTAAACAAACAACTGATTATTTAGAAAACATTTATCTTTGGAGAGTTGTTTGAAATGTTTATCTTCCAAGATTTTTATGGAAACGCTGTAAATATTGATGATTGGATTTTGTTTACGGTTGTTAATATCTTTGTTTTTGTGTTTTGTTGAAATTCTATAAAGAGCCATAATCCAGTAACGACACACAAACTCGAGCCAAAAGTGAAGAATGAATTGTAGCACTCTGAAACTCGGCACATGACATCTCGACATCATGTATTATTTGAAAAAAAATTATTTACCAAAAAATCAGAGGTGGAACCTAAAAAAAAATTTCATTAAAAATAAATATTTTTTTTTGTTGTTATTTCAGGAAATATAAGATTCATCAAAAAATTATTTCGATAGGTTGAGGGATAATTCAATTCTCCTAAAGAATTATTTTCAGTAATACCTTATGAAATATGCTCGTTTTCTCAGAAAACGTGGTTTAACGCCGACGTCACATTTCAGGCATCACATTAGATTTGTCATAACTTTGTTAAAAAATTTAGTAGATGGAAAAGAAATAATAATTTATGTATTAAGTGAGTAAAGTGATACTTTTTTTTACGAGAAGGAAATGTTGACTACGGCGTCGTGCGGCATTCCTACGAGTAAAAAAACACTTTACTCACTTTTTTTACAACTATCAAAAAAAATAACCAATTTTTTTGCAAATATGAAATGAATTTGGCATATTTTTATTGATTCATTATTCGAACAAAGTTCGAAGAGTATACACGGTAAAAACAATTTTGTTGCTACAATCACTTTCTTTTTGTTAAGAGTTTATTGTTGAATGAAAAAAATTATTTGCATCTGCAGCAAAAACAAGCTTGAATAGACTAGCAGCATTTCCTGAACGAACAAAATATTTTACTCAAATATTTTGTTATTATGAGAAAATATATACTTCGGTCGAATACTTTTTTGTGTATTGGACATGTGTATCAGAATTGGTTCGACATTATATGTGAATCGTTATGACTATCACAAATATTTCGCTTAAAAGATATTATGTTCAACCAACTAACTAGTGAATTACCTCAAAATTTAATGATTTGGTTGAACAAAAAGAATTGATTCAGTACTTTGTGAATTCAATCCGAAGTTTGTTTAATTTAAATTTATAATATGGTTTCATGTAAACAACCATAGAAGGTCCCATGAACATTATTGATTGATTGACAAGACAGAAAATAATAATTTCTTTCAAAACCATATTCTGTCTGAACAAATAATTAGAGAAATACTTCAGCAAAAATTGATTTGACGGAACAAAATATGTTTTCCTCGTGAATACCAGAAAGATTTCATTGAAAACACAAATTTGTTCACGCAAGTAATACGAAATTAATTCAACATACATCGAATTGTCCTTTCAAAATATTTTGTCAAATTTACCATTGCGACACCACACGCAAGCGCAACAATCACATGGTATTGGCACAGTTAGCAACCCGCGTCCGCGTCGAAAATGTAGAAGGATGATGGTTGATGGATAACGTCAGTAGCGTTGTATCGGAGTTCAAGGTTTCTTTTCAATTGTGTTTTTAGTGTTTGTGACTATTAATTATAATAATAGTGACCAAAATAATATTGTTTGGCTCCTTGAAGAATTTGAAAGCTGGTAAGTAAAGTATTAAGATAATAAGGTTTCTATAAAACTATCAATGAGATTCATTTCAAACATCATGGCGGTTCTAGGGCAACAGGTTAGTGAAGTTATTTCAGAATTCGAATTAGGTACTTATTTTTGTTTCCATCTCACATAATATAACTAATGAGCTTAAATACCAGTACCAAAGTAATTGAAATCATGTTTCTCATTCTGCAACGGAAATTATTGAAAATAGATTCAACGAATATACTTTTGTTAATTGGTTAATTTTTACCTATTGAAAGTTAACATAAATCCCTGATTATTTCTAAACAAAAAATCTAGATTTTTTTAATTTTTGTTTTTTCACTTTTGTATTAACAATCCACGGCATTGAGAAATGAAAAACGTAAATTTAGCAAACAGATTTTTTTTCAATTCTCTTTATTATCCTTATTGCTAATAAGATTTTTTTAAACGTTCTTTGGGAACGTAATCCCCGATGAAAATAATTTAAAAAATTCTCACTTCTTTTAACGAGGATCTTTTCTAAATTCTTTCAAGAAAAGCCTGAATTTTGGATATCTCAAATAGTTTTTAAAATATTTTGCAAAAAACAAACATATTCTTCTTGACTTAATTGTTTATAACTTTTGCAGTTTTTGCCGGCCCTAATTTTCAAGTTTAACATTTTTTCTAGATGCCTTTCGAATAGATTGAGACCAAATTCATAATTTTTAGTGGTCTAGGTCAGCTTTTATCTGTTATTTTAGTTTGTCTTTTGAATCTTTTGATTACCTTTTTTTAGTGCCTTAAGTATTATAATTCTCAAGTATTCCATTCTTTTTTTTTTATCTTTTGGTGGTATCGCCAGAACTGAACCACTTCTTCACAGTCACTTTTCATAAGCATTCTCATGACAATTTCAGTTTTATTATCCGACATTTGTCGATCAACCAACATCAACTTCATCATCAATTTTTTTTAAATATGGTTCTATTTTAATAAATATATTTTTTCAATTTATTTCAGTCTGAATTAAATTATGTACTTATCTCACATTACAATTTCTTTACCATTCAGGTCAATTTTCGATTTTTCACAGTCATAATGAATTTTTCAGAAAATGACATAACATTGGAAATTGCCAAAAAGCTGGACGATAATAAGTTGAAAAAACTCATACCATCTCTTGGACAAAGGAAAACATCTACTGAAGCTCTGAGGAAGGAAGACCAAGCTTTTGTGGTGATGAGACAAATATAAAGGCAAAGGATAATTTATTATGTAAAGAATTAAATGAATTGATTATGATATGATGGTAGTTTTATATATAATATACAAAAGAATTATATATTTTATTTTTTGTTACTGTTCAAATTGAGATGAATAAATTATTTGTTCAAATGTATTTTACATTTCATTCATATCCTGTCTTGGTTACCTAGGAAGGTTTTTCCAAGAGATCTTCAAAATCTTTATACCTTACTATTTAATTTGAATAATTTTCATTCGTAGTCATGGATGTATCTGGATGAACAGAAATCTTATAATTAATTTTTTAACTAATCAACCATTTAGCTCGTTTGAGGAATATAGTTATGATATATTCGTGATTTTTATTTTTCAGGATCGACTAGTGGAGGGCCTATTCAAAATCGAGTCTTTTGCATCTCGAAAACTGTTAAGACACAGGGACAAAGTTACCACAAAATTGTGTTTTGAAGCTCTGTTAAAAACCTCCAAATTCATCTCAAGCTTTTTTGCTTCAGCAGATATACAGGTGGTGATTCCTTGTCATATTTTATGAACGAAAGTTCATATAAACGTGTGTCCTAACTTGCTTCGTTTCCGAGTAACGGAGTGTCAAAAATAAAAAATCGGATTTTCATGATCTACTAAAATTTTTTTTGGTAGATTTCGATTAAATCTCGTTTGTTTGTTAGTAGTACCAAGGGGTTTCTTTTCGTGAAATCAGATTTTTTATTTTAATTCCAGTGGCGTCGCAGTTGACACCCCGTTACTCGGAAACGAAGCAAGTTAGGACACGATAAACTTTTTTCCATAAAATATGACAAGAAATTACCTCCTGAAATTAATTATCATTCAAGATATACTCTGTATTCGTGAAAAATATCCATAATCTTCACTCTCTTGAATCTCCTTAAACTAAATGCCTGTGTTTGATTGGTGGACGTCTTGTTAAAGAGCTTCAAAATACAAAATTTGCGGAAATTCAAATGACCCTCTCACGGTTTTCGAGATATTCATGAAAGATGGATCGGGATTTGAATGGACCTGTATGATTAATTGGAATAAATTTTATATTTGAAATCATTTCTGAATATTTCAGTTGACAAAATATTCTTTCAAATCAATTCAAACTATGTTTTCTTTTATAAAACTTTTTTTTCGATCTACTAACATAATTAATGAGTTTAAACAAACATTCGTAAATCGAATTAATATATTTTGTCAGAAGGGTAATGGAATAACATTCACTCAAACGGATATTTTGTTCTATGAATTACCAAAATATTTTCATTCTATAAGATAATTTGTAAATTCAAAAATCCCTTTAGCAAATCGAAGAGATTGAAGGTATTGATTCAAAAAAATATTTCGTTCATTTTGATTTGTGTAGTTTCCACTTCAAGAAATATTTTGTTCAATCAAACGATGAACTGAATGAGTTAACAAAATATTTTGTTGGTTGGAATCAAATTCAAATCAAAATTCTAAAAGGTAATGTTGAAATATCAAATAATATGATCGACTGAAACATCTTATGTTTTCGAAAAGAAAAAACAAGATTTTCTATGAACAAAACATATAATCAATTGAAAGCAAATTGCATTAAATCTAAAAGGATTTCAGAGAGACAAATCAATGACAATATTTGTTTCATTTGAATTGATATTTAATTGTGGGATACTGACACTTTTATTTATTCGAGTTGAATGATATTTTGTTGATTTAACCAAGTTTTTTTCTGCGTGTACCGGAGAGTTGAGTTTCAAACAAATGAAACGAATAATTTCGACAGAGTCGAAATCTCTTCACACTATCCCGCAAAATGAAAAATTTTAAGTGAATATTAAAATAACATATTCATCGAGGTCAATATTATTATTATTAATGTTGACTTGACTTTCGAATAACTAGTCCATCGAAGTCACTTCATTTTCTTAGATTTGTATTCAAAATAAATAAACGATCCTCGTGAAGCAACGAATACCTTTTTCTTTCTTTGAACTATGTCAAGGAAATCTCATATTTGCACTATCCACGATTTTCTCCGTTCAATCTTCATCACTTTTCATTTCTACTTAAATTAAATTTATAGTTACTTATCAAGAATTCGTTATCTGGATAGATGCCCAATTTCACAAATTTCATTACTTATTGTTGTCAACTAGTTTCTGACGGCTAAACAGTCATAGCTACCTTGGATTACCTCAAGATGGATAGAAACCCTGGTGCGTTCATTTATACCTGTGAAATCGGCCTACCAAAACTGTTAAGGTACGGCCTACGTGATTCTTCATATTTTATTAGATCGGATTAGCTTCACGATCGTTCGTAGATGGCGGTAAAGTCATTACAGATTGATAAATGAATACTTGTCATGATGACGTTGGACAATTGTCATTGTCATGACATGTTTATATTTCGTATTTATTCAATTTTGTTAAAAAATACGACATAACATGTTTAACGTGCTTATTTCATCAAAAATCAGAACAGTAATTTTAAATTAACTAGTTGGATATGTGATATGTACGGGATATTTAAACAATGATACTAACCTTAGATCTTTCATACAAACGCAACCATGTCCAAGTACAAACATTGGAAAAAACATTATGCACTACAAATACAAGAATTACAGAAAACTCAACAATAAACAAATAACTAAAATCATTGCAAACTGAACGAAAAGTAGTAAAAGAACAGAAAAAAACGATAAATATCCCGATGAAATGTAAATCACAGTTAATCAAAAATAATAAACATAGTAATAAACAGTCAAATTTCAAATATTCCAAAAAAATATGACTCAGTACTTCGGAATGTAAACTCGGCTATTTTTTGATAATGCGCCATCTACTGACAACGGGAAAGCTAATCCCATCTTATTACAGCATTAACAACTTTGGGTGAAACAAAAGCGAATCAGTCAATCCACCAGGGTTTCTATCCATCTTGGATTACCTAGTGTAGATTAGGTCCAATAGTTCCTTAGAGGTCATTTTAAATATATTCGCCGCAATACTTTGGAATTTTGATTATACTTATTTAATAGTGAGAATGCTAAGAATATTATTGGTGACACATTTGTATATCAGATATTTATAGGTTATTAGTTGCCAAAGAAAATGAGAACTGGCTTTATGACAAGAATTCGTTATTATTCGGATCTGTCACTGTTGTTGCATGAAACTGTCGGTTGCCTAGCAACAGCCGTTAAAAAAAGTGCACTTTTTTTACACTTTTCCGTTCAATAATGAAATCGTATGTTGATAGTGAAATATTGTAATACTTTTACGCACACAAACCGCACAAAAATGTGGACTTTTTTTGACAGTTGTAGAAAAAAGTGTATACCGTTCCTGAAGACTTCTACTTCCTCATGCAAATATAACATGTGAGTATCTGAGTACGTGAAATATGTTTTGTTCCACTTCACATAACCCTTCTACGATATTTACGGAGGATCCCAAAGTCATAGATATTTAAGTTGATATCAAATAATTATACTGAAGCAGGAATCAGTATCCTCTTTGGACCATATGCAACGATTTAAGACTAGTGAGACAAGTCTCACTTATACATGCCAAAGAAAAAACTGGGTTTTACTCCTGCCTCAGTTTTCAAGTCAATAATAATCCCGGCAGTTTCTTGAAAATAATCGCTCATACACATCCTACATGAAAAATGAAGTATGTGATTTCAAGCTTGAGGTTTGCATTTCACGCAGGATATGAATAAGCGAGTATTTTCAACATTTACTGAAGAGAATGCCGGTTTTATGGGTAAGTTGAATATGAGGCAGGAGTAAAACAAATTATTTTTTTTTGGCATGTTTAATTGGGACCGTCACAGTACTTTAAAATTGTTGCATATAGTCCAAAGAGGGTATGGGTTGCTGCTTCAGTATAATAATTCCATATTTACTAAATTATTCATGATTTTCGGATCATCCGTAAACATCTCTGTGAAGTGCGACAAAACACATATTAGGTACTCAAATACTCGCATATTATATTTGCATGAGAAGGTAGGAGTCTTCAGAAACGATTTGAACTTTTCCTTTTCCTTCTCTGATCATGTTTAGCAGAGTTATGACCAATCAAATATTCGGCGGCTCCGCCAGAACTTTCAGCGGCGGATAAGGGTGAACCTGAAATTTGATGTCGGCGTTCAAACACGTTGTCTGAGAAAAGGAGCGCATTTCATAAGAAATTACTAGGAATAATTTTTGTGGAAAATTGAATTGTTTTTCACCTTATTGAGTTGTTTTCCGATAAATATAACTTTCTAAGATTACAGCAAAATCTATTTATTAATTTTTAAACGAAAAAAAAAAACGTTCCATCCCTTTAATTTTGGTAAATTTTTTTTTTCGTGTTTATCATGGTTCCAACTACTAGCATACCAGGTTTGGTGGTGCTACAATCGAACCTCGTCCCAAAACCCAATCGTACTGGATTACCACGAGTTTTCACTTTTACTGGTAATTTTATTATTGGTATGTAAAAACTGAAGTTACAACGTTAATTTCAAAAGCAAACATTCTAGAACGTATTGATAACTGGTATCTGGTAATTAAACAGTTGAACCGTGAATTTTATCTATTGTGATTAAGTGGAACTTACTGTGAACTCGTGTTGGGAAGTGAAGTCTTTACAGTATAAAATAAACATAGCTGAAAATATTAAATTTCCACTCCAACACGCAAAAAATAACGTGCCTCGGCAGGAAAAGGATAAATTGTACGCACGGGCCAGTGAGTAAAAACAGATACAATCGGATACACTTGAACAGGAACAACTATGTATTGAAAAAATTTTGATACAAAATGGTTCAATGCTTGATAAATTTCGTTTCTCTACATTACGTGAATTGATCACAAGAAAAACCTGACAAGGACAGGTAAGTATTTCTTCCCCACGACGGACATTGAATCACATCTCTGACAGATAGATGTGTAACGTTCCCCAACGAGAAATTCAAAGAAGGACGTTTTGAAACATATTTTATTATTAACAAATGTTGAATATATCGGTTCCATGACATATCGTAACACGACAGTTCGTAACGCCACAAATGGTAACGGACAATTCGTCACGGCGACAATTCGTAACGGCGAAAATTCGTAACGGCGACGCTTCGTAACATAAATGGCGTTAGACTACAGGGTGAGCTACAAAAATGGGTTGAATGTAACGCACAAAATTGCAACTGTAATAAAAATTGGTTTCACGTTAACGAAAATAAACGAATTGTACCGTTACGAATAGTCGTAGTTACCAATTGTCGCCTTAACGAATTGTCGCCGTGATGAATTACCGAATATATCGTGTGATAAAAAATGTTATCATTACAATTCTTCCAAAAACTCGTATTAAAATGCAGCGCTGATTTAAAAAATCCAACTGAATGTTGGTGTTACAAGCACGCCACGCTATTCTCACGAACAATAGCAAAGGCGAAAACATCAAATTACTTCGAAAATTTCACACCTCTATTTTTTAAACAATAAGATGCCTGAGTTTTGACTAGTTACCATGTCAACTAAAAAAATTTCCGGAAATTTTTTCGTGGCGCCACGATATTTAGGTGGAAATTTTTTGACAGTTGAAAAGGTAAACATATGATCTACAACCATTAAACATTGTATATACCTGTGAATAATGCAAAATTTCTATAAGAATTAACATTATTATTTGTTATTCGCTATAAAGTTTCATTAAACAGAAAACACAAATTTGTTTAATTATTATACATTAACAATTTATATTTCAAAAAATGTAGAATCTACAAACATAGTAAGATTTAAATGTTGCTTGAATTCTAACCCATCCTCTCTTCTTAATGGGGAATAGGAAGGTGACGAATTAATTAGATGTCTGCGTTTTAAGACATATATGTAATATTTTGAATCAATTTTGTTCAAATCTCTTTCACGCAAAAGGCCATATTTACTTGACATCTGCAGCAGACTTTCTTGGATTTTCGTAGAGAAACCGTTCGACTCTAACGCTTCCTGGTCGCAATCTTCCGTTAAATTCGTTAAATATATTAATTTTGGATGACATATTTGCACTTGACTCAACTCTTCGCAGTATTTACATAAATTGTACTTTTCAAAGCATTTAATTTTCCTCAAATTGTTTAATGCAAATGCTTACAAGAAATGTTTTAAATAATAATATCTTTGCTTGCGGGTTTACTATATAGTTACTCAATGTAATTTACCAATATAAACCTCATCTGTCAAAAGCATGACCGCCTATATCACGGCCACCTACTGCAACAAACCATGTTAATATTATATTTTTTACATTATGGATTACTTTAATAAATAATACATTTCTACCACCTTTAGTGACCCAAAATTATGAAAGGGCGATAGACTGATCTAATACCCATCTGAGTTTTAGCATTTGGTGTAACTAAAGTTGGTAATATTTTTTATTTAACGAAACATGGTGGACTTGACAAGCAGTGAAATTAATTTAAAATGTCAGATTGGATTAATAATTTTTTTCCAAATTATGGTGTGAAATTTTCTGACCGAATACCACGCAAGCTTAAATTATTCCTGGAAATAATTTAATCTGGAAATAATTTAAGCTCTTGTGATATTATGAGTGATAATTCGAAATCATTGATCTCATCGCCTCAGTCGAATGAGCATGAGTTATGAGCAATTGCTGCTTTAACGCTTCCATTGTTGGGGAAGAAGAGTAGATTTATCCTTTTGGTGATCTTCTAAAAAAATCAATGGCGCGGGGTCAGGGAACTCAGAGTCTGGTAATTCATGTTTGGAAAAAATTATTTCCAGATACCGCTTTTTATCTACCTTAATATTTTTATTATTTTTATCTCTTCTCAGAATTTTTAATTCATAATTTTTTTTTTATTTTGGCGTTTTTTCCGGTCACATTTGATTTCTATAATAACGATCGATACATTTTTTTCATAGCTTAGATCCTAAGATCACAAGACAAAATCGATAAGTTGAAAAAAAAAATTTGATGAGGAGCTATGGGCAAATCCAACTTTTGTGTTCCATTGTGCCCCACCCTCCCCTAGTTCTTTTATTATAACTGACATCATTGTAACTATCTATTTTGGCGTTATCCTTATTGAAATGAAACCTATGAAACGACAATTTTTATTCACCTGCTCTTTTTCGTCCTATAAACTCTAAAATAGAATTTGAAAATAGGTGCCCCAAAAAATAAACATAGATTTGTCAACAAGCTCGTTAGCCAGAACTGGTATAAAACAATAAAAAACGCTTTCCGACTAATCTGAAAATAAACAGTGATCAAGACGAAGCATTTTAATCCGAACAATGCATTACAACGTTCGTAGGAGTTGTGCCAACTATTTCCTTTGATCAAATGTAGTCGAGGTATATCGCACCTAATAATAAAGTGTTAGATCGGATGATATTTAGCTCGTAGTTCTAAATCAATACCACATGAAAAATATATATGCACAAATATCTCAAATAAAAACTAATTTTTCAACCATACGTGCTTTCTTTGAAATAAGTATGCCTGTAATACTTCTTCAATGATTTCGTTTAAAAGTAATTCGATGTTCTCTTGGTTTTCTACGAAAATCATCACACGTGTTCCCGTGTTATTTAAAACTCATTTATATGGGGCCTCTGATGCAGCTTGGTGGCCTGTTCTATTTTGATTCGTCTCTTATCTGATTGGATGAAAAGACGTATTGTGAATATTTTTACTTCTTTATCTTCTGATCACTACTACATCATGTTAGTAGCCAGGAATATTGAAGCTTTATGTCGAAACGAAAAATGCTTTCCTCATAATATCAGCATACGAAATTTCACATTTTGGGTGTGGAAAATTATCGATTCTGAGTAACATAACAAAGAAACCTGCACTGAATACATTGATTCATGGCTTCTCAATGCTTTTAATGTGATATTATTACTAGTGTAGGCTAATGTTCAATTGAAAAAACCCAAACATGTTAGAAATCATCTGTATGCTCTGTTATAAATATACCTAGTGACGAGGTGTTTTAGGAATAGTCTTGTACATAAAAATATATAAAGGTAGTTTCTTTTGTTCTTTATGAAGCTTTCTTGGACATAATGAGATATTATGGGTTATTCACGTTAATTAAGATGAGCATGACCTCATTTTTGATAATGCTGATTTTCGACATAACAACGTTAAAATTCCCAATGAGATGACACAACAACTTTCTTGTGGAATTTTTGAATGTATATTACGATTTTTGAAATATATTTCACTAACAACTTTTTTGAAACCCACTTCATTTACAACTTATATTGTTTGGGCATCGATTATGAATCTGACGTTTATATTTTGTTTCAGGATTGCTAGTTCCTGATACAGTGGATATTTTGGGGGTAGAACCCAGATATCATCTCAGGTCAGGATACGCAGGACTACAAGTCAATAGTGATACCGAAGATAAGGTAATTGTTAGTTATTCAAAGCTGTTATGTAAATATATTCCACGTTGAAGCTTGTTGTATGTAAGCTCAATCTTGCAGTCATTATACCGGATTAGGTTGCATCATGATTCATTAGTATTAATTTTCCAAGATAAAAGCCAAAGAGTTAACAATCCGAATTGCCAATTGAAATGGGAACTTTAAATGTTATAGCATGTTTATTATTCTCCATACGTACAGCATGTGGTCAATAAACTGGACATACTGTACAAGATTGGAATTAGAGGTATTCTGCATGAATGGTTCGTATCATATCTTTCAAATCGTACCCCGACTGTAAAAATACAATATTCGAATGAGAATTATAACAAAACTTTTTTTTCTAATCAGTTAATTGATGACATAGGTGTACCCCAAGGATCATACTTAGGGCCGATCGTCTTCATTCTCTATATCAATGAGTTACCATCTGTTTTACAAAATTCTTTCACTTGTTCATATGCTGATGATTCTTCAGTCCCATTTAAATCAAAAATGTTTCTAAAACGAAAGCAGTAGCTTTTCATACTGCCCAAAATACCAATACGCGGTGGTGAGATAGAATCAATACTTAACTATGGGCTCATTGTATGGGGTAATTCTCCAGCTGCACACGGTGTTTTCATGACGCAAAAGAGAATTATCAGAACTATTGCAAACGCATCACGAACAACATCGTATCAGAAATGCTTTTCACATACCCAAATCACGTTTATCTCTATGTCATAAGTCGTTCGAGATTTTGGGGCTGAGATTATATAATGCACTTCCGGAGTTTTTTTTAAATATTACCAAGGAACAAGTATTCAACTACAGTTAGATTTTTAGATCTTTACCCATGCGTTATCAATTCATGATCAAAGAAATCACACACTCTCAATGTAAAATCACTTTCTGTCAACCGATACGAGAAGATCAAAATTCGTTAACATTCATCTTCAAAGCAAAACAAAAAATAATTAAATTTCGACTTATTTCATATACAGTGTGGCTTTTAATATATATGTTTGTTAACTTTTGAACGGTTCGACGTAGAAACATGAATAAAATTGCTCAAAAGGGGCGCGGGGGGGGGCAATACACTCAAAATTTTTAAATCGCATGGAGGGGTTGAGTGGCACATCGTTGAAAGGAGAATTAAATTCTCTTCACAACTATCTAAATATTTTTGAATTTTGTCTATAATTTTTTCCCAATTTCGATTTTTATGCCTTTCGAAATTTTTAAGTTAATGTGCCCCCATCGCCCTCTGTCGAGTAATTGCAATGTTTTTTATCTCAAAAAGTAGTATGGTAATACCCTTCAAAAAATTGTTTGTTTCATTGTTCCACATCAAACCGTTCAAATTTATCGAGGTATGAGTAGTGTTCAGATCCACATTGATATTTGATATTTCGACTTTAAATTGCAAAAAAAATATCAACGGAATTCAAAAATATTTAGATGGTTGTAAAGAGAATAGAATTTCCTTTTCGACGATTTGCTACTTGACCCCCCATGCCATTTAAAAATTTTGAGTTGATGGCCGCCCCCGCGCTCCCTATTGAGCAATCACCATATTTTTTATATAAAAAAATAGTATAGGTGAAACCCTCAAAAGGGTTTAACCCTCGAAAAGGTTTTTCATTCATGTTTCTACGTCGAACCGTTCAAAAGTTAACAGGGGGGGGCTATTAAAATGTACTAACTCATATGGGAAATAAAGACCTATTATTAGTATTATTATTATTATTATTAAAAGCCGCACTGTATATAATAACGATGCCGCATGGGTAAAGATCCAAAAATTGAACTGTATAAAATAAAACAATTACTTCTTAAAATTATCGATGAGTTTTTTCTTACCAACATTAATAAAATGTTTTGTATTTCTTGCTTTGTATACTAACTCGATTGTTTTAATACATTTTGTTAGTAACAAATACTTATTATGTAATGTTAAATATGTACATTGTATGTGCATTGCTGTATTGTTTATTCACTCGATTGTTTTAATGCTTTTAATGCTTTTTGTTAGTTTCTGAATATGTTTGTTATATATCTATATTTAAGATGTACCTACTGACTTGTCCAATTGCTTTTGTAAGCTCGTTTTAATGGATAAATAAATACTATTACTACTACTAAGCGGGTGTCAAATCCCAATTTTCGAATAGTTTATTGATTTGGCATTGAAACTGAAATTTTTTACTCGTAAAGTCCAGTAACTGAATTTGAAGTCGAGAAAAACTTCTAGTAAAACACTTTTATGGTCACTTAACTGATCTATATGAAATAGAGTTACTTCATTAATCTTTGATAGAATAGGTAATATAAATTTTGGGACAATATTTTTTTATCAATAAATAATAGAATCGATAATGAAACGCTTTCATATATTGATGACAAATAATAAAATACAGTAATTGTGTGTATTCAACATTACAAAATTGTATTTCCCATTGAAATGCGTTAAACAGAACTATCACAATTTAATTTAAGAAATTGTCTATTCTATATTGTTCAGTTTATACAGGGTGTCAATTTGAAAACTTCCCACCCTTAATATCTTCCTTCCAGTCAACAATATGAGTAATCGAAAAAACAGGTCAATTTTATTGTCAAGGGGGACACTTTCACGGACTATTTGTAGCCCTCGTGGTTCAACCCCCTAGGAGGGGTAGATGTTACCCTTAGAATTTTAAATGGGAAGGGGGGTCAAGTGGCACATCATTTTGATGGGCGTTCAATTCTTGTTCCAATGGTACCCTGACTTATTATTTTGTGATGAGCATTTTTCGAAAAATTGCGTTCTAAACTAACAGAAGTAATTATTAGAACGCCTATACTGAGATGCATTATTGTATTGACTCCCTTTAATAAAAATGGTTAGAAGAGTAGGTGGCACCGCTCCAACCCTTGAATGACAGGAATAAATTTATTACGCATGGGATTTTTTATTTGGTGGTTATTTTCCTTCTACAAAATGAAATTTAATTTGCGAGAAAGACATTTCCAACATAAAATCTACTGACGCTTATCTTATTAGCTGTTCGAAATGTTGTCCATTTTGCTCTAAACAGTAATACAGTCTGTTTTCGAACTCCCCTCTAACATTACGGAAAACATCACTAGGAATTGACTGGCATGCTGCTGTAATTCGTCTTTTAAGTTCGTCAATATCAGAAGGTTGTGTTTTATAAACAACGGATTTAAGATGCCCCCAAAGAAAGAAATCTAAGGGTGTTAAATCCGGTGATCTCGGAGGCCATTCAACTGCTCCCCTTCTGCCAATCCATCTACCCGGAAATCTCTCGTTTAACCACTGTCGGACGGGAAGAAAATAATGAGGTGGAGCACCGTCCTGCTGGTAATGTAACAGATCCTCCTGCAAAAGTTCATTACCTTCTGCATCAATTTGAGTTTCTAGCTCGTGAGTTAGAAGAGGATCGATAGTCTCTTCAAGCATATCAAGGTACAGATTGCCAGTCAAGTTTTCTTCCAGAAATAATGGACCAAGAATGGCATTTCCAAGAATACCAGCCCAAACATTAACTTTTTGTGGGTGTTGTGTATGCCCTTCCCGAAAAATATGTGGGTTTTCGTCACTCCAATAGCGACAATTTTGTCTATTAACATTGCCATTCAGAAAAAATGAACACTCATCGCTGAAACAGATGTTTAACAGAAGATTAGGGATGGTATTGACTCGATGAGACATGATTTCACAAAACTCTATTCTTCTATCATAATCATCCTCGCGGAGCTCTTGAAGAATCTGCATTTTATATGGATGAAATTTATGCATTTTCAATGCTTTTCTTATAGTCTCGCGTGACATTCCCGTCTGTTCTGATACTGATCGTAAGGAGCTCGTGGGCTCTGCAGCAAATGTTCCCAAAACTTCAATTTGAGCTGCTTCATTTAGTACTCTGGGGTTATTTCTTTTTTTATTTGTCACTGAACCAGTTTCTACCACATAGTTCAAATTTGCTAACCAATTTTTTGCCGGAAAACAGAAACTTTTTACAGCAGAAGTAGCAAAAAAGGAAGGCTATCTGTACAATTTCTGCGATGACACTTAAAAATTCAGCATTTAATAAACACAACTTTACTACCATCTACGTTTTCCTATTAGACTACTTTTTTATGTAACGTGTTTGGAGCTAATGGCTAATGTTACCCCTAATCAAGGGTTGGAACGGTACCACCTAATATTCTAACCAGTTCTGGCCAAACCATGCATCTCAGTATAGGCGTTCTAATAATTACTTCTGTTAGTTTAGAACGCAATTTTTCGGAAAATGCTCATCAAAAAATAATAAGTCAGGGTACCATTGGAACAAGAATTGAACGCCCATCAAAATGATGTGCCACTTGACCCCCCTTCCCATTTAAAATTCTAAGGGTAACATCTTCCCCTCCTAGGGGGTTGAACCACGAGGGCTACAAATAGTCCGTGAAAGTGTCCCCCTTGACAATAAAATTGACCTGTTTTTTCGATTACTCATATTGTTTACTGGAAGGAAGATATTAAGGGTGGGAAGTTTTCAAATTGACACCCTGTATAAAAATTCCTATGATTTTGTAGCTTTTATTGATTGATAATAAAAAAGTTCTTTTCAGAACTATTCCATAATTCAATACTACCTGTATATCATCACTATAAACATGCCTAAAACATTACCATAAACCAGTTTCAACAAAAAGTATTATCTCTAATAGACTATTTTGAATGAGGACATGAAAATGGAGGGCTTTTTCTCTACTGATTACTTTTAGATACGTAAGTAGCTATACTAATTACATCTATCTAAAGTAAAATTACACAATGAATGTATTCAGTTTTCGCTGAAATCGTTCGATATAGTATTGAAAATTCTAAAAATTGCAAATATTGGCAACGCTGCAAACTATCATCTTGTGACGTCACTCTATTCTCAGTATTAACAACCGATAACACGCTATTTTTTGCATCAGCTATTCAAATTTATGCAATGAAATTGATAAATACAAAAATATACATTTTTCGAACGTTAATGTATTGGTATCAATCTGAGTATATATGAAAAATATGTTTTTTTTTATTAATTCTTTCATACAGAAAATCTCACGATGGACAGAACTTAGAGAATAAAATGCCAATAAACTGTTACCGTTCAATTGTCCAGCCCCCTCCTTATGAACAATGACAGGAACGAAGTTTAGAAATATTAGGGGATTGGAAGTCCCTCATGAACGTAAACATTCAATAAGATCTACGTTAACGTACAAATAAGCATGCCCAGTCTTTATAACTAGGCGCAGTCTTGATAAGTAGGCGCAGTCTTGATAACTAGGCGCAGTCTTGATAACTAGGCGCAGTCTTGATAACTAGGCGCAGTCTTGATAAGTATGCGCAGTATTGTATTGTACGTTAACGTGCATCTTAGTAACGTTTACGTTCATGATTGTACAGCTTGGCAAATGTCTAACGGAACATCGATAAACGTATGAACTGCGCGAATTAGAAAGAGGGTAGTATATAATTCAGTTAGAATATATACTGAGCTCTTCTTCTACCGCGCATCGGACTGTAACTTTACCTTCACAGTCTTAAACTGACAGTTTGAAGTCGTACATTTCATAGCTATCGTCTGGGGTATCGTGAAGTGAATTTAATGGATGTACGAACTTATTCAAAAAAATTTGTGGTAGATTTTAAATGTCGCACGTTTTAAACTGAACAACTAGACTTGCTAGGGTATGTGTAAGTCGATTCCCAATCTAAGACGCACAATTTCAGATATCCGATTAAAATTGACATTATTGACAATTAAGATTGTAATGTATGGGCCCTTAAGCATGCACAGTCTTTTGTTTTTTGCAATAGCCACATTGGACGTATAGGAATAGGAAGTTGAAGTGCTATCATGAATGTGAACGTTAACGTACAAATTGGCAGCAGTCTTGTGTTCTTTTGCGTTAGCGATCGTGGCAAAAACACAGGTTCAGCTGTACGTTAACGTTTACGTCCAGGATTGGAGTTCATACGTTAAACCAACAACGTTAACGCAAAGAACACGAGACGGCGCATGCTCAACTTCCAATAATTTGTACGTTAACGAGTACGTTCAAGATTGCACTTCCTATTCAATTGTGACGAAGGCATCATAAAACGATCTGTCTTACTTTATTAGCCACAATTAAGATGTCTAGAAACCCTGGTGCGTGCACTTATACCTGTAAGACTTTGGGATCAAACTGAAGACACCTGCCTACTTGAAAATGCTTGATTTTTTGATAATTAGGTTCGGGTTCCGAATTCCGATGTTCAGAGAGCGACTCAGTTATGTTTATACACAAGGTGCTCAAATTTTCGTGAACATTTTTCTTCCATGACCATAGATTTCTCTTTCTGACTGTCTGAATTTTGACAGTTTGTGGCGTTTGTGTTGAGAGTTTGTGTCTGTTTTGATAAAATGTAAAGTAATGTTATGTTAATAAAAATTCCAATCGATTAACTTCGGAAAACTGTGAAAACGCCATAATGAGATATTTCCGGTATTATTATTATTATAAAATGCACACTCGGGTCATTTTCTAGGCACTAATTTAAGCAAAAATGTTCAAGAAAAACTCTTGACTGAAGTGTTGAACAATTTATAAGATGAAATAGGTAACAATCCAAAAATCAGGAAAACAAGAAACTTGATCGGAAAACACCATAAACAACGAAGAACTAGAAACAACACAATACACAATGAAAAATAGGACAAAAACTCCAATCACCACTAAACCAGAATCAAAATGAAATCAAATTCCTGATAAACTAATTCAAAATTCAAATTTATCGAAGTAACGTCAAATGTATGACAGCTTCGAGCGTTTTTAACGGAACCAATAAGAGAACAGAATAAAAATAAAAGTCGTGAACGCAAAACGTCGTTATGTGTAAGCAGCCTAACAGTTTCTTGTCAGCGCTATAAGCGCCACGTACCAAAGAATGTGAACTAGGACCTAATCCAACAGGAGGTGCCGTCCTCCGAGCAATAAAAATAATTTTAATAATTTATATTGCTCGGAGGTGCCGTCCATAAAAATCAAAACAAAATCGAATCATTGAATTCACCAGGGTTTCTAGACATCTTAGCCACAATATTGTGTTCTAAACATCTGGATATCCGATTAAAAACTAGTTTTGTTTTAAATGATGCTTTCGTTCAATCCCTGTTACGGTATTGAATCGGGTACTGGATTTGGTTTCGGTGATGCAAAAAACTCAATACATATAAGATTAGTCAATCAGTATAAAATAACGTGTACTCTTCATTTTCAGATCTCACACTTCCTCTACGAATCCACCGAAAACGTAATTAGGTACAATGACAGACGAATGTCAAACACTAGTAATATTTGCAATAATTCCTTCAAAGATATATGGTTAGACGGAAACAATGATAATTATAAACATTTTCAAGAGACGCTGGAGAACGTTTTTAGAGAAGTGGATGATATAAAAGGTAAGTGGGAAAGTAGGTTATGACCATGTTAGATAATGATTGAATCAATATTCAGTACGCCTGATGGTTGTATTTATTTCTGCCAACTGAAGTAACATTGGCGTTTACGAGAAAGAAAGGCGAAGTTATTAGGGCATTTTTTGGGGAAAAAACTTGTATTTGAGATTCCTGAAAAAAATGTATTCCTATGCGTTTCTTCCAACTCGAAATCACCATCCAAACCTTGTCTCTCTCAATTCGTATACAAAGAAGGTTAAAAATTGATTCAATTGAATTCCAATTCAGAACCTGCCAGAAAGCTCTGAAGGTTTCGATCGAGAGGATTGCAAAATTGCGGAAAATATTAGTGAAGTCAAATACGAACGATATGAAATCATCAAGGATTGAGGAATAAAAACGTTTTTCCATCTGGAAGCATACAAAGGCAATTCTTGATGAATCCGATTATCTAGAAAGGGCAGAAAACCTCATAACACAATCGTGGACAGCCCTGCTATAGCCGTCATGAGCGCTGGGACACGCCTGCTATAGCAGGCATTTCATATTGTGCCGAACCGTCCCCAGCAGACCTGAAAAACGTGTTATTCATATGTCAGCCTTTAACGTGAATCCCAGTAGACAGGTAAAAACGGTATTTTGATAGCGTGTGACTGCAAGAACTCTCCCAGAGTGATGGAAGGGGTAGACGCTTTAAAAAGCCGGTATCTTCATGCAGTTCGCACGCGAATTCGGTATTGGGGCGACGTGAAGTGCTGCAAATCACCATAATATTCTCCTGCTTCTAAGGAAAATGTTTTGGAAAAATGTCTTTTCTAGTTTGAAAGTTGACATATTTACGTTTTTCTTTAATAAGCATTAGTATATCTTTTGCTATATTTTGTGGGATTGTTCTTTCAGTTGGAAATTAACAGTCTCCTTCTGTTTTTCGTTTTTTTTGTGACGGTTGTAGCAGGTCCGTCACAATTATTTTTGTGTAGTGGGACAGAACTGCTCCGTCATCTGCTTTTTGTCGTTCAATTCGTCACATTTGGACAAAAATAAACTCGTGAAAAACTGGGTGATGATTTTTTGACGTCTTTCGAACTCCTTCTGCCCACGAACGTGTTCAGCCAGTCTATACAACAACCCTAAACGAATACAAAACATCGATGACACCGAAATTAAAAACAACATTACAACACTCAAACCCTCATGTATTAAAAATATATATTATCCAAACAAAATTCACAAACTCCGGAAGTTGGTTAACATCTTTGCACAAAGTCAGTTGCAATTCAATTCCCGTGTGGGAAACTAGTTGTTTTCTATCAGATATTTGACTCATATTTTCCATTTTGTGGAAATGTGTGAAGAGAAGGGTATTTCGACTTTCGAATTTATTCGTTTTATTTATTCGATACTCTCCAGTACATTTATCTATCAATCGTACAGAAATTAAAAAAAAAAATTGTTGTTAAAATTGTTCTTTCCGTTAACCAGCTGTCGTCCCCCTACAAACGGCAGCCCTCAAAAGTCGAAACTTGTGCGAGCCAAGGACTAACGAGGTCTTACCTTTTATCGTGCGATTCCTAGCACTTTCTCGGGACATCAGATAAAAATCTGTAGTCGCTAGGATTTGAACCTCGACCAGCAGTCAATGGTTGTGACCGCGACAGTCTTAACCACTGAGCTACCTGACTTGTCTTTGGTTATTCTGTGCCATCCTGACAATGTATTTTCGTATTTTGATTGGGCAGATCTTCAAATGAATAAATGACACTGTAGTGAGTAAAAAATCAAGTTTTGGTACATACAAAATATGAGTGCTGATTCGTTATGGAGAATATCTTTGGAGTTTTATATTTCTTGCAAGTAGTTTAAAAGAGTACAATTAAAATTAAAACAGTTATAAGAACAGACGTTGGTAGACGTTAGAAGTAAATGAAGAAATCAAAGACTAACCCGAAAAAGTTTATCACCACCACTATAAATAGACTGTCAGATAATGACAGATTTGGCTGACTTATTTTCTCTCTTCTGGGATTTTAACCACTGAAAATTATTTCAGTATTGAGCTCAAAAAATGAAAATTTTGCGATCGAACGTGTGCACGGCATTTGAAAAAAAAAAACTACAAAATTTTCTGTTCGGAAAATTTACTTCAATAACTTACCGGCTTATAGGAATTTTTTTCGGGTTTCTAACGATATCAAATTTAATTCTGTCGATTACCATAATCGGGAAAATGCATCAGCAACCGAGTATTTACTTACAAGATCGCGTTCTTATTTCAATCCTTGAAGTACGTGCAAACTTGGCTTGGGTTTTTCACTATTAGATTGTTCCTACCTGTTGATCTGTTAAAATGCCATGAACAAGAGATTGAAAAAAAAAATCTGCTAGATTTTCATTTTTTGAGCTCAATACTGAAATAAATTTCAGTGGTCAAAATCCCAGAAAAGAGAAAATGAGTCAGCAAAATCTGTCATTAATTCTCACTAAAATGCCAAGAACGTGTTTTTAGAAATGTTTTCGCAGAAAATCCACAAAAAGGACACGCGTATATATAGTCTTATGGAAATAGTTATTTGTTTTACTAGGCATAAAAGCACAAGATTTAATGCCTCGCTACGCTCGGCTATGAAACCAGCCAAGGCATTAAATCTGCTTTTCTGCCGTGTGAAACATATAATTTTTTCTTCAAATTTGTTCCAACTCCACGCAAAATCGACTTTTTCATATTTAAATTGGGTTTCATTATCAATATCCAAATAACTAAATTATTTCATCAAAGGTAACTGGGCCCTGCGTTATTATGTTTACCGCTGATGACGTTTGTTGAATTTGTTTACTGTTTACTTTGTCATTGTCAATTTTGAAAAGTTGTCATGCTGTCATGTTAGAAATGGATTTACTGCAAAGTGAGGATGAATTGATGCAATTAACACCACCTGAGATAAGAGACCAGGCGCGAGATGTGGAATTTAACCTTTTACCGGAAAAATCAAGAACTGTATATGAACTCACATACAGCAGATTCATGGAATATGGACAGAAGAAAAATATAGGATCTTTCTCCGAAAATGTGCTGATTGTCTATTTTTCCGATCTTTCAAAGAAAATGAAGCCTTCAACGTTATGGTCTACCTATTCGATGTTGAAAGCTACCCTGAACATAAAAATTAACATTGATTTGGCAAAATACCTGAAGTTACGGGCTTTTTTGAAACGCTAGCCAGACGGTTTCCATGCAAAAAAATCCGGAGTTTTTTAAAGCGAAGAAATCGAGAAATTTTTATCAGATGCCCCAGATGAACTGTATTTGTGTACGAAGGTAGGAATATATTGAAAATGATCTATTATGGATTAAAGAACTAATTTTCAATTTATATTTTATATTTTTATTTTGTACTTATTGTTGCAGTCGCTGGGGCTTGTAGATGTGATGAGCTTTTGCAAATGAAAACAGATGATATAAATGATATGGGCGACAAATTGCTAATTATGCTACCAAATACTAAGACCAAAAGATCAAGATCTTTTGTAGTAACGGAATATTTAAGCGTTTACAGAAAATATGCAGCCTTCAGACCCTCGAATTTAAATAATCGGCGTGTCTTCTATAAGTATGCGAACGGTAAAACACATCATCAATTCATTGGCATTCACAAATTCGGTAAAATGCCAGAAGAAATTGGACTATCCCATGCGAAAGAGTATACCGGGCACTGCTTTCGCAGAACTTCGGCCACGTTGCTGGTGCATTCTGGTGGGGACATAACAATGTTGAAGCAACATGGGGGATGGAAGTCTTCCGCTGTCGCGGAGGGCTATATTGAGGGCTGGCTAGCCAATAAGTAGAACATCGGCAATAAAATATTTTCTGGCGTTTTCGGAGTATCAAGTGTTGATACTAAAGTTGTTAATTTTACTGGAAAGGAGGGAAGTGGACAGAGTTCAATTGTATTAAATAATTGTTCACAATTCACCATAAATATATCTAATAAATAAAAATGTCGTGTTGTAGTTTGTAGTTTTAATGCAATAAAACCAGTTTATTATCATCAGCATCATTTTGAGTTTTCTTAATGTCATTGTCAATTTTAATAACCAGTTTGATTTAAATTATTACTTGGAAGGTTGCCTAGCAACGAACTTTTTCTGCCTAAAAGTAAAAGTGGACTTTTTCTGCCTAGGCATTAAAAGTACAACTTCTAAGCATGCCAAGTGTCATTAAAAGGCCGCTTTTAATGTCATTTGGAGAAAAATGGTTTTGTTTGTACCCCCATCGAATGTTTGACACTTCAGTGGCAGTAGTGGCGCGTGGGTAAAGCGTTCTCTTTTTTATCCAAGGTACGTGGGTTCGATTTCCATCGCCGTCCCCGGTTTCGTGCACGGCTACGTCTTCATTAGCTCGAACAAGTCTCTGGAAGACTTCGTAAGGCTGCAGCGGCTGTCGGAAAAAAATAACAAATTTTTAACAAAAACAATAAACCAACTTGTTCAAATCATGCATTCTGAAACAGTTGTAAAGGCACAGCACCTGTAGACAAAGAAAATGGGTGGGATTCTGTGTACCAAAGAATTCTATTGTCGATAGAAAAAGTGAGATGACATTATAGTTGAATTCATGGGAGATAAATAGACAAAACTGTCGACAATAGAATTCTATCGTACACAGAATCCACCCCTGTAACTTTATCGATATCTCAATTACTTGATACACTTTTACAACTTTTTTTTTTCTGCGGAACGCACATACCAGCATGAGTGCTAATACATTTTCTAGTTATTCGTTACATTGACAAAATTATCCATCTATAGGCAAGGTTCACTTGATATTATTGCCTCAATTTGTTTGCATGTAGATTATCGTCGTGATTTGTATTTAAACAGTCACTGCTTTTTGTTCGTGTCATCGTTTTCTAATGATATTTTCGTATATTTAATCATTATCACAAATATTATTGTCGGAAATGGTTCATTTTGAAGTGGATCTCGAAATTGATAAGAGATGCAAATATGGTTGAACTGGGAATACACCATCACGAGTACTTGATGATATATGTAAGACAAACACCAACGCTCATTCATAGCTGGAAGTACTCATATTGATATAACAACACTCAATTATCAACCAAGGCCTTCCTAAAGTGATGCTCTCCGTGTACCTGACTATTATTTAGCGGCACCTTTCCATATCTTAAAAAAATCTTATGGGCCAATCAATTTAGCATTCAAAATCAAAAATTGGGAAAAATTGGAAAACAAGCAAACTTTCACAAAAGATGTATTTTTACGAAAGCGTAGAAGGGCTATAAAAAATAAAAAATTATAATTCTGACTTTACACCTCGGAATTAGCCTAATTCCGACTTCGCAACGTGGAATTAGTATAATTCTGACTTTACAACATGGAATTAGTATAAATCCGACTTTACAACTCGGAATTACTATAATTTCGACTTTACAACTCGAAATTAGCCTAATTTCGACTTTGCAACTCGGAATTAGTATAGTTCCGACTTACAACTCGGAATTAACATAATTCCGTCTTCCCAACTCGGAATTAGTGTAATCATTACGATTCCACGAGTTGGAATTGGTAATTATTGTAAATATCTGTCAGAAAACAACTACTTCCCTCTACAAAATTTGTATTACATCTGACATTCATTTGTGCAGTATTCCTCCAGGAGGACACAATTGCAAGTGCTAATTGCAATTGAGCATTGAATATTATCCCCCATTGGCTGGGAATGTCCACCTGCAGATATGCGATGTTTCAAGTTTCACGATTCCATAAGCTCTGTTATAATTTTCAATTTGTATAAAACTGTTTTTAGAAACATCAAACAGCATATTAAGTCCAAACTTGGTATTCTCTTACTTTTTGTGATTTTCAGACAAAATATATGCGGTTGTACCTTTCTGAACAATAATAGTACAAATCAAATAACTTGTTACTTCAATTATGATATGGAAATATAAATAAACCAGTTTCAAAAATTATTTGGTTCTTTTTGCATTCACCAATCTCCCAACTAACAGTTTATTGGGGGGAGAGTCCCCCCCCCCCATAGGCCCGTCCCTGCTACTGAACCAAAGTTCATCAGTTGATATACATACTTCTAGTTGTGTTCACTGTGTATGTTTCTATCCAATGCAGGACGACCTCAAAAATGGCTTCCGTATACCGTGTTGGAGGCAATGCCAAGAAAACATTCGAAGTTCTGTAAAACCATTTGTAAAACCATACAACCTGGGAGTAAAATATGGGCAAGCTGTGGAGATGAGCACATGAACAGGAGTTCTCCCCATTAGAGCAGGCACTTGCGCTCTGTAGGGACCAATACCGTTAGTGAAAAACAAGTTCAGCAAACTTGTTTTTGACACAAGGAATGCATGTGTATTTGTGCACTAATCTTTCAGGCCATTAGCGGTAGCGAAAGCTGCTTCTCGATGACCTGTCCTAACTGTTTGTTCAAGAATTATCGACAGGCCGCTTAATTAATATTAAAATCTCCTATAACAATCTCAATCATTTCTAGGGTTGGTGGTTTTGCTAAAATAGGCCAATTCTGAGAAATAAAAAAAAATATGTATAGCGTTAAGATTGTGCAAAAACTGTGATCTTTTTAGTAGAACGCCTACCAATTAGACAAAAACCACATACTGGATTCTGCAAAAAATTTAAAATCTGTATTTTCGAAATTAATTTTACCTCTTGTTTTCCAGAAGACGCTCTGAAAACCAGCTGGAGCTGCATATCGCCTTCCGACTTGGAGTGCATACTTTGCAGCAGGTGTCTCTTGGATCCGGTGACTACTGGTTGCGGACATACGTTCTGCAGAGGTTGCCTAACTCGAGTATTGGACCATGGTTTGTCGTGCCCCCTGTGTATGGCGCCGTTGAACATCCTCGATTACTCCAGAGGGTCCACCGAAGTCCTTCAAAAAGCCATACAGTTTTTGGTTCCGGAAGACTTCAACGAAAGGATTTCAATCAGTATCAAGGAAAGTCTGATTATGGAAACCAGTTCTGATGTGAGAATATTTTCATTATCTCTGTGTGAAAGGATCCCGCACGAGAACACATGTTAAATTAGCTCTCGGTCAAATTGGCTGGAATTGTATTAGGTTATAGTGGAATGGGTAATTAGGAAAATGTGCGAGTTTAAATGATTTTGTATGTGTCGTTTCTTTAAGCAGCCAAAGTTCGATAAAACGTCGGAGTTGGATAGGGTTGTTAAAGGAAAAAACTGTTTTTTTAGTCAAAATTAGAAAAATTCAGGATGGAAATGTATTCATCAGAACTCGTTAATTAACATGTTCAATTATAACGTTATCAATGAAAGTACATAAAGAATACTATAAACAACACCAACTACACTCAACAACAAGATTGAATTCAAAAATAAGCGCAAACTCAAGAAAGAATTCGATATGTTTTGTAATAGAATTTAATTTATCATAAGGTCTCCTAAAGTTTTGTTTAATCTAGAATAGCAACCTCATATATAGTAATACCGTAAACTTTCAAAATGCATATATTCGAAACGCAACATACAAAGCACAAAGTTGACCAAACATTCATATTTAATAGTCAACACTTTCATACACCCTAATGTACTTTTATTAATAACATTATAATGTTGAACGAGTTCCGATAAATACATTTCCATCCTGAATTTGTCTTATTTCGACTAACAAAACAATTTTTTCCTTTGTCAAACCTACCCAACTCCGACGTTTTTTCGAACTTTGGCTGCTTATATCTCAGAAACGACACATACAAAATCATTTAAACTTGCACATTTTCCTAATTACTCATCCCACTATAACACAATAAAATTTCAGTCAATTTGACCAAGAGCCAATTTTGAAATTAAAATTTTGATCACATGATCTTATAACTGAGAATTTCAAATCAAACCAGTGGCTGAGTAATATTGACATACATGTCGTTTTATCTGTTTTGCATAATTGTATCCAGAGGTTATATTTTATGTCTTTTGGAGTCCAGAGAAAAAGCACTCAATCCTTTAATTTTTAAAATTGCGCAGTCTTGCAGTCAATAGAGCACTGTCAGCTGACGTCACAACATGGCGGTCATGAGGGGACAAACAAAGCGTTTGACATTTGATTGAAAATTGAAAATTCGTTCTTTGTGGTTGTTAGTGGATAATTGCAGTTTTTATAAACTTTATAGACATTAAGTGATTCACGTAGCCTTATGGAAAATGGTTCAATGGGTTTGTTTTTGTTCAGTTTGGTTTGTTTGTCCCTCTATGGCACTGTCATATTATGTCACTGAGAGTGCTCTGACGAGTCTAGCATATAGGGGATGTCCTAGAAATAGTATATGGAAGGTTTTGGAAATGTTCAGTTTGGCCCATTTGTTAAAAACTTCCTATGAATTTTGTAGTATCTTGATGGCACGTTCTTTTCCATTAGTCGAAAGTTTTTGAACGTGAGTTAGTTACATTCAAAAAATTTCAACAAGTATGGTTATGGTTTGTGCATTTTTTTAATTGCATCTCTATGCAATATAATTTATAATCTTATATTTCTTAGACAAAACAAATTATTAATAAAAATTTGTTTTTATACAGTAAAAAATATAAAGAAATATATGTTCAAGCCAAAAGGCAATGTTCATATATCAGCCTTCTAGAAAAAAAATTATGCTCTTTCACTCAACCTATAAACTGAATGCCAAAATAATGTATCTGAGACTTGGAATAATATTATTTATATCATTATCAGATAGTATAGAGTGCTCCTAACTGGGATATTTTTCATCAGTATATATACATTCAAACCACCAGAATATTTTCACTTAATTAACAATACCATCATAATGCAGTACCATTGATTGACTTAATTGATAAACACGAAAAAAAAATTGTTTACCGAAATATCAGGAGTGGAAAATATATATATCTCTCAAGAGAATAATTCCATCAATAAAAGAACAGTTATAAGCCATTTGAGTGAAATTTATTCTTTTTTACTGTCACTTGACATAAAACACCAATAAATCATAATTAACCGAACGTAAGAATTTGAACACACTGAGATTATTTGTCTTGGAACATAATAATGTCACTTGTCAAAAAGTAACTGTCGTATATCAATATAAACAAATAAAGTATGTCTCTATGTACAACTAATTTATTTTTTTGTTCAGTTCTGTATTTTCAAAGAACAACAAAAATATTGCATTTCTGTTGTATTTATTAGATGAAAAATTATTTTTATATGTAACTTATATATAACATTTATGAACATATATGTAAGCATCCTCAAATAAGATGTGAGTACTCATAATTTTGAATTTTACAATTTCTATATGACATTTTCCATTTGTAGTCTCCCTGATGATGGAATAAACGATTCCAAAAGCTTGGAAAAACTTAAAAGAGTTTCCTTTTACATCACTGCAGCCCTACTATTAGTTATACACTCTATATATATATATAAATATATATATATATATATTTTTGAAGGGTTATGTGAAGTGGGATAAAACATATTTTGGGTACTCAGATACTCACATGTTATATTTGCATGAGGAAGTAGAAGTCTTCAGGAACGATATACACTTTTTCTTTTCCTTCCTCTATAATCTTTAGCAAAGTTTTGACAAATCTAATTTTCGGCCCTGCCGGAAATGGCAACGATATCGGAATTCAGTCAGGTTTTCTCAGAAAACGAGCGCATTTTGTGAGAAATTACCAAGTATATTTCTTGTGGAGAATTGAATTATCTTTCGCTTGTTGAAATTGTTTCTTGATAAATATTCTACTTTCAGCAAAAAAAATTATAAATTTTTCAAATGAAAATTTTTTTGGGTTCCACCCCTGATTTTTTGGTAAATTATTTTTTTTCTAACAAAAGATGATGTCAAGAAGTCATGTGCCGAGTTTCAAACTGCTATGATTCTTTCTTCACTTGTGGCTTACATTTGTCTGTGGTTACTGTACTATAAATGACTAATACCAACACATTTTCGCAGATTCCGGTTTTCATCTGTACCAATGCCTTTCCTGGTGTAGCCTGTCCTCTTTATGTCTATGAGCCAAGATATCGCCTCCTTGCCCGAAGAAGTCTTCAGTCCCCAACGAAGAGATTTGCAATGGCTGGGAAGGATTCCAATGGCGAAAAGTTTGTGCAATACGGTACAATTCTAGAAGTGAAGGATGCTGTTAATTTGGAAGATGGTAGATTCATCCTCACAACTGTTGGAGTCAGGAGATTCAAAGTGATCAGCAGAGGTGAACAAGTAAGTAGAGTTGAAACAAACCATGTGGAATTTTTGAGCCATATTTTTCACCAATATGTTATTCTCTTATTCAGTATATGTTTTTAATTGCAGGATGGTTATGATACGGCTAAAATCCATTTTATTAACGACAACGACGTTCCCCCAGAAAAATTGCAAGAATTAATATCACTCCATGATAAAGTGTACAATAAAGCATCGAAATGGATACGATCCTTGAAATCTAAAGTGTTGGCAGAGGTGGAAAGACTTATCGGAAAAATGCCAATAGTTGAAAAAAACTGGCTGGGATTACCTGACGGGCCTTCATGGGCATGGTGGTTGATGCCAATCCTACCACTCAGTTCCCAATTACAAGTAAGTCAAATCATACAATATTCTTATTTTGACCAGGATATTATCACTTGCTTTCACTGCTAATTTTGATAAAATTTACCCTTGCAATGGGTGATGGCTTTACAGAAAATTCATGAATATGCAGAGTAATATTTCGGGACGTTTGATTACAAAGCATAGCATATCTATGAATTAGGTACATGTTTCATGTGATTTGTAAAATTACTTGTAAAAAACTAAATCAAATCATGATCATATGGTTGATGTGACCCAGTTTTCCATAATTATTTGCAACTTCTTCATGAAAAACCCATTATTTTTTCCTTTTCTCTTTACTCATTATACTATTGCAAATAACATTATATTGTTTTTTCTCAGGTGGGATTTCTCAGTACTACTAGTCTGGAAAAAAGGCTAAGGGCGATAGACAAGATGTTGGAACACATGAAAATTCGAATGAAAGCTCTAGAAAGAAATACCGTGTCCTGTTCTCATGAAGTTGATCCATTGGATTCCTGCCAGGAAACTGAGCGATCTTTTGAGATGCCATATAATGATAGATAATTTGTTTCTATTTATCATGACCAATATTTATACACATTATTTATTACTTGAGAATACACATTTACCTGATATTTGCAAAAATTTTTAAACTGCAATATGTTACCTAAACTACTTAATTCAGTAATATATTGTAAAAATTATTTGAAACTATTATCTGTTTGCCAGTAATATTTTGAAATGCTGGACTTTCATATTCAAATTCCCTTACCTGCTGTTTCAATACCTATATAGTGGTGTGTATCATTCATAAAATGTTTGCCATTTTCTATAAGATAGTTTCAAATCATCAAGGGAAATGTATTTTCAAAACGTGTAGAAGTGATTTGTAGGAAAATTCTCGTTTTTCTAATGTAACGTACAATCATTTTTATCTAGAATGTTTTTGACTATATATATATATACTGTAGTTCGATAGAATTGATATGTTGGTAAGAAAAAATGTAATCCAAATTTAAAATTATTTGTAAATGTGATTTCCTTAGATGAAAATGTGACCAAAAATTAGTTTATTTTTCTAAGAGCTCTTATTTTATTTCTCTCTTAGGCTAGGTTACACTCATAGGTATATTTTTTTATTTTGATAACGGTAGAATGTTAAAAAGGATTTTCAGATTTTCAGAAAAATGATAATATCCTTTTATTATTTGTGGAATAAGGCTTTCTCTGATATTCAAATGGAGAATGAAGAAGTTGTTATTATATATGTCAGAGTAAGAAAAATTTGTCCAAATCAAAGATAAAACTGAATTTAACGATGTTTATATTGTGGAAATCCTTATTTTACAATAGTTCCAACTCCATAACTATTGATGTCTAAATTCAGGTTTATTTTCATCATGTGATATTAAGTTATTAATTTATTACAATTTGGCTATGAAATATGTCCCAAAAATCATAAAGTTCAGAAATTTTACTTTTGTTTTATTTTTCAAACCTGAACATATTGAGATATAGTAGTTCACCTCCAAACAGTTACACCCTTAAAACAACAACCTTGATAGTATTTGATTCCATTAGTGGTCTTTGGATTCAATCAACACCACCAACGATAGAACTAGGAGATGGTAGTGCAAATAAAACTTGGTAAATATGAATTGAGAAGAATAATATTTATCCATAATCACATTATTATAAGAGTTTTATCCATACTTATGAAGCATATAAAGTGACTGATTATCCACTATTGAAATAAAGTTGAACTAATAAAAAAATTTAGAACAATCACTGTCTGGCATGATTTAAAATTTCACAATTTTTCCTGCCTGTAACGCTGAATACAAATATATTTTTATTAAATTTCAAACATCCATTTTATCACTGTAGTGATTGTGGACAAAACTTTCTATCAAACTGGCATTCTCGCGTTTGAATATTCTTGCATGGATCAAATGCTATCTAAAACAATTATACAATAAATAAGTCTTCTTGCCAGGTATTATTTTTTATAACTGAAAGAACAAGAAGTTCAAGAGTACTTTCCGAGTACAATAATGGTCTAGTGTCAGAAGCATGTTCCAAATTAAGTCTAAACCATTGCCAACTCCATTATTATTTACGCTATGAATTCGGTTGAAATGGGCAAATTAGTATAGCATTTTTAAGACAAATTTAATTTCAAAGACAAAAAATTGACATCTCTTTCTCAAATTTTTTTAAGAAATACTTTTTTATATGGAATGTTGCGTCTTATATTCAACCCAATACCTCCCAATGGCATACTATAAAAGTATTGTCCACATAATCAGTAATGAAAATAGTATATTACATTACTAGCATGGAAAGTGACGTATTTCACACGAGTGGGAGAATTTTGTAGCCGAGAGAGACAATCTCACAAATGTGAGTTGGCACTTCACACAAGCAATATATACTATTTTTCTTAGGACCACAGATTAATGAACAATCTCAAAGAAAATAATAGTTATTTATGGTACTAGTGTGTTATGTTGAAAATAACTCACGCCAGAAAGAATTTTTAACAATTTTTAACTCACTAGTGATAATTGAATTCTTTGGGACGAGGCTAATGTTCTTCATAGAGAAGAACACTGGTTTAAACGCAAATTTATTGAAACCGCTTATATCGAGGTTAATGGTGCTTTCAGTCAACCGAGCGTGGAAATCAAAAACGTATGGAGGCCGCTAATGAACTGTTTTGGATGGAGAATTAGCGCGAAAACACGCGCGCCACAAGACCGCGTGTAATTTACAACGTAATTACCGGCAGACCTATAAAACATCGTGTAGATTCAAAATTTGTCAGTATTCACCTGAAGACGATTGCAGATTCAAGCAATTGAAACGTAGTGAAAAAAAATGGAAAGAAGTAGAAATCTTTCAACCATTAAGACGATGGAAGTCCGAAGCACAAGTAATTAAGAACTAAGAGTTCATTGATAGGAAAACAACACGAACGTTTATGGAACTTCAACTAGTACTAAGCACATTTGCATTGATTCACTCTTAGTTCTTAGGATTAGTTCTTAGGTAGGGTGCATAAACCAAGCATCATATTGTGTGAACAGAATGACAGAAATTGAAGGGACGGCCGCTTACTAGATGAAGTCTGTTTTCGAGGAACAGGCATATCCTTTTTTATCGCTGTCAAACTGACTTACACGCACGTCAATTTAAATGGGTTTATTTTCAGGAGTTGATTTATCAGTAGTTTTCAAATAGTTATTTACCTAACAAGTGCGGAAAGTAGTACTTTTCCGCACGCGACGGCAGTTGCACGAACGACGCGGAGCGGAGTTCGGGCAAGCCGTTAAGGGCGGAAAAGACATTTTCCGTAAGAGTTAGGTACAAAATTTTTCCTACGAGTGTTTTTGTCCATCTTATTTATGAAAAAACAAGGTTTTTAATAAACAAGTTTTTATAATAATGCTACAAAATGACTAATAAGGCAGAATAGTTTGCATAGATCATTTAGTTAGTCCTAAATATCATCTTTATCAAAAATACAAAAATCGTGCGGAAAAGTAAAAATCGTACGGAAAAGTAAAAATCGTGCGGAAAAGTAACTTTTCCGAACGATTTTAAATCGTACGGAAAAGTACAACTTTCAAAACGAAAAATCGTGCGGAAAAGTTACTTTTCCGCACGCTCGTAGGAAATAGTTATTTACCTAACAAGTGCGGAAAGTAGTACTTTTCCGCACGCGACGGCAGTTGCACGAACGACGCGGAGCGGAGTTCGGACAAGCCGTTAAGGGCGGAAAAGACATTTTCCGTAAGAGTTAGGTACAATATTTTTCCTACGAGTGTTTTTGTCCATCTTATTTATGAAAAAACAAGGTTTTTAATAAACAAGTTTTTATAAAAATGCTACAAAATGACTAATAAGACAGAATAGGTACATAGATCATTTAGTTAGTCGTAAATATCATCATTTTCAACAATACAAAAATCGTGCGGAAAAGTAAAAATCGTACGGAAAAGTAAAAATCGTGCGGGAAAGTAACTTTTCCGCACGATTTTAAATCGTACGGAAAAGTACAACTTTCAAAACGAAAAATCGTGCGGAAAAGTTACTTTTCCGCACGCTCGTAGGAAAAAATACTTTCAGCTTGCTGGCACGAAAACTGTGTTGCTTAGAAACACCACGAGAGCTTGATCGAGTAGTGTTTTGTGCTAGGGTCAGTGGATCCTAGAAGGCTTTGGCATACACAGTTTGAGTGCCTGGTGAAAGTATTTTGAAAATTCTGCATTTTGAAAGGATATTCGCTCAGACAATTTCATGAAAATATTATATTATTATGGATTAAATGCGTATTTCAGGAACGGTTTATCTTGTGTCTTCAATGTCAGTTGAAGAGTTGAACCTTCAAACTAACGTTTCTTATTCACCGTGATTGTGGTAACTATGGAAATGTATACACAAGGAGGAAGTGAAAAAAGTCCTGTTCTCATTGGTTTGAAATGAAAAAATGATGGCATTTGATTCGTTTATATCGGTTTGTATAATTTGAGGAAAATTGTCAGTATAATACCAAACGATTGAATAGAGTAATGTACCTATTGCCATTGCTGGTTGAAATCTTCAAAATGTTATTTATATACATACATCCCAAGACACATTTTTTTCTCTTCAACTCTAAGGTGATATTAGTCATTTTCGAAGTAACTAAGTTTTTGTGTATCAATATCTTTTTTCTATGTTCATGCAAAAAACAAAACTTTATTGAATTATATTTGGTGGAAAAACTGTCTCTTTATTGCACTGAGTGCAATAAAGACTTTATTGCACTCATCTGTCATTCTACTATAGCGTTCTGTCATCATGACAGACATAAACTTTCAAATCAACGTCAAATTTAGCCCATTTTCTGTGATATTGTATTACGTTTTGAATAGTTGCATGTTTCATCATATGCATTATACAATGGACTCTGAAATTACTAGAAAATGCAATTTGTTAAAAATAAAATTATTTCCTTCCAATATCATCTGAATTACACAAAATGTTTTTGAATTACTTTTAGCAGATATATTCAAACAAACAATGTCTTCCTTACAGTTTAGTGCCACCTAAATGAAACATTTTCTGGTTTTTGCATGAACGTAGAAAAAATATTGTATGAAACTCGTGCAAAAAGAGTTTATTGCACTCGACATGTTGTCCAACTTGGCCTGACCTACTTTTTGCACTTGTTGCATAAATAACTATTTAGCAAACTCAGTTAAATACCTATGACACTTGCTAATGGACGAATAAATACTGACATTATCTATAACCTTTGGGTAAATATTCTGTTAGCAATCATTGTTTTCGTTAAACTGTTTCGCGCCTAAATTCTGAACGCAATCAGATGAAACTAATTTCACGAAAATGTTTTTTTTTTATAAACAATTGCTCAGGTTGGAACGTTGATGAAGATTGGAATATTAACGATATGGTAGCGTCATCTCTCGTCGTAGGACTCGTAGGTAGAAAGTAAATAAAATTTTGTAATAATTCATGCCGCACAGTTTATAGGCAACTCGCCATACATAATCTCAGCTGTCAGCTGAATAAATCATATAAACATGGGAACATTTGAAAAAAAAATTGATATTCCACTCCGAGTCAATACTCGGCAACCCGCCATACTCATTCTCAGCTGAATAAATCATATAAACATGGGAGCACTTGAAAAAAAAAATTGAAATGATGATATGCCGAGTCAATACTCGGCATATCATTTCATCGACATGGTTATCTTTTACTTGGTGAAATCAAAATTATAAATATACCATAATTCTACTCCATTGAATTCTGAATTCGTATTTGCATGATGTTAACTGAAAAATAACAAATAGATTTCAGAATTATGAGAAATATAGCTTGAGAAACGCTTGAGATGAGAAACAGAAGTTGTGTAGCAGAACACAACGCGCTTCTTTTCGGCTCTTTTTTATATGTATCTACCAGCGTATTGCTATTTTTGTTATAATTTTTTTAGGAATATCTAGAGGGCGTACTGGTGTTATGCAACCAAAGGTAATGAGAAGACGCAGTGAATCAAAATTGACGGCCTTCTGCATTCTTCCGACTAGTATTTCTGCAGTGTTACGGCAAGCAGGGATGACTTTCAGATTAACTTCTTAAGACCGGCGTTGTTACAATTTCAAGTAGGTATACGTCTCTGAAATCCAGTTGAAGTAGAATGTAGAATGTAACAGCCAGGGTTTTAATTTAGTGCTTACTGGTGTAGAGAAAATGAGAAAGTTTTGTCATTATCATTGAAATACAAATGTTTCAGTATGGTCAAGCTATTCATATGATAATAATTTGATATTTTTATACAGCTAGGAAAATATTTAAAAAAAATTTCTATTTTCAATTTTCTCTCATTATCTTTTCAAACTTGTAAAATTTAATTCTAAGCAACTTTTTTAAATCACTTTTTTCGATATCTTGCCATTTTACCCCACTTTTTGCGTTCTCATAGTAATTTTTTTCAATTTGCCGCCATACCAGCGATCACGTGACATGTGTCAAAATCGATTTTTAGGTTATCGGACATGCACAAACTTTTCCCAAGAATCTTTTTTTCAATACTCTAATAATAAACTTTTTTCCCATATGGTACATACTTTTTGGCGGTCACTGTATTTTAATTCCAGAGCAGCAATCAGATCTTCATACTTTCGCTGCTGGTCTTGTGGGACGGTCTCTGTAACATTTCTAGGGCAGGTCCTCTCAAGTCTACTCCATTCATTCCATACATAGGCCTTTCCGGTAGCTTCAAACTGCCTAGATATAGCGACCATGTTCACTAATCATCAAAAGCCGTTAATGCCAAGGAAGATGGTAGGGAAAATGAGGCCATTATACACCTTTTAACATGTGATGCTATGTACGGACGAGAAATCAAACTACTTAAGACCACCCAAGTTATCCATCCAAATGGGTAGCGCCGTAGTCAACGTTGTTTGACTTTAACTTATCGACAGTATATACACGACTTACCCGCTACCTTACATAATGACATTTGCATTTATTTGTAACTTAACATTGACTAACTTCTTGGAAATATGTGGTCGTTCGTTATGGTTTTCCAGTTGTACTGAATGCTATGCAACAATATGAAGAGGTTGGTGGATATGTTAATATTACAATAAAAATCTGGTGAGAAGTTCAACTCAGGACTGAAATTGTGAAGTATTTGAAAATACTTCCCAATTTTCTGAGCACGAATCTCACATATTCATTGCTCAGATACTTTTTCAGTGGTGTGGCCTTTCAAACTCGATGTGTTCTAACAACCCTGTATAAATACTATCGATGAACTGTCAAAATATGACATGGGCTAGTTTCTCCGCGATCCTTTTGTGCTATGGCAAGAGCGAAATCTCTGAAGTATTCAACTATATTGCAGCTGTACACAAGAGCAGAGGCCCCGTGCCGAGATTATTATGGTCTAACTATTGCAGAATCATGTGTAAGATACATTTTTAACGCAAAAAGTATTGCTATTATGAATTGAATTCAATTGAACTTTAGTCTGCGTTCAGTTTAATTCAGTGTTCTACTCTACAATGGGGAATAAGTTGGAAAGAATTCCAACTTTAATGGAATGTCTGTAGTGACCATGTTCAATTATGAACATTGAACATTGCTTTGTATTTAAATACATTCTGGAACACCAATTTCTTAGATACCGTCGTTTAGCTGTTTCGAAATTGATATTCATTCCATCCCAACAGAGAAACTTTTCAGTTTGATAAAACTGTGAGGTCTGTGCTAAAAACATCAACTCCTGTGTAATACAGTTATTCTGAAATGGAGCAGAGAATTTTCCGTTTTGATACAAATACAAATTCATAATGAAATGAAATAATATTTTGCAAGTGTTTTGTGAGTTGCCTAGATGCTAATGCCTTCTAGAGCTAGCCTGGAGCGCGCAACGACCACCCTTGGGGTGATGTAGGTTTTTCGGATTTTCCTACAGCTGAAGGCTGAATACGCCATCAAAAATCAGTAAGTCACCCCGTAGGTAGGTACACTCTAAGGGTTTTTTTTTTGAGGAATTATTATTATTATTTTTTTTTGTAGAAATATCGTAGTGTCTAGTCGGCCGGTAACCGGATGAATGAAAATAAATTAACCTTCCGATAAATGGAAGGTAGTCGTCCGAAATTACGATTAGAGAAACTAGTTGGATACTAAAATTATTATGTGTTGTGTTCCCTAGCCATAAAGTAGCGAGAGTAGCATCTTATTAGTCGAGTTAGATAAGCGACTGTAGTGTGAAGGGATTGTATTCAATTTGGATAGCGAGATGAGTTTAGGTTAGGTCATATTACCCTTCTTTCTTCTCCTCTAAGTCATTAGATGGTGAGCAAAGCGAGCGACTGTAGTGTAAAGGGATTGCTTTTTTGGTTTGGTGGTTTTTTGAATAGCGAGGTTTGGTATTGGTATTGGTAGGTATGGATGGTGACTGATGCACTGCGACCTGATTAAATCTATTGTGCCCCATCTTCTTCTGCTATCACAAGGTGTTCTTGTTTACAGCAGCCCTTCAAGCCTCAATTCCTTCAGGAATTTTAGGATTCTGAGGGGGTCTACTCGTGGTATTTCTCCCACAGTCAGCTGGTATGATCCCAGTATATTCAATCTTTTACGAGGTACAGCGTAACACTCCATCAATATATGGTGGGGTGTTTCTGGATGTTCCCCACAGAATCTGCAGGTGTTGTCCTCCTCTAAGCCTAGCTTCCTAAGGTGTTCTTTGAGTCTCCAATGTTCCGTTAGAAATCCCGAGATTGTCTTTAGACTAGTTTTGCTCAGGTTAATCAGTGTCTTCGATTTTGCTCGGTTGAAATTGCCGAGGAGATCTTTGGGCTGCCTCAGCTATGGAAGTCTTAGCCAGTATGTTGCTCTCAGTGCTTTTACAGCTTTTTTGAATTCTTCTCGGAAGTAAGATGCGCCTTTTCGTGCCACGGTGTCACCTTATTGTTCCTGCCTAGATCATAAAGTTTGTCTAGGCATTCCTAGACCATCTTCGAGTTGATGTTAGAAGAGCTCAACGCTTTGATGCTTGACTATCGGATAGGATCACGATTTCCTTGTTCCGGTGTATTTCCTGTTGAGATTGACTGAATGCAACTTTCTATCAAAAACACATTTTGTTTTATGACTTTTACGTAAAACAAATACAAATAGTGATTAAGGCTAAAAAAAAAAAATTCTCTACATTGGCGTGGCAGCTGAAGTGTTAAGGGTAGATCTGTCAACTTTCTTTGGCGGTTTCATTTGAAGTTTCCTCGCTTATCTTTTCCTCAGCAGACCGTGCTGGTTCCGTGCTATTTGTGTTCTAATATCATCAGATTTTCATTATCAGAAATTTAGATATAACATCCGCAAAAAGTTTCACGAATTCAGTGTCAACAGACTTTAACCATTCAAAACAAAATTGGTCCTGAAAAAAATGTGCCTTGAGAAACACCTGTGCTTATATCCCTATATATATATATATAGAGATATATATATATATAGGGATATATATATATATATATATATATATATATATATATATATATATTAAGTACTCCTCTTTGACCTGTTGGTCACTCTACATCTGTTCTGATTTGCCAATCTACTCTTGAGTTGATTTTGGTAGATTTACAGATATTGCTTCTCATGTATGTAATATTTACCTGCTTTGAACTCTGCTATTTGAATTATTTTTCATGTACATCCTTGTCAACCTCTCATGCCAATCGTTCATTGATCTTTGACAGAGTTAAATCAATCTCCTGTACCCTCATGCTCAACTCTTGTACTTTTTAGTTGTTCTCATGGTATTTTCCATATTTTGCAATAAATAAGAATGTTTATGGAAAACATCTTTCTTCAATCCGTGGAAATATGATAAACCATCTATATTTATATTTTCATATTGTTTACTCCTTAATGAGATAACGTTATTACCAAAATGTAAAATTTGAGACAGCAAAATGATCAGTGATCGTCAAATTTTTTAATAATATAGTGCAACATTTTTATGTATTCAAAATTTCTCAAAACACTTCAACTAAATAGGTCTTTCTCATGAGACGGCGATTTATGATTTGATTAATGAACAGTAAAATATATTTTTTACAGACTCCAAAAATACTTTTGTTTTGAATTTTGGGCTAGCAATTTACTCAAAAAATCAATTGCAAGTTTGAAATTTTAAATTTTCTTGTTGGTTAGTCGATTGACTCGTCATCACTCGACTTGCCAACAAAAAACTTGGTAAACTGGCAACCTTGGTTAAAAACATATCAAATTTTGAACTACTCAGATGAACTACCGATCTGAATAGGTCTGTTCTTTCTCTTACACCATTATTACACCGTATCGCTCTCTGAGGCAACATCTTTCCGAGTCCCCATGGAACAAACAGAGAACGCATGTAAAATATGACGGTTGTTGTTGGTGGATTGATGGAATGGAAGGACCAGTGAAGAAAGAAAGGGCCAAATGATAAATATATCAAACAAAACAAAATGAAAAACGACTAAAGTTGTCATATTTATTCATAGAATTGATTATTAAGTTTTTTCTAAATCATCTTTGTGCATTTTAATTGGTATTCCAAGAAGAACAAATGCATGACAGGAATTAATAGCAGGTAAGTGCTATTTACCTAATTTAAAGGTAGGCATAAACATCTAAAGTTTTCTCAATATTCCAGGCAGATTTTAGTATTCTATAAACCAGTCTGGTCCAATTTCACATCATCGACATTGTTTGTGGAGTGAAAATTAATTTTTCCAAATGAAGCACTGTTTTATGCCTAATTGTGAAAATAGTGACGGAAACACTAACAAATAACAATAACAAATTGCATTATCTCATTTATCTCCATAGGATTCTTTGGCAGCACTGATATAAAACAGATGAATTGAGTTAGAATAAAAATAAGTAAGTGAGTACCAAACTAACTTTTGTTTTTTTCATGACGTACACTTATGAATTTCATATTATTTGCAAAAAAGTCATGGACCATTTCGCTGATTACTTCAGGTAGATTATTAGAATCTGCTTTCTCAAAACCCAGAAGCAATCTATTAGACATTTTGATTGACCTCAATTCCCAAGTCACACAATATAGAATACAAATTCAACACACCACAGAAACACAATGTTTTGCTTATAAATAAAGAATGTAATGTTATCTGATAAATTGTAGTAGTTCAAAAGTCTCATCACATTTTGCTGTCAATGTCAATGCTGTACCAAGGTTGCCATTTAAAAGGAAATTTTTTAAGTTTGAATTATTTGAGTTTCGCGCCCAAAAAGTGAAAATATTGTTTTTTTGGCGAAAAGATAAAGAAAAAAAATGGTTAATAATTTAAATACTGGGACTGGGAAATACTGGTTCGGCGGGTCGCTAAACGTTGCTCATCATTGCTTTTTGATTGATCCTCCACTGAACTCCAAACGTGAAATGCATCACAGTGGTTTCAAATGCCCCCTTCGATAACTTAATTTTGATTTATATTAAAAAAAATTACAAAAGTACTTAACATTTTTTCGATACAGAAAAAAATGTATTGGACGTAATTACTCACAGTTGAACGAGGGTTAAGAGACAACCGTGCGTTCCCAACGTATTAATTGATTCCCAAAAGCTATGCTACCATATATGACATAAAATTGAAAACGTACTGGCATATAAAATATATTGTAATTCTCTTATGAGAACACATGGTTTCTATAGGGGCGTATATTTTTGTTGATCAATGTACCGGTAACGCCCCTGGCGTGGTCCCGAATAATTTATTTATATTTGCCAAAACTGACTACCGTATAATGTTAGATTGATGCTGGACTGGCACAATAAGTCTGTTTCATCCCAGCTTATCTGCTTCCATATCTTTATGTAGTATTTTATGCACTGTCACATTTTGTTAGCCCAGCCCAGCTTCGTGAGAGGTTGTTCTTGACGATTCCTCTTTTTCATCGTTATTGTTTCTTTCCTGTCGATAGCTGGTATTTTCGCTTGAATCATTTATGAATGTGGCCATAAGCCCGTAGTATTTAATACGAAGCCCAAAGACTTTTTGCCCCAGTATAATAGACCACAAGCCCAGGTACATTTTCAGGGGGTGATTTTATACACCACGAGTCATATATAATGTTGAAGTACTGGTCGAGAAACAAACGTTAGGCACAAACGTTAGGTACAGGTGAGTTGAAATGTCGTAAGAAAGGGGGTACTTTTTGATTACATTATACATGACGGCACTTTCATTTTTCGCATTTTGTGACCATAACGAGAAACATTCGTTAAATAAATATGCATATAGAAAGAAAGCTAAGAAAATTTCCTACAAGAGGATGTTATTGTTTACTGGCCTAACAGTTCCCTTGTAGGTGTTAAAGGTGGTTTGGTGTGCTAGGATTCCGTATTCCATCGCTCTTTTACATTTTTCGCATTTTGTGATCATAACGAGACACATTCCTTAAATGCATATGTACATAGAAAGAAAGCGAAGAAAATTTCCTACAAGAAGATGTTATTATTTGCTGGCCTAACAGTTCGCTTGTAGGTGTTACTGGTGGTTTTGTGTGCTAGGATTCCGTATTCCGTCGCTCTTTTACATTTTTCGCATTTTGTGACCATAACGAGACACATTCCTTAAATACATTTGTATATAGAAAGAAAGCCAAGAAAATTTACTACAAGAGGATGTTATTGTTTGCTGGCCTCACAGTTCGCTTGTAGGTGTTATAGGTGGTTTTGTGTGCTAGGATTCCATATTCCAGCGCTCTTTTATATTTTTCGCATTTTGTGACCATAAAGAGATACATTCGTTAAATACATATGTATATAGGAAGAAAGCTAAGAAAATTTCCTACAAGAGGATGTTATTGTTTGCTGTCCTAACAGTTCGCGTGTAGGTATTACTGGTGGTTCTGTGTGCTAGGATTCCGTATTCCATCGCTCTTTTACATTTTTCGCATTTTGTGATCATAACGAGACACATTCCTTAAATGCATATGTACATAGAAAGAAAGCGAAGAAAATTTCCTACAAGAAGATGTTATTATTTGCTGGCCTAACAGTTCGCTTGTAGGTGTTACTGGTGGTTTTGTGTGCTAGGATTCCGTATTCTGTCGCTCTTTTACATTTTTCGCATTTTGTGACCATAACGAGACACATTCCTTAAATACATATGCATATAGAAAGAAAGCGAAGAAAATTTCCTTTCATAGAAGAGGATGTTATTGTTTGCTGGCCTTACAGTTCGCTTGTAGGTGTTAAAGGTGGTTTTGTGTGCTAGGATTCCGTATTTCATCGCTCTTTTACATTTTTCGCATTTTGTTACCATAAGGAGACACATTCCTTAAATGCATATGTATATAGAAAGAAAGCGAAGAAAATTTCCTACAAGAGGATGTTTTGCTGGCCTAACAGTTCGCTTGTAGGTGTTACTGGTGGTTTTGTGGAATAATATACAGGGTGTTTCATTAGAGAAGGAGCAACTTTGTTTCGTCATGACTTTTTGATTGATCCTGTTACCTAATTTTTCATTATATTAATTTATTATATTAATATAATGGATTTTGAAAAACCCTAAAACTTTTGTATTTTTATATTTTTCGCTAGCTATCTTACTTTAATAATAATAATAATTGACCATTTCCATGCATATCAGCGACCCTGTATGTTTATGGGGTTATACAAAATCAGAGGGGTACACCAATAAGTCTTTTAATCTCCATGAACCAAAAGATCCACTAAGAAATGCAGAACATTTTATCCATCGATTATGTCATTGCCTATTTAAATATCAACGACATCGATAGTATGTTTGTTTGCCCCAATAAGTTATTGGCTAGACTGCGTTATTTACACTTTCAGCTGCGGTCAACACAGGGTCACATTCTAAGCACAGGGGTTTTTCCCGCTTGTTTCGCGGCAATTATCTTCTTATATACATTTATATGAGCAGATAATTGAGCAGAAACTCAGCTTTGCCGATTTTTGGTTCAACTGGCAAATATTTTCCTCGAAACAAGCGGCAATAAAAATTGTGCTTAGAATGTGATTGCAGTTCGAAATTTTTAAAGCGGAGTCTAACCGTAATATGTCATTGGTTTGCCCACTGGGTATCAATTTGAAGCTGAACTTATTTTTGGAATCACCTCAGTTAGTGAAGTCTAAATGTGCGAACCATTTTGTAACTCGAAGGAGGTTACGTGAAATCACTGACGCACTGTATATGACAAAAAATATTGAGTTATAGTGATGAAAATTTAACTACTCGAAATATAACTTTCGGATGTTAAAGTCCTTTTTTAAAAACTAATTTTTATTAACAAAATAGGTCTGAACAGTACAAGAGCAAAAATATAACTGAATTCTAAAATGAATCTTCCCATAAAGATTAAGATGCTTGCACATCAGTTTCCTGGAATCGCGAGATCCTGCATCAGCTTGGTCAGCGTTTCACACGGGAACGGGCGATATAATTCCTTCCCCTGAAGATTCAACGTAGGAGGGTTAGCGAGGAATTTGAACCCTAGACATCTCGATTTCCTGTTGTTGTTCGTTTGGTGTCTTGGTTCTGCATCCCCTGAAGCCTATCTTCTGGTGGACCATGTATACGAAGACTGATATTAGGACCAGGTAGATGAACATCGTCCAAAAACTTGGGATGTGTGCTACGTCTTTGAAGGATATTATCGGTTCATTCTCCATTATGGCTGTCTTTATTGAGTGGAGTTCGTCCAGTTTCAAGTCATCAAGTTGGATCCCTATACTTGATTTGGGTGGATCTGACTTCCTTTCATCTAGGTCTGGTAGGATGATTGGTTCGCTATTGGTGACTCGGTGCTCATTGCTTATAATTTGGTCGCCACAGGATAACTGGCATCCAGTTGGAATGTCGAATAGATAACTTCCAGGTGGCAGGTTTTCGATCTCGCTTTGGCTTTCACACTTAAGCCTGGTCGTTTGTTGGGACGGCAGAAGGACAACCCATTTGTTTGAGTCGTGCAGTTGCCTGATGGCCGATCTTGATAGATGGATGGTAGTTTCCTTGCATGTGGAGGTGTTTTGGATATTGAGTAACTGGATTTCGCATGGATTATCGTCTGTCAGCTCTCTGATGTCAGTGGACGGGCAGATATAGGTTTGATGAGAGATCTCCAAACAAGGATCGCTCAAAAATGCATACAATTTTTCGTTTTATGTTAAATACTTATTTTGAGGTACGACAGCCTTAAACTGACCCACTGACGCACTGTAATGCTTTACTGAAAGATTTGGGTTGCATACAGCGTATGGTAGTACCCAAAGGTTCCTTGAGCCCAGAAAGAAAGGTTTTCAATGCCAAGTTACTATATAGATCTCTTTTACACTTTTTACATTCCACCGTGATTTCATGTACATCAATATAATTACACAGAAGGTTCAATATATTTAAACCCTATCATAGAACTCTTGAGGCTTTTTGCTAGGGGCTTGCCTGAGCATAACCATATCTCTGTTCAGGCAAGTTTCATCCCTTTGATCGGCAAAATTTCTTGTTAATGTGTCCTTAAGTTCTTGCCAATTTGAAACATTTTGTATGTTGGCTACTATTTTTGTATAACCAGATAATTTAGAAATGAGACAGTTCAGCAAATAAACATTTTGAAAGTTTGCCGGTTCGGCAGCATTATAAAAATTGGTCATTATTGAATCACAAACTGATAAATATCTATTTAGATCATTCGGATTGCCATCAAATTCTGGCACACACTTTAGGTATTGAGGATTGAATGTATTAGCCATTTTCTTGTTTAAATTATTAGAAGTACTAGGCAAAAAAAACTATAGGATCAGCTGAAGGGTTTTCGTTATTGAGACTTAAAATTTCCTAGAATTTGTGTCAAACTATCAATGTTCATTTAAAAATAACTTACATTAAAATTGTAAGAACTTTGAGCATCCTTTTATAAGGTAGACGACTGATTCCTCGATTTTTGATTTCCAGAAGACTTCCTTGCGAGACTGGACGATTTTGTTCCACTCCCCGATGATCTGCCTGTTGAGGATAGCTAGGGGTCCTCGATGGACGGGGTTTCTTGATTTTTGAAGAGCCGCTCCTTCACAAACACCTCCACAGAACAAAACAACAAGTTCGATACTCGATTAATCGTTGATACGAAAACAGCACGTTCGATACGTTCAATTTCGAGTATCCTACCGACTGCGCCAAATATAACTTTCGGATGTCAAAGTCCTTTTTTAAAAACTAATTTTTATTAACAAAATAGGTCTGAACAGTACAAGAGCAAAAATATAACTGAATTCTAAAATGAATCTTCCCATAAAGATTAAGATGCTTGCACATCAGTTTCCTGGAATCGCGAGATCCTGCATCAGCATGGTCAGCGTTTCACACGGGAACGGGCGATATAATTCTCGCATCCCATTTAATTGATGTTTTTTCAGATATGTTTAAACGTGTGGAAAGTTACCCATGGACCACATTTATTTCCAAAACAGAAATTTTCTGAACTTGAGGACTTCAGATACGACAAATTTTTACAAGAAGAGATAAAAAATACCTTCGGCGAAACTATTCATCAATATCTCTCAGATCTTTCTGAAGGAAGACTCAAACTGCACCATATGCCGCCGAAAGTTTTTCTTCGGATTATAGGATATTTAGGAATAAATGACGTACTACGACTATCAAGAACTTCAAAAATATTTCTGGAGGTCAGTATTAAGGCACTATAGTAATGATAGAGGACGCCCAAGAGAAAAATGTATGGCAATTCTTCTACTAACTATTGGTACTAGAAGTGACAGCAATACAATAGTAATAATGATGGGGTGTGATGGGGGTCGCTGGGAATATTTTCATGAAATAGGGCATTGGAAAACATTTAAATTGTCACCATGTATATGGAAAGCTATATACTGTTGGACAGAAAATTCTATGAATCCTCATGTAGTTGATCAAAACCAATACTTTCTGAAAAATACAACGAATTATAGCCGTTTGTTTTCGAGTTTTATCGGTTTGAGTGAAAATCAAAACGATTATAGTATTGATTTTTATCTATTTCTATGAACATTGTTTTGCCATGCTGTAAGGCAACACTCTTTGTGAGATTAATTTTTATCCGAATGGAGGAACTCATGAGCAACAACTTAGATGGAATAAGTTTATTTTTACATTTCAATTTCGAATAAGAGCACAAAAATCAAATCGATTCATAATATCCAAAATAGCAAAAATCGATTTTTTGACACCCTGTAGCTCGAAAATTGGTCATAGGATCGATCTGTAAATTGGACTATGTAATGAGGATGCCGAAATCTATAATATATCAAAATTTGAGCAAAATTAGCCGAAAGCCATTTTACATAGTAAAAGCACCGTGCTCTCTCATTCAGTCACATAATGAGAGAGCACAGAAAACGGTGCTTTTTGGAGAAAAACTTGTAGATACCTTTTTTATAGAGTTTTATGTAGAATATTATGACATAATTTTTTTTTTTTTGAAAAAAATGGATTTTTCGGTATTCCTCGGAAAATCGTCCATAACAATTTTCCGGATGCTTTCACGGCTTATCACTCTAGAAATTCGGATTCAGCGGGTCAAAATACATAAGAATAACTTGGGTGATCCCGTCGCACTTCATCGGGTACGAAAACCCTCCCTTCCACCGGACTAGAAAACAACAATTTCTCCGGTTAATGCCACGCTGGACGTTGAAATAAATCTGATAGATTAGTGTGAAAATACTTTAACTGAACATCTGAGCTCTCCAAAACTTCCAGTTCTTCAACTTGTACACTTATTTTGATAACATTTCATTTCAATTTTAGTTATGTAATTCGGATGGAGTTTGGCTCTCCATTTTCAGAAAAGTTCTGAGAAGATGCCCATCTCCTGAAGAGAAGAGATTAGCATTCGAAAGTGGTTGGAAAGAAGTTTTGAAGAAACGAATGGCATATATCAAAAAAGCTTTTGCTGACAGCAGACTTAAGAAGACTCCTCTGGTCGTTACGAAAAAGAAATTAGGGAAGATTAAATGATTGAAAATTATTGTTAATTTTTTTTCGAAAAATGTTTGAAATGGATATATAATATGGTATTTATTTCCTTCAATTTGATGTTTTATTCAAATTCAACGATTGACAAAATCAGCAGACATACAACAATAATAGATCAAGGGGAAACAAGAGCAAATGCAACAAGAGATCAAGGAAAAAAAACTTTCCCACCATTAATCCCGGACGAGACCAAATTTTTCCATCTTTCTGGAACCCCGCAGAAAGGTTGGGGATCTGTCCCTGTTCAATAGACATTTTCATGGACTCTCTGAAATATCAGTGATCGTTTCCATCGTTAGCGGCCCCATCAAGACTGGCCCACCGAACCCAGGCTTGATATCCATTTTTCGTCACTTTGGAGACATACCAAACATCTCTTTCCCAGGACTCGTTCCACGTTCTACTTCAATTCATCTGCATATCCTGAATTCATTACTATTTAATTATGTTCGGAAAAATGAGATTCGAACCATTATTAGAGAGTAATATCCGTGAAACCATAATGATAAAGTTTAAGTAAACGTATTCTGTTATTAATATAATCAAAAAATTTATAAAAATCACAAAACACAGAAGCCGCTACTTCCCCAGGATTAATTTTCGATAATACTTGATATAATACTGCAGTAAAATGGGACCTGAAAGGGGGGTATCTCAAAGTGATGTGGGAAAAGCTGAAAATCGTTCTAAAACCTTAAGATAGTCTTGAAAATAAGCCATCTGCGTTTGTACACCTCCAAGGGTTGAGCTCAACTTTGGTTTCCCAAAAATGTCGAAATTTTCGGACTTCCTTCAGTTTTTCGCATATAACTCCTAAAAAACACATCCTAGTAAAAATCTTATAGATAGACATATTGAAGAATATTAAATTCTGCGTCGATTGATTTCCACAACTTTGAAATTGGAGAGGCGACGATTTTTTCCTTATCGGTGCTAAAATGTACCATTTGATGACTTTCTGTCATCTGTAGCATCCAAAGTACTGGTCCTATCAAAATACTCTTGTTAAAATTGTAAAGAAATTTCATGGGCGAGTTCAAACAACGCCTAAATTTTTTAAATTTTACCAATTTTAATCTTACTTATATGCCACATTTCTAAGAGGTCAAGTGAGCTAAAGTCGGAGACCGAGGGATTCATAATGGCCTGCTACGAGTGTTGTACTACCATCTACGACATTCGTACGGTATAGACGAGACACCGGTGTTGCCTTATGCTCCGGGGGATATTGAGTCCGTTGTGGGGAATGAGAAGTGCCGAATTTATTGGAACTACTCATTCCCCACCCTCAGGCAAATACAAGCAAATAAGCCTGATGTAGTCCTCCTCGACCATCAAAGAAGGACAATATTCGTCATAGATTTCGGCACCTGGCGAAACGAACATCGTCCGAAAAGAGGAGGAAAAACGGGCTAAATATCGAGATTTACTCTTTGAACTCCGCAGGCTGTACCCAAACCATTCTGTTGAAATGGTGGTTCTGATTATGGGGATCCTTGGTGGAATGAGGGACACGCTGCTCTCTAATCTAAAAATCATACTGAGTTGCCGTGATGCGGCAGAAATCCTAGCTGGACGAATTCAGAAGGCTGTCATCCTTGGTTCACTCCGTCTGCTCAGACATGATTCTCGGACCCAGTAGTTGCTCACCCCACGGTCATGGGGGTGACTATCTGGGTAAATGGCACCAGCGCGCCCTCCATATGTGTTATTTGCTCTGGAGACAGGGCACGACTGGTATAATCCAAATTAAAAAAAATGAAATACTAATAATAATAAAAATAATAATACTCCCTCACAAACACTCGTAGAGTTTGCCCAAGGGCATATCCTGTGTGGGTAGAGGACGGTTATTATTATTATTATAAGCCTTGGTGCTTCGGGGCGACTTACTGATTTTTGGTGGCGTATTCAAAATAGACATTTCATAACTAACATTTCATAAAAAAATTAGGGGGTGGCTGTCACTTTGAGGGGGGTGGAAGAGGGGCGATTTTTTTAGGTTACAAAGTGTGTTTTTGAAACCATAAATCGACGTGTTTCCGGGTTTTATTGAAAATGACTAATAACGTAGAAAATGAATTTATCCGTTACTTTAGGACCTCACTGAATTTGCATCAGCCAGAGTGGCAGAACCCAGAACCTCCATGAAGAGAATCATTGAACCCATAAGTAGTTTTATTAACGGAAAAACGATTTCAACTTTGGCTATATTGATTTCACCACAATTTCTTATTGAAAGTACATAAAGGACCAATTATTAATCTTTGGACATAAACAAACCGAAAACATCGCATCATTTATTGAATGATCTATAAGAATTGAATAATTCCCCTGTTTTGAATAGTTAGTGACGTTACAAGCGTCTCTTACAACAAGTCAAAGTCCTTGTTATTAAAATGAATTGAAGTTAATGGATGTTGAATGGATGCAGCCGATACTTGATGAATACCCATATTAATTTTCATAATAAAATTCCAATATTGATGACTTTGAGAGATTATGGGTTCATGGGGAATCAGAAAAGGATAATTAATCCAGTACGATTAGGTTTTGAGACGAGGATCGATTGTAGCACCACCAAACTTGGTATGCTAGTAGTTGGAACCATGATAAACACGAAAAAAAAAAATAGTTTACCAAAATTCCAGGGGTGGAACATATTTTTTTTTCGTTTAAAAATAAATAAATAGTATTGTGCTGAAATCTTGAAAAGTATATGATTTATCGGAAAAACAACTTAACAAGGTGAAAGACAATTCAATTCTCCACAAAAATTATTCCTAGTAATTTCTTATGAAATGTGCTCGTTTTCTCAGAAAACGTGATTGAACTCCGACATTAACTTTCAGGTTCACGCTTACCCACCACTGTCAGTTCTGGCGGAGCCGAATATTTGAATGGTGATAACTGCTGAATATGATCAGAGAAGGAAAAGGAAAAGGAAAATTTCATATCGTTTCTGAAGACTCCTACCTTCTCATGCAAATATAATATGCGAGTATTTGAGTACCTGTCGCACTTCACGGAGATGTTTGCGGATGATCCGAAAATCATGAATAATTTAGTAAATATGGAATTATTATAATGAAGCAGCAACCCGTGCCCTCTTTGGACTATATGCAACAATTTTAAAGTACTCTGTGACAGGTCTTACTTATACATGCCAAAATAAAAACTTTGTTTTTCTCTTGCCTCATTTTCAACTTATCCATAAAACCGGCATCCCGTTCAGTGAATGTTGAAAATAATTGCTTATTCATATCCTGCATATATGTTCAATAACACTATTGTGAAGTGCAAACCTCAAGCATGAAATGATATACTTCATTTTTCATGTAGGTATGAGCGATTATTTCAACATTTACTGAAGAAATTGCCGGGATTATGGGTGAGGTGAAAACTGAGGCAGGAGTAAAACACAGTTTTTTCTTTGGTATGTCTAAGTGAGACGTGTCTCACTGGTCTAAAACTGTTTCCTGCTGCAGAATAATTTTCATATCAACAAGAGATAGAGAGAGTGAGAGGGGGGAGAGAGGGGGAGAGAGGGGAGAGAGAGAGAGAGACAGAGAGAGAGTGAGAGAGAGACAGATCTACTGTAAACATAATTTTCAATCGTGAAATTTTTTGAATTTCAAAATTCAAGGGTTCAGTGTTTTGCTCGCGCTTTACACACAAACCTAACCTGGACAAGCTAACCCAGCTTGCGAGTCGAAAATGCGTGGATTAGTGTTTCGCTCGCGCTTGCCACACAAACCTAACCTGAGCAAGCTAACCTACCTTGCATGTTGAAAATGCGCGAGAGATTATTTAATGTTTTTGGTGTTTATGTATTACATTGGGTACGACTTTAATATTTTAACATTTCAGTTACTCATAAATTATTTTTCTGGTTGAGAATTTTTGTTGCTCGTTTATTACTTTTGGTGCTCGTTTATTACTTTTGGTGGCCATATATTATTTTGGAGACAGAGCATAAAACTTGGCACGAAATGTTGTAGCACAATAATTATTTTGGTGCTCATTTCAAATAAATCCTTTTTAAAATGCCAAATTTGAAAGTGATGTTTGGTTTGGCGGCCGTTGTTTGGGTACGATTGCACGAAAATCGGTTAAACGAAGTCCGAAGTCTCTTAAAATAGTTCAGTAATGCTCAGGCTGCAATTGAGGTTCCAGACCCTGATTTCCATACCAATTTTTTGACTTTTATTCGCAGAAACAGCAAAACTTCTAAAATGATTTCTATGCAATTATCTCAGAAGTCAAAATATTTATGCCTTCGAACGAGGTCAGAAAACGATATCGAAATCAGGCCACGCTATTTTGATTACAACAAATCCATGAATGATATGAATTTTACTAATGTTCGTTAATCACAATTAAAGATGCACACATATTAGACGGTACTTTCAATCGATGGTTGTTTTTTCAAGCTTTTATTTAACTTACTTTGTTCGTATGTCCTTGCGTCGCTTCGTTATGTCCTGTCATTCCTGTTCAAAACTTGTAATCCACTTGAACACTTGCTGTCATTCGATGAGATGAGATGCAATCCAATTTTGCACAAAAAAACCGATAACAATATATTAATTTCAAAAAATAATATCCCCTGCCCAGAACCCGCAGAATTAAAAAAAAAAATCAGATGGTGTCGGATATTGAAAATTACGGTAAATAAATGATGTCGCAAAAATAAAACTTTATTTGAAAATAATCGAAAAGATCTGTTATATAGTGAAAACATGAGACCACCGAATAAATTCATTGAAAATTATTTTCCCCCTTACCCCCTTCTAGGAAAATAGGTGTGCGAAAACTCTTGAAAATTTGAATCGAAAAAAACCGTTAAAAAAATTAAAACCATGGACTTACTGAATGATGTAATTTGAAACTATTTTACCCCTCCGTCTGCCCAAAATCCAGAAAGAAAATGCATAGGAATTGGGAAAAATTTCTAACGGTTTCGGACGTCGAATATTACAAGAAAAAATATTGTTTAAAATCAGATAAATGCTTAAAAACAGTGAAAATCATGGGATCACTGTATGAATAAAAAAAATGATTCCTTGTCCCTCTGATGGCCATGTAGAGAACGCGTAGGAATTCGGAACGTGCAAAATTAAGAAAAAAAATTGAAAAAAACTACAAGGAAATTGAAATGGAAAAATTCTCAAAAATTCTGAAAAAAATCGGCAATTCAAAAAATACAGTAAAAAAAAGTGTTACTCCTTGCCTCCCTGAAGGCTAGGTAGAAAACTCGTAGCAATTCGGAAACATTTCGTTAGGAAAAATCGTAATAGTTATGATGATAAGTATCATACAAACATGAAGACTTGTGCTGTTATGGGTTGTTATAACGGTTCCGATCCAGACCAGCACGTGAAATTTTCAAATTTCCTTCTATACAAACTGCTGGAGTACAAACATACTAGTCAGATCGTTCCGAACATCCGGACCATGTACCTACCCAAAATACGTAGAATAAAAAAAAAACGCTGGGAATCTACAGTTAACATTGAAGTCAACATTGGAGGATGTTATGAAAGACGAAAAGTTTTGTATTAGGAGATATTTATTGTCAAAGATCGCAAAACTAACAGCGACGTTATTAGTAAAATTATACGATTTTTCATCTGAAATAAAAGGAACACAAAATTTAGTAAAGTTGAAAAAAAATTACAATTAATCACTAACCACCACAATAAAACAATTTTCTTTTCAAACTCAAATTCTTTGTTTGTCCCATCATCAGCTGATCACCGCCATGTTGTGACGTCAGCTGACAGTGCTCTTTTGAAAATCGAAAGTTATCACTTCCAGTAAACCCAAAATCGCTCTCCGTGGACAATTATAATACTAATAATAATAGTAGGGGTGGGGATTGGCGCAGTGGTAGTGCCGGGGCTTCGTGATCGAAAGGTCGTTGGCCAGGAAGGGAAAGATTTTTTCAGTTTCAGTTGTAAATCTGAGTGACTGAATCTTGTTGCTGGCTGGGGAATCCTCCACGATTCACTGTTGCGTTAATAATTAACAGTGCTGCTCCTAAGGTGGCGTATGGAGTTAGTAACAAGGTCTATCCAGAACACGTGGCTAATGGCCATAGCAGTCAATGCCAACACACCAAGAAAAAATAAATACATAATATTAAGAAATAACGAATAAAGAGTGTGAGTGAAATTCTAAAAATTCTCCACAAACACGGATAATATGTTAAATTGTATATGGAGGATTGGATATCATTTTTCTGATTTGGAATCAGGTGTAATTCTACTCCAAAATGAACTACTTGTTATTCCGTAGCTTTGTCTGATACCAGACAGAAAGGACTGGGAGAATGGGCCACCCGTGAATGCAAGATCAGTCTGATATACAGACGGGTCAAAGACAGATAACGGAGTCGGCGCTGGAGTTTACGGGGCAAAGCCAAGGATTAACATCCAGCTTAGCCTTGGAAAATACGCCACAGTGTTTCAGGCAGAGGTAACGGCTATACAACACTGTGTCGGAGAAATACTAAGACGAGAGATAAGGAACAAAACAGTGGCCATCTACTCCGACAGTCAAGCTGCGCTCAAGGCAATCGGTTCCCACCAAGTCAAATCAAGACTGGTTTGGGACTGTTTGTGTGATCTGACCGAGCTGGGTAGTGGTAACAATGTGACCTAGCTTGGGTGCCAGGCCACGAGGGACTCCTGGGCAATGAGCGGGCCGACACACTAGCCAGAGAAGGCTCTTCGGCAGCGCTCATTGGGCCGGAACCCTTCTGCGGCGTAGCAAAATCCACCACAAAAGCCCACACCAAACAGTGTGTACAAAACAAATCTCAAGAGTGGTGGGAAACCCGACCAGGATTGAGACAGGCCAAGGAGTTCATCAAAAGACGCTCGCCAAAATTCACGACGGAAATCCTCAGCTATAAAAGGAGGATCGTCAGACAAGTAGTAGGTCTGCTGACAGGCCATTGTAGGCTTAACAGACATATGAATATTATAGGTCTGGCGGAAGAAGCAATTTGCAGGTTCTGCCAGGAAGAAGAGGAAACCGCAATACATGTAATGTGCCAGTGCGAAGGACTAGCAACGGTGCGGTTTCTACAACTTGGAGATGAAAAATCAAGAGCGGAAAGCTATCTCGAGAGGCCATTATCAAATCTGCTCAGTCTGATGAAATGGACGAAGCTAGATGATGTGCTATAAGCAATCGGAGCCTCCACAATAGATCTGAAAAGGTCGCAGTGGATTGGGCCAAGGGGCCAGCTCCCTTGTAACATCTAACATCTAACATCTATTCCGTAGCTTTTATCATTGTTCGATATGTTAATCTCATTCAACATTTCATACCACCTTAAAATTATATAGAAAAATAAAAAAAAGACAAGAAGAAATATCCCTGTTTAACAGGTCATTTTCAGCGAGGAAATAGACTGAAACTCATTTATCATGAAAATTTGAAAAATACGATAGTATAGAAGTAGAAGATAATTTTAATTATAACAATAAATATATTCAAAATGTTGACCTTGATGAAGGCCGATATGCGATTAAAAGAGTTCATATCATGTTTGTAAACTTCGTTGACGTTTCATGTTTTTCCGCAAAAATAATTTTGCAATAAATATGATGCTGAAAACAGATCTATTTCGTAAGACAAAAATTTCACTTCAAGTCAAAGACTGGTGATAAGAAGCAGCCTCAATAAGCATTAGCTAAAGAATTAATGCAGAACAAGTTTATTTATAGGCAGCGTAGTTAATTGATCAAGCCAGTAGCTCTACATACTCGGGTGTGCACAATCGTTCCCGATTTATCACTTTCAAGATGATGTCCGCACCAAGAAATATCAACTACACAGATGATAAGAACAAGAAAATTCCTTCTCCGAATGGTAGTCCTCCAGATATTGTGAGTATTCGAATTAAAAATTGGTCAGTTCTCATGAGTTTATTAACTCTTCATTCGAAATAGGTTTTTTTATTCGTTTCTGACGGGGGTCGGAACAAGCCAGTTGCGCAAAACATATTTTTCGACAAAATACCCAAATGGGATATAATTCACGGATTCATCAGTGAAGAATATCAATTTTTATATTAATCCAGTTCGATTGGGTTTTGAGACTAGGATCAATTGTAGCACCACCACCATACTTCGTATGCTAGTTGTTGGAACCATGATAATCACGAAAAAAAAATTCAGGGGTGGAACATTTTTTTTTTCGTTTAAAAATAAATAAATAGATTTTTGCTGTAATCTTGGAAGGTATATGATTTATCGGAGAAACAACTCAACAAAGGTGAAAGGCAATTCAGTTCTCCACAAAAATGATCTTAGTTATTTTTTATGAAATGCGCTCGTTTTCTCAGAAAACGTGATTGAACGCCGACATCAAATATCAGTTTCACGCTTACTCGCCGCTGATAGTACTGGCGGAGCCGAATTTTTGACTGGACATAACTCTGCTTAACATGATCGGAGAAGGAAAAGGAGAAGTTCATATCGTTTCTGAAGACTCCTACCTTCTCATGCAAATATATGCGAGTATTTGAGTACTGTGTTTTGTCGCACTTCACGGAGATGTTTGCGGATGATCCGCAAATCATGAATAATTTGGTAAATATGGAATTATTATACTAAAGCAGCAACCCATAACGCAACAATTTTAGAGTAGTGTGACAGTAGTGCGGCTTCAGAATCGGACCATAATTTCAAATCTTGCCTGCCATTCTGAAGCCACCATTTTGTTTTTTGCCTTAGAAAAATTCCATAATTCATTGTCACCGAATTTATGTTAAATTAGCTTGCAAATGAAGTATCATAATTTGGAATACGGAACAGTTGTTTTTCCAGCAAGAGGGCGCTAAAATAGGAAGTTAGGTAGCGAAAATTGACATGGCTGAATTCCTTATGGAATTACCTTTTTAATGATGTGTCACACTCACTACTTTCCCTATTCAAATTGTTTGGGTGATAGTGACCAAGAGGAGGGGGGACAGGTATGACAGTTGAGGTTACGATAGGAAGATGTCCCCCTTGTATTAAAAATCGACGTGTTTTTGCGTTTTTTTCAGAACACATTCGTTCTGAAGATATTCGATCTGTTTCGTTTTCGGTGCCCCACTCTGTATATTCTACTACGTAGGATATGCGATTATTATCTGTCAGATGTACATGCAATTTTCATCCCTAACTTTTCCTACTCTCAATGAGAACCTTCACGATATTTGTGAAACTATCAAAAACGTAATAGTATTATATACCTAATAGGACGATCTTAATCAATAGAAATTTCACTGCCGATAAATAATACGTCAGTGAACTGACCCCTGATACGTTTCAAATAATCATATGGCCCAATTCCATTGCCATTAAGATAATCAACTAGCAAATATTTCTTAATACATCTTCCATCTCACAATATTCCATTTCAATTCAATCACACCCATCATTGGAATTATATTATGATAGTTTTTGCCGATTGGTTTATTTTCATTGAACTGTGAACTGATTTATGATATATTGACAAAAATTGAAATTCTCTTGCAATAATTGCTTTATCAAATAGTATTTTTTGTTTGATATTGAAAGCATTGAGTAAACAGCTAGCTGTAGGTTGTTTTGTTCTGATATCGTGTACTCTCATCGATATTGTCAACAGGAAAATAATTGATGATGTTTTGCAGGAATGCAGTTGTTTTGATTGCATACTAAACCAGCTTTAGTAATTATTGGTAGTTGACTGGCAATACGAGGACATCCACTCAATTAAATGAAATCAATAAATGACAGTTAATTACATTTGATATAGTATGTGCATTGTGAAGGAGAAAGGGAATGAATGGAGCTAAATAATGCTCTGTACTAGTCATGCAATAGGGCGGCATCTGACAAGGCTACGGTTATAGTGGATGCGTTTTCTGAGGAACAAATGACAAACGTGTCAGAATTGTTGGTCAGATATCGATGGTTATAGTATAGGAAAGTTTTCACCTGGGGTATGGTGGTTTTATGAGAGCGTAAATAAAATCTTGCTATATGTTGAGAGAGCATTACAATTTCTCCTCGACTCGCTCGAGGAAGGGATATCAACTGAGCTGTTAATTCGTCGGGCGAGGCAACAGGAGAGGCGCGCAGTAGTGCGTCTCTCTTATTTATGTGGTATTATCAGTAGTAATACCCACAAATGATTGAATTTTCGCGATAAGTCTGTCGATTCATTTCTGAACGAAACTGAATTGTTTCGAGAAAACATCACGGATCCGCAGGATCAATTCAGTTGAAATCACAAATGAAAGACAGGCTTCACGAGTAGAATTTTATTAGACTATTTCACAAACATTTTTGAATGGGTGCACAGCGTAATCACTTATATTTGACGTTTAACTGTCACATGCACTGTAAACAAATCTGAAAACACCGAACTTAGGGCCAATCGGAGTCAAGAGTCAAGTTTGGTATTTTCGGTAATCCGAACTTGACTAGAGCTTCTGATTGGTTCATTTCGCAAGTGAGTGAAATAGTCATATCATTGCGTTCCTTGTTGCTCGCGTAGATTTCTGTCTATATCACAGATAAAAAGTTTCCGATACTGTTGAAAATTGTTGTTGAAATTGTTTTTTCCGTTAACCAGCTGTCGTCCCCTTACGAACGGCAGCCCTCAAAAGTCGAGCGAGCCAAGGATTAACGAGGTCTTACCTTTTAACGTGCGATTCCTAACACTGTATATGCGTATTTGGTTCTTTTTTCGTACATTTCACAGAGTGCCGGTCGTAACTTACGTACAGATGGATATCAATAATAATAATTTTGAACAATATTATCAGTATAGAAAGTCCGTTGAGAGTTTTACTAGTGTCAGGAAAAAGTGAATATGTCAACAAAGTTTTTGCATCGAGACAAATTATCGGAGAGTATCACGTTATTTCCAATTATTGGAGCAACCTAATAAGTTTGTAAAATATTTGAGAATGTCTCCAAAATCCTTCAATTATATCCTAAACAGAACTGAAGAAACGTTATCTACAAATATTCGTGAATGTATATCAGACAAATTTGAGGTACGGAAGTATTTCAATTCAATTTTAGTTTTGAAGTTTCTAAAAAATTATACAAATTGATCAGGATTATGAGAAGGAAAAAATGAAGATATGTTTCCAATAAAGTTTTGATTTGTATCTTGAACTGACTCTCTACTACATAATGTAAATATAATAGTGACTATTGGAATGGGTGATGTAGTACCATAGACAGAGTGGGCCATTGAAAACGAAACAGCGGCTCTGTAGGTCGACAGAACCGAGTTATATAAAAACGCTCGGACACGTCAACCACATTTTCGAGGGGGACATCGTTCGCGATGAAATTCACCCGAAATACATTCCATCCCTCGGAGCTGTGACCGCCACCCCTAAATTTTTAAATGGCAACATATGGCAAGTGATACCTCATTTGAAAGGTATTTTCCTTCTTAATATCAAACAACAAAAATAAATCAATTCCATCGATTCGTTTTCGAGAACGTTTGAACCATTACGTTTTTCTGACGACTTCGTACGAAATCTGATGAAAGATTCGCAAGCACTATATATAACCGCAGTGATAAATTATTATGTTTTTTATTCATTCGTATGAGTTCTGACGTGTTTGTCCGAACATTGGTTCGTCAGAAAACGCATCCACTATAACTGTAGCCTTACTAAAGAACTGTCAAATCATCATAAGCGGACTGCATTTAAATATTTCTCCTCAATGATCCATTTTCTTGTGTTTTTTCCTGGGTGGGATTGCCATCCAGATTCTGCTTTCGTGGCTTTGTAATCTCAGTCTTCTAACGGAGGCCACCAATGTGTGCAAAAATTCAAATCGACCATAGTTCCATGCAGGCCGCATGTACCAATCAGAAACGTGGAATTTTTTTGAAAACTTTAAAATTCAATATCTCCTAAAATATATTTTTTCTACGACCACATGGAAATATGCCCATTTTATGGGCTTTATCAATCAAGGCGGAAGTAGGCCGATTGTGAACTCTTTTTCATTTCTACATCGCGAGCTGTACTGTTATGATCATTTCAGTACAGGATATTTCATTTCTCACGACTTTCATGAACTACTAGACTCTCATTTTTATGATCATAAATACTATAAGATCGAATCAAGTTTGTTAACGTTCTTATAATTTGACATTTCACATCAGTATTTACAAAATTCGTTTCATCACTAATTTTAATATAAAGATTCATGAAAATCGAATTCTCTATTTTCGAATAGTTGGTAAGAAGTCCCCATAGCAGTTGATATCATCATATTATTATGTGAGCTCATAGCAGCGAGTGATGAGTGAGGGAACAATCGGGATTTGGATAGTGGGCGTGAGGGTTCAAATCCGAAATAAACCACTTTTTTTTTCTTCTATGAAATCGATTAGTCTTTGATTTTTGTTATAATTTTAAATATTTGTATCTTCAATTCCTTTTTAGTTTGTATATACCGGGTGGCTACGGAAGTATTGCCTACGGAATATCTCAGTTATTGTATGAAGTAGGTTTGTGAAATTTGGAGCGTTGATATAATAACATAAGAGCTAGAACTTGAGCATATTGACATGTCGAAGTTAACTTCCGGTATGACCGGAAGTAACATCAACTTTCTTATTTTGAATGGAAACCCTATTTTTTTTTCTTTTCGCTTTATTCAGCATTCAATTCCCTTTCTATTGATATATCACAAGTTGGTGTCTAACTAGATCAGAAAAAAATTATTATTGAAATTCACCGAGTAGGCCGTGGAAGCAAAATGAAAACCAAAAATTGAAAAGTTGGCTATGGAAACCATACGTCACTTGATAACAGTTGCTACTACTGTGATATTTTATTTTCATTCGTCGGCGTTATAAAAAGCCGCCAAAAAAAATATTGGAAAAATTGGGAAAAAAACAATACTCTGTAGGTCCATAACTTAAATAGGAACATACAACTTTTTCTTGCCTGTACTATTCAGCATAACCATTCCTTTCTTATGATATAATAGAAAGTAATTTTTTGAAATGAAATACCAAAAAATCCAATTATTATTCTTTTTTTATTTTTTACTTCCCATTTCATTTATTGCTCCAATTTTGGAAACACCCTCTAGTTACCTATATTAAATTTCATAGTTATCAAGAATTCGTTATCTCGAAAGATGCAAAATTTCACTAACTTCATTAATTATGAATGGCAACTCGTTTATGAAGGCCAAACAGCCGGTGAAACATTTGTTTATATAGGATACCTACGTTAAGAAGAGAATGACGTCATCTTTGGTAATATTGTATATCCTGCATAAAAACGTTAAAATTCCCAATGAAATGCGTTCCAAAGCGATTAAATGAAATTTTACTAGTTTCGTCGCTATTGAACACATTTCATTGAGAATTTCAACGTTGTTATGTCGGATATACAAAATTACCAAACACGATGTCAAAGATTTTGTTATAGATATTTTTACAAGTTATTAGTTACCACAGAAAATACGGACTGACATGATTTCGTTGTTATTCGGATCTGTCATTCTTTTCGTATAACATTTTATGTCGCCTAGCAACAATCGTTAATAATGTGCACTTTTTTTTCATGCTTTTCCATGAAATAATGAAATTGTATTTCGATATTGAAATATTGTAGTAGTCACACAAACTGACACAACCTTTTTGATAGCCAACCTTGTGCGATTTAATAGTCAACTATACCTCCGCCATTTTTCAACTTATTTTCAATTTTGAAACACAATTTTGTAACAAATTTACGAAAGCGCAGGAGGGCCACAAGAGGTTTTTTTTCATCACTTCGACTTTAAAGTCGAAATTTCGAGAAGAAAGTCAAAATTTCAACTTCGACATTAATGTCGAAATTTCGACTATTTTCTCGAAATTTCGAGTTTAAGGTCGAAATTTCGAATTTAATGTAGAAATTTCGACTTTTATGTCGAAATTTAATCACTTCGACCTTAAAATCGAAATTTCGAGACAAAAGTCGAAATTTCGACTTCAATGCTGAAATTTCGACTTTTGTCTCGAAATTTCGAGTTTAATGTCGAAATTTCGAATTTAATGTCGAAATTTCGACTTTTATGTCGAAATTTCGACTTTTATGTCGAAATTTAATCACTTCGACCTTAAAGTCGAAATTTCGAGACAAAAGTCGAAATTTCGACTTCAATGCTGAAATTTCGACTTTTATCTCGAAATTTCGAGTGTAATATCGAAATTTCGAATTTAATGTCGAAATTTCGACTTTTATGTCGAATTTAATCACTTCGAAATTTCAACATTAAACTCAAAATTTCAAGAAAAAAGTCGAAATTTCTAGAAAAAAGTCGAAATTTCGAGAAAAAAGTCGAAATTTCGAGAAAAAAGTCGAAATTTCGACATTATTGTATTATTGTCTTTGCTACCGAGGACTGCTTATTGATTTTCCCGTGGGTGGCGCTGCGACTGACTTTTACTTTAAGTCGCTGCTTCATTTGTGGGGAAATATTAGTTATACATTGGCTTATAATTCATTGGGCTGGGGCAGGACGACTCTAATGTTGTCCGACCTACCCTGTCAATGACGAGCGGCAAGAAGCAGGTGGTCTTCCCCAGCGTCTAGCCGTACCATTCTACTTTTGATCCCGCAGTTCCGCATGCGCACTTGATTATGCTAGAAGCGGGGTGAACCGTCAAATATGGATGTTCCACGGCTGTTCTTTCTGAATTTTGGATAAATAGTCATTATTTCGTAACAATGTTGTATTGTTATTAGGTCTAGGTAAGGGTAGTCAGGTCAGGAATGGTTGGCTAGTAATTTACGCATTTTCAACTCGGTTTTGCATGCAAACTAATTCAAGCATTTTCGACATGCAAGCTAGGTTAGCTTGCTCAGGTTAGGTTTGTGTGTCAACTGCGAGCGAAAAACAAATTCACTCAGTTTCAACTCAGTCTGCCTCATTGTTTTATCACCTAAACACCCAACTACACCGCCATTAAATGACCCACACGGTTAATTACATTATTTTAATTTAAGTTATGCGCATGCGGAACTAGAAAGTAGAATTGGTACGGCTAGACGCTTGTCAAATAAAGGATAATCTGCTGTATAATCACAATAAGCAATTGTAACTGGGTCTTCTTGGAAGAACGTTGCACAAATATTGGTCAGATGTAATTCAATGTCCGTCGTGGTATCAGCCAGGGAAGAAGTTGTTTTTTTGTCAGATGTCTGCCTCATATTTTCCACATGGTGGAAATATTTGGAGAGAAGGGTACTATTTCATTTATACGGTATTCTTTCCAGACAGATATATATATATATAATATATGTGGTCGACATCGATGCTAGTAAAATGATTTCATACCGAAGGTTATACTCGCTTGTGCTAATACTGAAAATTATAATTTTTGTGCTGAATTTAGAAAAACGAACCGTATTAATGTACATACATGTTTTAGCGAAGCACTTAATGCATGATCTGATTACTTCAAGTACAAGGAGACATAATCAGGCATCATATTATTATTACATTCACCGTTTCATCACAGTTCGAGGAAAAAAACTAAATTGCTTTAAGTCTAACAAAGAATAAAGAAACGGGTTCCCCACTGACGCAATTTCCTTCCAATATTACAAAGATTTGAAAAGTACCAATCAAAAAAGAATTCAACTGAAAATTTAGATATATAAATCAGCTGAATACTTTTCAAGTATCGACATTTGTTTGAAAACATTGGTCATTACACATTCAAGGGAATAGTGTCAAATTTCGAGTTTTTTCAATGGGGGTTATTGATATCGATAATATTTCCACGTTTTTCGTGAAAGAGGTAAGTTTTGTGTTATCTGTGAGAAATAGTGGACAAGTGATTTACGCATTAATGTTTTCAATATGATAATTTTTTCAGCTGATTCATGTTTATTCATTTGGTGATTATGAATATTCAAAAGTTTTTATTTAACTTGCAATGTTAGTGTGTGCGTGTGTGTGTTTAGGTCAAATCTTGCAAGCTGAATTAGAACCACTTCCTCTTTTTCTACTGAGTTGAAATTTAACGTGTTGGTTCAGTTTCTATGACAATACATTACATTAACAGTTTAAATTTTCACGTTTTTAAATTGGTGGGAAATTTCCCAAAATACGAGTCATACTTCAAAAATAGTTACCCTTACATCTCCCTGCATATCAATTTGCGACTGTTTATTCCTCCACCGTCATTTTCTACGATGTTCTAGTAGTATGTGAACACATTTTTTCAAATTTTAAAATTGGCATGAAATAGCTCAAAATACGAATCATTCTTTAAGGGTATTTACCCTCACATCTTCCTATATATCAATTTGCGACTGTTCATTTCTTTACCGTTGTTTTCTACGATGTGATAGTGATATGTGTACCAATTTTCACATTTTTATATTGGTAGGAAATTGCTCAAAATACGAGTCATACTTCAAGGGTAGTTACCCTTACATCTTCCTGTATATCAATTTGCGAATGTTTATTTCTCTACCGTGGTTTTCTACGATGTGATAGTGATATGTGTACCAATTTCCACATTTTTAAATTGGTAGGAAATTGCTCAAAATACGAATCATTCTTCAAGGGTATTTACCCTCACATCTTCCTATATATCAATTTGCGACTGTTCATTTCTTCACCGTTGTTTTCTACGATGTGATAGTGATATGTGTACCAATTTTCACATTTTTAAATTGGTAGGAAATTGCTCAAAATACGAGTCATACTTCACATCTTCCTGTATATCAATTTGCGACTGTTTATTTCTCTACCGTTGTTTTCTACGATGTGATAGTAATATGTGTACCAATTTTCACATTTTTAAAGTGGTAGGAAATTGCTCAAAATACTTCAAGGGTATTTACGCTCACATCTTCCTATATATCAATTTGCGAATGTTCATTTCTTTACCGTTGTTTTCTACGATGTGATAGTGATATGTGTACCAATTTTCACATTTTTAAATTGGTAGGAAATTGCTCAAAATACGAGTCATACTTCAAGGGTAGTTACCCTCACATCTTCCTGTATTTCAATTTGCGACTGTTTATTTCTCTACCGTTGTTTTCTACAATGTGATAGTGATATGTATACCAATTTTCACATTTTTAAATTGATAGGAAATTGCTCAAAATACGAATCATTCTTCAAGGGTATTTACCCTCACATCTTCCTATATATCAATTTACGACTGTTCATTTCTTTACCGTTGATAGTGATATGTGTACCAATTTTCATAAATTGGTAGGAAATTGCTCAAAATACGAATCATTCTTCAAGGGTATTTACCCTCACATCTTCCTATATATCAATTTGCGACTGTTCATTTCTTTACCGTTGTTTTCTACGATGTGATAGTGATATGTGTACCAATTTTCACATTTTCAAATTGGTAGGAAATTGCTCAAAATACGAATCATTCTTCAAGAGTATTTACCCTCACATCTTCCTATATATCAATTTGCGACTGTTCATTTCTTTACCGTTGTTTGCTATGATGTGATAGTGATATGTGTACCAATTTTCACATTTTTAAATTGGCAGGAAATTGCTCAAAATATGAATCATTCTTCAAGGGTATATACCCTCACATCTTCCTATATATCAATTTACGACTGTTCATTTCTTTACCGTTGTTTTCTACGATGTGATAGTGATATGTGTACCAATTTTCAAATTTTTAAATTGGTAGGAAATTGCTCAAAATACGAATCATTCTTCAAGGGTATTTACCCTCTCATCTTCCTATATATCAATTTGCGACTGTTCATTTCTTTACCGTTGTTTTCTACGATGTGATAGTGATATGTGTACCAATTTTCACATTTTAAGCTGGTAGGAAATTGCTCAAATTACGAATCATTCTTCAAGGGTATTTACCCTCACATCTTCCTATATATCAATTTGCGACTGTTCATGTCTTTACCGTTGTTTTCTACGATGTGATAGTGATATGTGTACCAATAATCACATTTTTAAATTGGTAGGAAATTGCTCAAAATACGAGTCATACTTCAAGGGTAGTTACCCTCACATCTTCCTGTATATCAATTTGCGACTGTTTATTTCTTTACCGTTGTTTTCAAGTCAAGTTTGAATTATAGTTTTGAAAATGTCCATATAGGACGAAACTGCAGTAACTAAAGGTTATTAATATAAAGTGGTACAAAAACATAGAAATTTACTTTTCCCATTTTTCATGATGATCTCCTACCACATAGTAACGGCAAATCCATAAATTTATTATTTTCAATCTGTAATGAAAAGCGCTTTAGTGAATTTACTTGTAAGTTTTGTTAGATAGGTGTTACGAATTACTTGTTAAAAATCATTGGGGGTAAATACTAGATACCTCCTGTACCACCCGTAAATTTCCACTTGTACTGCAGTCATTGCAAAAGACTTTTGTTTTGATATACAAAATGTAAATATGACCTATTATGATTTCAGCCGAAACTTATGCCAGGTGGAAACTATATAAAAATTGGAAAGGATTCAGCACATAGTACCTGCTTATTATTCGCACCACCTGCTGAAGAAGTTGGCGTCTTGGCGAAATACCTGGCAATTTTCGAGAAACATGGCGTCAATTTATTACATATCGAATCCAGACCTTCGGCAAAAATGCCTGCCAACTACGAATTCATGGTAGAATGTGCTCCTACAGGACAGATTGGAAATGCCATTCACGACATAAAAACTCAGAGTGAATATTTGAAAATCATAACCCGAGATTATAAAGACAATAAAGGTGAGTCAGCTTTGAATAAAACAAGAACGTTGGGTAATGAAGATATCAATTACAGGTACTGTTCCATGGTTCCCGAGACGTATAAGAGACTTGGATCGTTTTGCAAATCAAATATTGTCATATGGAGCTGAACTGGATTCTGATCATCCAGGATTTACCGATCCTGTTTACAGAGCCCGACGAAAGTACTTTGCCGATATAGCTTTCAACTACAGGTACGTTAGTATTTTCCAGTACCGGCACTACCTACTACCATACTGGTAGTTTTTTACTGATACGTCAAAGCATTAAGAGAATTTCACTACCAACTCAAAGAACTTTTGCATTATTTCCATAATAAATTCGTTGCGAACACCATAGATATAGCACAATTAGGCAAATTGGATTTTGTCAAAACTCTGGCTGTTACATTTGTTAGCATCTAACAGTTATATCAGAATTCCACGACCATTGTGATGACATGACTCCCCAGAAACATGGTGTTTTCCAGATTATAATCAAGTTTCGATGATAATCGTGCCAGAGCGTTTCACTTCGCATGCAATGTTGAAAACTCTAGCCTCTTTAATTTGACGCACTATTTTAAAGATTATGTGCGAAGTGAAACATTCGTGTACGATTATCATCAAAAATTGATTATAATCGGAAAAACACGATATTTTTGGATTCCTCCATCATCGCAATAATCGTGGAATTCTTCTTCTTTTTTTTAATTTAGTTCTCTCTGGTGTGGAGAAAATGAGGAAGTTTTGTTATTATTATTGAAATACAAATATTTCAGTATGGTCAAGCTATTCATAAGGAAATAATTTGATATTTTTATAAAGCTAGGAAAATATTTAAAAAAAAATGCTATTTTCAATTTTCCTACATTATTTTGTCAAACTTTGTATTTGTGTATAAAATTGAATTCTAAGCAACTTTTTCGAATTACGAAATTTCTTGCCATTTTACTCGACTTTTCATTACTATTCATAGTAATTTTTTTCAATTTGCTGCCACACCAGCGACATGTGTCAAAATCGATTTTTAGGTTATCGGATATGCACAAATTTTTCCCAAGAATCTTTTTTCGAATACTCTAATAATAAACTTTTTTCCCATATGGTACATACTTTTTGGCGGTCACTGTATGATACAGCGGATTAAAAATGAGGTATTTCCAAATGAACAGAACTCAGATCTGTCATCAACCTTTTGTTTTGATACCTCTCCTGTAAACCATATTTTCCTACGAGCGTGCGGAAAAGTAACTTTTCCGCACGAATTTTCGTTTCGAAAGTTGTACTTTTCCGTACGATTTAAAATCGTGCGGAAGTTACCTTTCCGCACTATTTTTACTTTTCCGTACGATTTTTACTTTTCATCACGATTTTTGTATTGTTGAAAATGAAGATATTTAGGACTAACTAAATGATCTATGTAACTATTCTGTCTTATAAGTCATTTTGTAGCATTATTATAAAAATTTGTTTATTAAAAACATTGTTTTTTTCATAAATAAGATAGACAAAAACACTCGTAGGAAAAATATTGTACCTAACTCTTACGGAAAATGTCTTTTCCGCCCTTAAGGGCTAGCTCGAACTCCGGTCCGAATTCCGCTCCGCGTCGTTCGTGCAATTGCCGTCGCGTGCGGAAAAGTACTACTTTCCGCACTTTTTAGGTAAATAACTATTGTATGTTTTGGAAAATAGTGGTATTTTTTCATGAGACTTTTATATAATTCTCGACATTCCTCGAGTACGGATCCAAGTTCAATTGGGACATTCTCATTTATGAGTGATGAACAGTCATGCAAATATTATTCAGATGGCAAGTGATTGATTGATTGATTGATTGATTGATTGATTGATTGATTCACTATTGAAAAATACAGGTCAATACCTACAGCGACACCCATCATACCATCCATTTCGGATAATAATTTTATGTTTATTTGATATAAATGGAACTGTCTCTATAATAGAGAAGAATAATTGCATTTGAAGTTGCATTCTCTACTATTTCTATTAGTAAAATGAAAAATCGAATAAATAACTTATATTGCAGGTATGGAGAACAGTTACCCCATGTCGAATATACCAAAGAAGAAACTGAAACGTGGGGGAGAGTCTTCAGACAGCTGACAACCTTATATCCCACACATGCATGCAAAGAACACAACCATGTATTTCCCCTTCTAGTGGAAAATTGTGGATACAGAGAGGATAATATTCCACAGCTAGAAGACATTTCAAACTTTCTGAAAGGTAAATCTAAATTGAATCGTCGAGATACTAAAGTACTTCGAAGAAATTGATAGTATAGATGAATTATTAAAAACTCTGAAAATCGGTCAAGGTTTTCTTGAATGAGGATAGAATCGTTCGAGTGTGAGACTTTATGAAATATTTTCAGATCATCAGCATACATATAGGAAAATTAGAGAATTTGAAGCATTCAGAAATGTCATTTACATAAATGTTGAATAGTAGTGGCCCTAGATGTGAACCTTGAGGCACACCGGACGTTATGTTAACTGATCTTGAGAGATAGTTACCAATACAAACAACCTGTTCACGATTACTCACATAAGATTGAAACCAATTCAATAGAGAGCCGGTCACACCGACCGCAGCAAGCTTCTGTACCAGCATTGTATGATCAATCTTCTCAAAAGCTTTGCCGAAATCGGTGTAAACGGCATCCACTTGTATTCGACTATTCAAGCTTTTCAATATATATATATACAGTAGATTCGAATAAATTTGTTTCGACAGAGCTTTTTCGGAATGAATTATCAATTAAGAAATAATACAAAAGGGTTTGAAATCTGCCATTTCTTTATTGAAGTGATTTTCCAAAAAGAACACACATTTGACAGATAGAACTATAATTACCAATATGATTAAAAAATTGTTAACATTTTCATTTCCCTCAACCGGCTGCGCCCTTACGAGTAACCCTCAGAAGTCTTCGAGAGACTTGTGCGAGCTAGAGAAGACGTAGCCCTTACTTTTTAAAGTGCGATGCCGCATGCCATGCCAAATGCTCACATCAGTGTACTCAAAGAAACATCCCGTCCGTGCGGGGGGTAACGGTTGTCAATGAGGTGAACATTTTTTAGACAATAACTTTGCCTGAAAAAAAATGTTTTCCTATTGTCATGTTGTGAATCAATCTAATACAAAATCATCTAAGAAGTGAAATTGGAATTGAGATTTATTTTCTGTAGAAAATTCAAGATGTATTGAATATTTTAATAATCTTCATCGTTTCATAGTCATATAATTCATCTTAAGATTTATTCACAAGTTAACAATTTTGTTTTTTGTTTCTTTTAATCCAGTACGATTGGGTTTTGAGACAAGAATCGATTGTAGCACCACCAAACTTGGTAAACTGGTCATAACTCTGCTAAAAATGATTGGAGAAAGAAAAGGAAAAGTTTCTATCGTTTCTGAAGACTCCTTACCTTCTCATGCAAATATAATATGCGAGTATTTGAGTATCTAAAATGTATTTTGTCGCACTTCACGGAGATGTTTAAAGATGATCCGAAAATCATGAATAATTTAGTAAATATGGCATTATTATACTGAAGAAGCAACCCATACCCTCTTTGGACTAATTACAACAATTTTAAAGTACTGTGACAGGTCCCACTTATACATGCAAAAAAAAAACTTTGTTTTACTCCTGCCCTCCTGAAAATAATCACTTATTCATATCCTGCATGTATATATTTAATAGCACTATTGTGAAGTGCAAACCTCAAGCTTGAAATCACATACTTCATTTATGTAGGATGTGTATGAGCGATTATTTTCAACATTTACTGAAGAAATTGCCGGGATTATGGGTGAGTTTAAAACTGAGGCAGGCGTAAAACCCAGTGTTTTCTTTGGCATGTATAAGTGAGACTTGTCTCAGTAGCCTTGAATCGTTGCATATGGTCCAAAGACGTTACTGATTCTTGATTCATTCTTGTGGAGAATTGAATTATTTCTCAACCTATCGAAATCGTTTTTTGATAAATCTTATATTTTCTGAAATAATGGCAAAAAAGAATTATATTTTTTTTAAATGAAAAATTTTTTAGGTTCCACCTCTGATTTTTTGGTAAACAATTTTTTTCTAATAATGCATGATGTCGAGATGTCATGTGCCGAGTTTCAGAGTGCTACAATTCATTCTTCACTTTTGGCTCGAGTTTGTCTGTCGTTACTGGATTATTTGGTCAGAATTGAAAACTATGATATGTTAACATATTTACATAATTGTTTCATAATTCTTCATCTTATTAACTTCAGACTGTACTGGCTTTTCCTTGCGCCCGGTTGCTGGATTGCTTTCGTCGAGAGACTTTTTGGCAGGACTCGCATTCAGAGTATTCCATTCCACCCAGTATATCAGGCATCCCAGCAAACCATTCTATACCCCGGAACCAGACGTATGTCACGAATTACTGGGACATGTTCCTCTTTTTGCTGATGCTGATTTTGCCCAATTTTCACAAGAGATCGGCCTTGCCTCCCTGGGAGCACCTGATGATTTTATTGAAAAATTAGCCACTGTGAGTAGAAACTATGCCAATATTTATGATTCTTTTCCGAAAAATATTTACCTACTGTTCATCATGATATTATCGGTGGTAATATAACAAGACCTCGTTTATCAGCAATTGCGGAGATAGCCTTGTAGGAACTCTGCACGGAAATTCATTGGATGTAATTCAACGTTCGTCGTCGTATTAGCCAGGAAAGTAGTTGTTTTCTGATGGATTTTTGACCCAAATATATTCCTATATCGTATAGGAATATTGCAGTGAGCATCCTGGTATGGCAGGACATCTAGTGTTGAACTTGATTAGCTCATTGTTAAATAGATTTCTTCTATTTTTGATCTATTTATAAATCTTCGAATTTAACGAGATGAATTTTCTAAAACAAAAATGTTTGAGTGGAAATTCCAAAATTTATTCGATTTGATAAACGACGGTCGAGTTATATTGGATCAGATTATTTCCCAAATATGTCAATTAACCAATAACATTTATTCCACAACATACATCATTATTTTTATTAAATCAATAAACATAATTATTTATGGCAATATGTCACACGACTTGTGAAATGTGTTGCATACATTCAGGCAACTGTCAAGAAGGACCATGCAGTTTATTCGCAAAAGGAACGAATAAGCGGGTTTATCAGTGACAATTTAACTCATGTATAAAAAATCGCATATGCCACAGTGCAATTGTCACTTTGACAGCGACAAAAGTTCGATAAAGCGCATAAAAATGGTCATATTTCCATATAGTCGTAGAAAAAATAGCGTACATTACTTGTGCGAAAGTGATTTTTCACACTCGTGGGTTGTTGCACTTGGCTTCCGCCTAGTGCTACAATATTTTCCAATAGTGTGAAAAATGTCACTTTTCACACACGCTATGTATGTTCTTTTTCCTACGAGCGTACGGAAAAGTTACTTTCCCGCACGATTTTTACTTTTCCGTACGATTTTTACTTTTCCGCACGATTTTTGTATTGTTGAAAATGAGGATATTTAGGACTAACTAAACGATCTATGTAACTATTCTGTCTTATGTGTCATTTTGTAGCATTATTAGAAAAACGTGTTTATAAATAAGATGGACAAAAACACTCGTAGGAAAAATATTGTACCTAACTCTTACCTCTTACGGAAAATGTCTTTTCCGCCCTTAACGGCTTGCCCGAACTCCGCTCCGCGTCGTTCGTGCAACTGCCGTCGCGTGCGGAAAAGTACTACTTTCCGCACTTGTTAGGTAAATAACTATTTCGTTACTCTAATATTAAAATGTTCCCTCACATGTTACTTACGTTATAGCAAAGTTGTTTTAGAAACTTACAGTTCTTTCGAAATTAAATTTTATCATTCGATTTTTCAGTGTTTTTGGTTTACGGTAGAGTTTGGCCTGTGCAGAGAAAACGGCCAATTGAAAGCCTATGGAGCAGGACTTTTATCAAGTTTTGGCGAACTTCAGTATTCCCTTGAAAACAAAGCTGAAATTAGACCATTCGATCCAGTTAAAACCGCTTTACAGAAATACCCTATCACAGAGTTCCAGCCCATTTATTATGTCGCTGAAAGTTTTGAGGACGCTAAAGAGAAAATGATGTGAGTTATATTTTATTTGAATTATTTTCGATATTTTTTCACCAATTGTCTCATCGGAAAACAGTATGTAACTCTTTGAGGAAATTTGCGAATCGAAATGGTTAAATCTTCCCTTTTTTTTGCCCACGTGTTTGTTGAACTCTGATGTGTCGCATTCAACATGTTCAGAAACGACCTCCTTTACGAACTTGAATCATAAATATGTTTGATACTGATATTTTAGTATCTTGTGATCCTATACTACGGTCCTAAGCAAAAAAGGCGTACCTACCTGCAGAAACTCAGAAGATTCTGCAGTTTCGACCTTCTTAAGTAAGAAAAGTCTTGAACTGTGTTCAACTAGTCCGGTGGCAGGGAGGGTTTTCGTAGCAAGCGCGACGGGATCACCCAAGTTATTCTTATGTTTTTTGTTCCGCTGAATCCGAATTTTGAGGGTGATAAGCCATGAAGGCATCCGGAAAACAAATGTCATAATATTCTGCATAAAATTCTCTACAAAAAGAGTATCCACAAGTTTTTCTTGAAAATGCACCGTTTTCCAGTAAAACGTGCTCGAAATTCGGAAAAATGCGATTTTCTCAATTTTCAGTGCTCTCTCATTAAATCACATAATGATATTTTTAGGATCACCCTTTCCCAAATCATTCATATATATCTCGACTATGAATAACAGGAGAGACATTCTTGAAAAAGTCATTCGTCTGGATTTTCCGGCACTGAATTTCCCGATACTTTTATCTTGCATGGAAGCGGCATTTTTTCGAATTTCGAGCACGTTTTACTGGAAAACGGTGCATTTTCAAGAAAACTTTGTGGATATCTTTTTTGTAGATAATTTTATGCAGAATATTATGACATCATTTGTTTTTGGAAAAAATTGATTTTTCGATTTCCCTCGGAAAATCGTCCATAAAAATTTTCCGGATGCTTTCATGGCTTATCACCCTCGAAACTCTGATTTAGCGAATCAAAATACATAAGAATAACTTGGGTGATCCCGTCGCGCTTGCTACGAAAACCCTCCCTGCCACCGGACTAAACGGCAAAATGATTGATCAACTTTGGCTATTTGAATCGTAATTTTTGCTTTGTAGAAAGTTGAATATTTAGTACTGAAACCAATATCTCCATATTTATATTTTTTGTAGATACGACTTTTTTGCTTAGGACGGCAGTATAGAGTTAATAAGTTTTGTGAATTATGTATTTAATAATTTAAAAATTATTTAATTAATTTAAAATTATTGCCGTATTCAAAATTATTCCATTATAGTACTGAGGATTATATCGAAAAGTATATACATTTCATAATCGGCATAATTTTTTTCGTATACTTACACTTTTAGACTTTTCAGGCATTAATCCAGCAACTGCAATATTAGTTAAATTTTCAATTTCTGTGGTAAATCATTCATTTTGCAATGCTTGATGAACTTTTCAATAAATGATAGTCTACCAATGACATGAGAATACAAACAAACAATTCCTTTGTTGCCGTGGCTTCGTTTACATTATTTACTGTAATGCAACAAAAAATCTATTTTTAAAGAAATCGTCGTGATATCAGACTGGGCTGATGATCTTCCCAGCTAGTACCATAATGATCGTTATTATGGTCCTTATATCAAAAATATGTATTTTGGTACTCGACATATAGCGTAAAAAAATCACATAATCAAATACCATTCGACAGTTTCATAATGACGATTTTTTCTTACAGAAAATACGCAGCGACGATTCCAAGGGGATTTGGAGTGAGATACAACGCCTATACTCAAAGTATTGAAGTTTTGGACTCGAAACCTCAAATTCAGCGCTTGGTTAACAATATCAGTTCCGAAATATCGATATTGATAGATTCGCTGAAAAAACTGTAGATATTTATTACCTAATATTTATTAATTAGTATTAGAAACATCGAGTGACTTGTGAAATACCAGTAAATAAGATTTGTGTTAATTTCAATAACTTTAGGATTTTCAAAACTGTGATTTAATTTAGATTAGACTGAATAAGTTAATAAAAACTAATTAAACTCCCATTGTATTTCTTCCAAAATCTTCTACCAGTTCCGAAAAACTTGTCTGTCATGTGCGAAAGCATGTGTAAAATTTGAGAGCTGTCTGCGATGATTCAAACAATTTTTTGACGGCAATCTCTAGATGCACCAGATGCATCAGTATCAGTGGATTTGCGTCAACACGCAAAATCATTAACTACCTCACGTGCTACAGCTGTGTTGCCACATGTTACGATATCCGAGTGCAGTATAGAAAAGGATCGAAGAGTCGATGATGGTCGATGATAATTATATTAACGTTGTTTGATAATACAGAATCAGACAACGATATTAATTTATCATTATGTATCATTATAGGTCGATTATTCCAGCAACTAACCTTCGAATCAACTGTTCTTTGTGACTGAATGTTTTTGCTCCCTTCTTTTTCGATTCCAATATGAAGCTTCTCACACTCAGATGACTTTTTTTTCCATATTAGCGAATAATTCAAATGATATTGTTGTTTTTTAACAAAAAAACAGCACACGGAATCTTCCAAAAAAACGACGTCCTTCAAACCCAGGGTTGCCAACTGTTCAGGAACTAACTATCGTACCAGCTATTCTAAATTATAAGAGATTTCGGCTGACAATATCGTACGTGCTTATGATCCCTCTATGGCTTGAGCTATGCATGTTCGTTAAATGAGAAAAACATTTTAGAAAGATTTGGCCTGAATAGTATATTATACAGTGCGGCTTTTTATAAAACACCCCCCTGTTAACTTTTGAACGGTTTGCCGTAGAGAGATAAAAAAAAAACCGTTTCGAGGGTTTCACCGATACTACTTTTTGAAATATAACGCATTGTGATTGCTCGATACATGGCGCGGGGGGGCACAAAAACCTAATTTTTTTAAATGGCATGGGGGGTCGAGTGACACATCGTTGAAAAGAGAATTTGATTCTCTTTTCAACCATCTAATTTTTTTTAAATTTCGTTGACACGTTTTTTCACAATAAGCATTTGAAGTGTCAAGTGTAAGAGCGGATCTGAATTCGTTTCCTTACCTTACCTCAATAACTTTTGAAGGGTTTGATGAATAATGGGACGGAAAATATTTTGGGTGGTATTAAAATAATAATGTTTGAAGAAAAATACCTTAATCGTTCTAGTGATTCACAATTGCAATCAATACCACGAAATACGGTCAATAAAGACAATTCACAATATTAATAATTATTCATTTTGAATTCCTTTCAAAGCTTAATTAGGTATTAGGATATCGAAATTATACCCATTTCATTTATTTTTAATGACAAAAGTAATAACAGGTACTACGAAAGGACTATTTATTGGATTTGTTTAAATGACAATAATTAATTAGTTACCTATAAAAGTCGAAAATCAATTCCGGAAGAGACAAAGGTTTCGATTATTGCCAAAATGGTAGTAAATCCGCAACAAAGTACCTCTCTTGTAGCAAGTACGATTGGGGTCTCAACAGCTACAGTAAAAAAATATTTGAAGAAACACAAGTTCCACCCAAACAAATTAGTAATGTTACACCAACTCACAGAAGACCACCCAGACCGAAGAATGGAATTTTGTGAAATTATGGAGGAAAAGATAGCTAGGAAGCCCAATTACATTAGGAATATTTGTTTTTCAGATGAAAGTACCTTTTTTTTGAACGGAAATGTGAATACACAAAATGTGCGATACTGGAGTGATATAAATCCCCATATCTTTCGAGAAGGTCACACACAGTTCCCACAGAAAGTAAATGTGTGGGCTGGAATTCTTGGAGACCATATTGTAGGTCCCTTATTTCTGGAAGAAAACTTAAACGGTAATTTGTACCTGGATTTACTAAGAGATATGGTTGAACCACTCATACTTGGAATATTAGAAGAAAATGAAAACGAATTTCAGGAACACATCGCCTTCCAGCAAGATGGGGCCCCTCCTCACTTCCAACGTCAAGTTCGAGAGTATTTGGATGCAACATACCCTATGAGATGGATTGGACGTCGTGGACCAATCGAATGGCCGGCACGATCACCAGACCTTACACCTTGTGACTTCTTTCTGTGGGGATACGTCAAATCCAAAGTGTATGAGCAACAATCCAACTCTTTGGAAGAACTTGAAGAACGAATAACACGGGTTTGTGCTGGTATAACTGCAGACATGTTGAATAATGTTCGGCAGGAATTTGTGAATCGAATTTTTTATTGTCAAGAAGTATTAGGTGGACATTACGAACACCTGCTTCGTTAATTGACAACAATTTTGTTTCTAATTATTTAAATACTACATGTCATAATAGTTTCTTTTCTTTTTGTTACATTGACACTTCAAAAGCTTATTGTGAAAAAACGTATTGACGAAATTTAAAAAAAAATAGATGGTTGAAAAGAGAATCCAATTCTCTTTTTAACGATGTGTTACTCGACCCCCCATGCCATTTAAAAAAATTACGTTTTTGTGCCCCCCCGCGCCATGTATCGAGCAATCACAATGCGTTATATTTCAAAAGGTAGTATCGGTGAAACCCTCGAAACCGTTTTTTTTTATCGCTCTAAGTCAAACCATTCAAAAGTTAACAGGGGGGGGGGCTATAAAAAGCCGCACTGTATAGCAAGGGACTAAAGTGAATGTTTTAATCTTGCACGTGATGTGATAATCACCTAAGGGATAAAATATCACTTTAGTCTTGCGGCATATACGCTATTTTTTGCACTTTCCATTATTATAAATTTCAATAATAACACTACTTATTATTTTGATAAGTTATATAAACATGGTACTTAGATTACTCGGTAGGTTACGTCATAGCAACGGTGTCAACAAACTTTTTCAATTCAGTGTCATTTCAGTTAATGTTGACATTAACCGATACGTCAAGAACATGACATCTCTTCACTTTCCTCGAATATTCACTTATCAAATACAAATAATCGCCCATTTAGTTTCATCAGATTTATAATGGAATATTTCCTAATTTTTGTCCTAGTTATTAATAGTGTAGCTGCGGTAATGTTTGATTTTTACTTTATGTCCCTAGGGATTTGAAATGCAACTTTATCTCCCTAGGGACTAAAAGATACATTTTAGTTCCTGTTATACGGGACTAAAGTTGGCACTTTAGTCTCGGAAGTGCAAAAATCTATTTTTTATGAGATGTGAGTGAAAATTATGATTTATGAGTAACTTTACTTAATAAATAAATGCTCAAGAATATATCATCCACAGTAAGTTATTTATATGTTCAGTGATCCTTTTAGCCAATAACCAAGACCAATGAGTTCCAAGATGCTGTGATATATTTTCGTGTTAGTTCAATTCAAACATAAAAAAAAATTAAATTCAGAATGATAAGTGTAAAATCTTGCGGAATTTGAGTCAGCTGAAGACTTATCGTTTTCTAATTTTCCTGTCAGCGTCATTAATCCAGTAACGACAGACCAACTCGAGCAAAAAGTGAAGAATGAATTGCAGCACTCTGAAACTCGGCACATGACATCTCGACATCATGTATTATTGAAAAAAAATATTGTTTACCAAAAAATCAGGGGTGGAACCTAAAAAATGTTTCATATTTTAGAAAATATAAGATTTATCAAAAAACGATTTCGATAGGTTGAGAGATAATTCAATTTTTCACAAGAATGATTTTCAGTAATACCTCAGGAAATACGCTCGTTTTCTCAGAAAACGTGGTTTAACGCCGACGTCACATTTCATGCTCGCGCTAACCAGCCACTGCAAGTTTTGGCAGGGCCGAAAATTAGATTTGTCATAACTTTGCTAAAAATTATAGTAGAAGGAAAAGAAAGAGTGCATATCCTGAAGACTTCTACTTCCTCATGCAAATATAACATGTGAGTATCTGAGTGTGTGAGTATGTGTTTTGTCCCACTTCACCTAATATTTCTATACCCTCTTTGGACCATATTTAAGGCTACTGACACAAGTCTCACTTATACATGCCAAAGAAAAAACTGGGTATATATATATATATATATATATATTATTTATTATTTGAAAATTATAGAAACCCATATATTATTTATTATTTGAAAATTATAGAAACCCATATATATATATATATATATATATATATATATATATATATATATATATGCAGTTATGACCAATGAAATATTCGGCTCCGCCAGAACTTCCAGAGGCGGATAAGCGTGAACTTGAAATTTGATGTCGGCGTTCAATCACATTTTCTGAGAAAATGAGCGCATTTCGTAAAAAATTACTTGGGATTATTTTTGTGGAGAATTGAATTGTCTTTCACCTCGATGAGTATTTTTTCCGATATATCATATACTTTCCAAGATTACAGCAAAAATATGTTTATTTATTTTTAAATGAAAGAAAAAAATGTTCCACCCCTGGAATTTCTGTAAACAACTTTTTTTCGTGTTCATCATGGTTTTAACAACTATCATACCAAGTTTGGTAGAACTACAATCGATCCTCGTCTCAGGACCCAATCGAACTGGATTATAAATCGAAATTAAAAAGCAATATAAATAACACAGAAATCATTTACAAAATCTCATAGCTATAACAAAAAATTCTTTTACTTTAATGAAATACAAGCTATTTTCATCGGAAAATGTGGTATTCCTCACGTTGGGTACATTATGAAATAATAATCTCCTAGAACCTACTGCCGTATAAACATAATGGTACCGAAAGCCAGGGATTTTTTTGAATGTTCGGCGGAAAATTTTCCTCTCTTCCGGTCCGGCCCATTATTTATGTGAGGCAGTAGGTTCTAGGTTTTAAGTGATTATTATTATAAAGATAATGTCTGAAAATTATTTGAAAATTATAGAAACCCATATGTAATCCACACAGTAAAAAATACTGTCTCATTATTATTATATATTATTATTATTATGAAAAATAAAAACCTCGCCAGCCCTCACAAAGCTACGCTTTTTGCTAGTCAAATATTTTATACTGCTGACGTACAAAACGCACCTAGTGGCCTTCGGTTTATTGAATTCTTCAGTGAACAATAATAATTGTAACAACTACGCTATTGTTAAGACGCGTTTACACTAAAGTTGTCCACTGAGTTTTTCACAAGTTACGGCAATTTATTGCTTTTTTCACAAAATACAGCAACTTTTTCGGTCTTCCATTTGTGGAGAGACAAATCTTCCACTAAATTTTGGTTTCCCGCAGAGTGTCGGTAAAGATCAAAGGAAGTTGACAACTAAAAGTGGAAGATTTGTTGCTGTGCACTTTGCGCAAACAACTGGTAGGCAAATAGGGGAGAACTGTCCTCCAACCACGCGCCCCGGACGTGACGTCAGGTATGCTAGCATCCCCCCGCCCTACTCAATCCAATACCGTCAGTTCACGTGTGAACTTCAGCTGCAGGCAGTGTTGCCAATGAGGGGATAATTGTCCGATTTGCGGATAATTTCGAGTACTTGAGGATCCTGAAATTTTGCGGATAATTTTCGGACATTTTCGCAGACGCGGAACTAATCCTGAACGCATTCAGAACAACTTCACATGCGTGCATGCGCTCTTTAAAATTTGTCTAGCGCGGCGAGGAGCACCGCGAAAATTACTAAATGTTCTGTGTTTTGACTGTTTTGTGATCTACTAACTCATCTCACTCCAACTAGTCCAACTGTCAACTGTCGATCTGTAAAATAAATACCGGGAAGGCGGTTTTATTTACGTATTTCGTACACTTTTATTTACATGAATATACGGTTCTTTCGATTGCATCGAAGTGTACTAAGTGTAGTACTTTCCTACACGTGGTGTAAATTACACTCGATTTTGGTATTCGTATGCTGATTGGATTCAACGATTATGCACTAGAAAGGATGGTCCAGGCCTGGTGACAGTTGACAGTGGTGACGTCAAATGATCGCTAAATTTGTCCAATATACCATGAGCTATCCTTTGTTGTATCTGCACTTGATTCAAAATCTGCTGTAAATTACACTACACCTCACCACAGAAACCGAACACCCCAGGTGACCACACTACACCTTGAAGCAATCAAAAGAACCTATAGATAGGCACAATTTTCGAAATTGGTGCGTTTTATTTGGGAAAAGTTGAAGGGGATATATCATAGAAATTATAATATATATATACTTACTAGTAATATATATATATTATAATTTCTATGGGATATTTGCGGATAATGTCATTCTACTAGTGGGGAGAATTGCGGATAATTTCATGATACTAGTGGGATAATTTTTATATTTGACATTGGTAACACTGGCTGCAGGTGTTTTCGGTGATTTCGTGTGTTTTCATTGCGTTTGTGTCAAGGTAGAAATAAAATACCAAAGTCACTATACTGGTCATTCTCAGAAAGTGTTTGACACTCCCGTCGCACCTCATCTCACTACTCAACGCATCGACGTCATCTTTTCGGAGATCAGCAATCATGTCACCGCCACTGTACCTATCCATAGCCTTCAACGAGGGTCTCACCCAATATCTCCGTGGCTGATGGCTATGATGATACAGGCAGCCGCGGCAATAATTGCGTCTTCTTCGTCCGACATCCTTGACCCTACTGCCTAAACCGTTCGCGCTAATTATTTGGCAACAAGTTTTCAACTAATTGCTCTGAATTTGAGATCAACTTTTAGTTTTCTACAAAAAAAATTCCACTTGTTGCTCTAATTTGAGAAGAGCTACTTTTAGTTGACAACTTTTAGTTTTCTACAATCTGTTGTCAACTTTGGTGTAAACGCGCCTTTACACTACGACTGCTGGGACGTTGGATAAGGTCAAACTGATAACAAATCTTAAATCACCTCAACGATTTAATATGATTAATAATTCTGTGTATTTCACCACTTGACTTACCCATTAACTGATAACTACTACTGTGGATTGTTTTGGGGTTTTCATTGCCAGTTAAAGGGAATCCCAGAAGCGGACGAAGGCGAGCAAACAGTTGGACTATCCATTGACGTAACTTCTAGAGAATTTTTATTTCATTTCGCAAATCATAGCGGGGAATTGATAACAAAAAGAGTTTACCTCTTCATAAATACAGATGAAACACTCTTGAATCTTATTACAACGGCAACTCTCGTTATATCCAGTTGAAAAAAGTTCGGTGTTGTTTTAGTATCCAATCGAAGTTTCTTGAAAGATGAACAAAGTTGAAGTAAATGGTTCTTCCGCAAAAATTGAGGAAGATGTACGTTTTGAATTAATTACTAATCTTTTACGTTTCTGCATACATTTATTTTATACCAAGTGCAATGTGAACCGAAGAAGGATTTTGTGAAAATAATCGTGACCAGTTTGAAATCGAACTCACATATGTGAAGTGAATAATTTCTCCATGTCCACTATGGAGATATCGGAAACGTTAATAAAAAATACATTTTTGGTTGAATTGGGAAATAATATAATTGTCTTCTGGTGTTATCTATATTCAGAGCTCAAACAAAATAATAAACACTTTCTGATAGCAACACTTTGTGTTAACTTTCTCGTGATTATTTAAGAGGACATGAGCGCAATCACATTTAGGACGTTTTTTAGGATAAAAAAGTCGATAACTCAAAAACGGTTCGTTGTATAGATTTCAAACAAGCATAGGTTTCTAGAGGACGTTTGGCTCTATGTACCTATGTCTACGGTAACACCTCAAGATGCTTTTCATAGATAGTAGTAGATTTGATATAAAACGTTGATCTATGTACTGAAATTGTTTGTTCATGGAAATAGTGGAATGAAAACTCAGTTTCCTTTACAGCACGTACGTAGAATTAAACTTCCTCTAGAAGCCTGTTCTTGTTTGAAATCAACATGACAAATCGTTTTTAAGTTATCAATTGACTCTTTTAACCTAAAAAGCGTCCCAAATATGATCGCGCTCATGGCCTCTTAACTATCCGACGTTTCACTATCAGGCTTTCACTAGCAGTCAACCATCATCAACATATTTTGTTTGTTCCACTGTGTCACATATTTTTTTTGTTTTTTTTTCAAGCTTTTATTTAACTTCCTTTGTTAGTGTCTATTGGTTTTGATAAAATTTTGCAAGTTGAATTAGAACCACTTCCTCTCATCCTACGGATTTGGCATTTTGCATATCTATTTAAAGCATGCCCCCCTTACCCCCCTTTCCCCCTTGCTCCCCTGGAAGAATGTAAAGAAAGCATAGGATTTTGGAGAAAATTTCGACGAAAAAATGGTGGCGATATAAGTCCTCGACCATACCTTCTTCTGGCAAAAAAATGGCGAAATCAAAAGCGGAAAAATCCATAAAAATAGTAAAAAATACCTGACCGTAGAATAATATAGTCTCAAAAAACTTAACCACCCTGCCACCCACCCCCTACAGAAAACAGTTGCAAAGACTCGCGAAATTGAAATCAGAAAAAATCCGTAAAAATTGTGAGAAATATGTGACCATAGAATAATTTAGTTTTAAAAAATATAACCCTTTCCTCGAATGCTATTGATAGAGAACGCGTAGAAATTCGAAAAAATTTCCAACTGTTTCGGACATGGAAAATTACGGCGAAAAAAATGTGGCGTAGCCTCGGACTTGTGAAACTCGTGGAAATGATATTGAAAAATACGTAAAAATATCGGATAGGTAGTCAAATTATTCAAGTTCAAAAAAAATTACGACCCTGTCCCCCTAAAGGCTAGATAGAGAAGGCGTAGAAATTTGGAAAATTTTCCAACTATTTCGGATGAGGAAAATCACGAAAAAAAATTGGTCGTTTGGGATCGAGGGTCCCTACTTTTACTTAGAGAAAAAAGTTGCAAAAACTCACAAAAATGAAATCGGGAAAATACGTAAAGATTATGAAAAACATGGAATCGTCGAATATTTTTCTGACGCACCTATCAAAATAGACGAATAAACAAATTATAATGCTAAAAAGTACAAAATAAACTATATGTTATTTTTTTTAAAGAATGGTTGCATAACTTGATAATATTTATATTTTTCAGATGACGAAATTGATATTGTGAAATATCAAAATATCTTGTTTGTATTTGGTTTCGACTCGTGATGAATTATCAGTCATGAACTTGAATTATTTGTGATAAATTTGTTAAAGTTGAATTGTTCTAAAATGCGAGTTTTTTTGGAAAGAATGAATAACGTTTCCATTCTGGAATATATAGAAATTAAGTTCAAAAAGAACCAGACTCAAATCAAATTGTATTGATATCACAAAAATACAAACTACAATAATTTTTTATTAATCTTGGCAACATATTTTGGAGCATATTCATACCAATACACCGTTTTGTATGGAGTCTGAGCTTCTTTGGTGATAAATAATCAATTATATCGAAAGTTTTGCTGCCCTCTCTGCTATTTTGGAATCAATAGTATCGTTCATAGTATTTTTGGCATCTGCCTTTATTTCAATTTATTGCTGTGGTTGACATAAACCTGACAATTATTGGAATATTTTGGAAAATTTCACACCTCACTTTTTCAGCCAATCAAAAAATTGGTTTTTATTTATTTTTATCCTCCGGGGTACCCTGGGCGAAATTAATAAGTGGAAATTTTTCTGTCAAATATTTGACATGTGATAGTTAACATTTTGCTTTTATGTACAAATGGAATGTTATTTTTCATATGAAAGGAGATAATATTTCATAATTATATATTCACTAAATATTTTGAATGTGTCTGAAAATATTTTGAGAACTTGCATTTCAACGATGAATAGGTCAATCGGTAAAAAATGTATATCAATCAAATTTACCTATGCTTGACTAGATGAACTTAATATTTGAAACAATTTTATTCAACTTATCTTTTCGTGAATACTCGGCTGAAATTTGCAAGAATTCCTTTCCACATCACTTCCCAATAGACAATCCGCATGGACCAGTCAAAACTATTTTAGTTCTGCGTGATGTGCAATGCAATTTTAGGTTGAAAATGTCGCAAAATGAATTTTCCTTTCTCACATACAAACACCGCCACTAATACCAACGCGTAACTGTCATTATATCAACAAAAACCATTCATGGCCCACTGATGTTACAACTTGTTTTCTCTCAGAATAATCAGTTGAATTAACCATTAATTTAATATATTTTGGTGTGAAATTTTCTTACCGAATCCCCCGCGTGCTTGAATTAATTGCTGGAAATTTATCTCGTACATGAATTTTTTAAGAAAACTAATGTATTCGAAAAATTTCCGGCAATAATTCAAGCACTAGGGAGATTATAAGTGAAAATTTCACAGCGTTTGACGATACAGTTAAGAAATGAGAAAAAACTGTTACATGTTATAAATGTGAACATGCATTTAGGCACTTGTATGAATTACGAAAAAATCCATAGATTATTGATATATAGGTTCTAACTAAAAAGCACAAAATAAAATAATAAAAAAATTACCTTTTTGATGACAAGGTTTTATTCAAATGCGCGAGAATGTGATCTTTCAGGTTGAAATATAGTGTCCCGGTGAAATATAATCAATTCATGAAATATTTTGAGAACGCAACCGTCAATTTTTTTTGTCTTCGGTATCGGTGTGATCGTAAAAAATGCCACCAGTTTGCCTTTTTGAATGAATTCATAGCGTTGATAATTACGGAGTTGTCAATGGTGCCGACTCAATTCGGAACAGGCTGTACATCCACTTCAACTTTCATTTCAGCGAATGTTTCTTCAGATTTTAGACAATCTTACACAAAACATCAGTAACTTTTATAATAGTTAGCTTTTTTTTTTCAGATGAAAAATATGATATATGAAAGCGATTCGGCACATAGTACCTGTTTACTTTTCGCCCCTCCTGCTGAAGAAGTCGGAGTTTTGGCCAAATACTTGAGCATTTTCGAAAAATATGGCGTCAATTTATTACACATCGAGTCTAGACCTTCAGTAAAATTGCCAGAGACGTATGAATTCATGTTGGAATGCGCCCCTTCAGAAAACATTGGAGAGGCCATCCATGACGTCAGGAAGCAGAGCGAATATTTGAAAATCATTTCCCGAGATTATAAAAACAATAAAGGTAGGTGAAAGTCATTAATTCATACATGAAAGGGTAAGCTGTGTACAAATAACCCAAAAGCGATATCATTGGTCCACCCCCAAATCAATTTTAATTGTTAACTTTCCAGATACAATGTGCAGTTAACTTGTTTGGGTGAAATTACTTGGAAATATTTTTGTAAACGCAAAGGAGGGTATGCTTTTCATTTATGTGAAGTTAGCCACACTTTTCCAGCCACGGTTTCTGACGTTTAGACCGTCGAATATGGGATGCAGCGTTATTTACTGGCAATGTTGCCAGATCTAGTGAAAAAATATGTTTTCAATAAAAAATGTTCAGCCACACTTCCTGATTGAAAGCAAAATACGTATTGCCGGAATATATCAGGATGACACGGTAAAAATATGTTATAGATGTTAATCATGAATCATTTGAAGAGGGTAAAGAAAATATTCCATTCCAAACCTATGGTGTTCAGAAAAGTATATCTGGACGCCCTCAAATATTATGAAAACTCTAGAAAGCAACAATTTCCAGATTTCTTCAGACTCCCGTCAACAAGACAAAACAAATTAAAGTGTTTTTCCAGACAACAAAAACTTTAGAAACAGACGCGCTGCTACAACAAGAATCTTTCCAGACTATAAAGAGGAGATCGAGATGTGCAAAACACCTCTTTCAGTTTTTTTGGACTCCCGGTCAAAATGGCTGAAAAAAAAATAAGAACCACACCATGAAAATTCCAGAAAGATACGCGCTGCCGCAAAACTGAAAATACTGTTAGAACGAGGAGATCGAGATGTACATAAGACATCTTTCAGATTCCTTTGGACTCCCGTCAATATGACAAAAAATAAATAAAAATTAAGAATTTTCCAGAAAGAGACGCGCTGCCTCAAAAATAAAAATACCGTTAGAAAGAAGCAATTGAGATGTGCAGAAAACCTCTTTCAGATTTTCTAAGACTATGAAAATCCCAGAAAGATATATTCTGGGCCATCTGCTCGCGGTCATAAGATTTTTCACACTTTTAGGTACACAAAAAAGAAACATTTTCTTAAAATTTCAACTTCCAAACAATCCGGAACATCTTCAAATAAATTCTTCAACGGAAGATTTGTAAAGGCAAAAAATGATAGAATATAGGTACATTTTGGCAATAAAGCGTATTGTTGCGTCTTCGGGTTCAAAAATAAGTGTACACTGGTATGAACTCGCCTTTATTAATCAAACATTACTTGACAACACTGTAATACAAGTCACTGTCAAAACTGATACCAAAATACTTGTATCCAAGGTAACTCAAAGTAACTTTCTAACTAACTAACTCCATCCCACAAATGTATTGCTTTTATATAAAAATAAAGTTCTAGAAAAATTAAGAAAACAATAGAACACAATAAGAATGTTCGACGATTGATCCAGAACAAAAGTTAGTGCTTCTAGATTTTTCCATCTAATTCATCGAACGATCTCGAATAATTCGAGAAGTCTTTATCGAATTTCAGGTCTGTAACAGTATGTATGTTAATTTTGGGTTTCAATGTACAATGAATGGAAAATGTCAGTTCTGACAGTTATTGAATTAATTCAAGAGCAATGTTGCCACTTGGCATATTTTGAAAATAAATTATAAGATCATATAATAGAAGATAACTTATTCTAAATATATATTATACATTACTCATTTCTAGGCATTTGAAAAAAATCAAATATATTTTAAAAAATAGCCAAAAGGACCTCGCAAAATCCTTATGGAAAATAGCCCTCCGGCAAATTCCGTGAATTTTTGGTGTGTTGTAGATTTTGACTTCCTCTGCAAAAGTTACTATGGGCACACCAAAATAGGCCTACTAGTTTTCGATATACAGCATGTCAAAGATGAAAAGTAAAGCTTTTTGCCGAGAATTTTTAACAAATTCTAAGAATTAACAAAACGCTTATTCATTCTGCTAACACCCCTCAATGATGGTACAATGTCACCTTGATCTCGTATCCATTATACTTTTTCGTTTTGTGCTCTACAACAGGGTGAACATACATTCATTCGATTAATTTCATTCCAACCAGTGTGAGTTTTCTTGTGAAATTAATATCCAATATACGCATGATGAACTCCCTCAATCTCAACCAAAGCTAAATTTTATTATTTTTTTATACAGGGTGGTTCGAAAATAAGGCTACGTCAACCCCTAGATTTTTAGTTCGGATAAGGGAGAGCATGTCATTAATATATCAAACATTATTTACTGTTGATGATTCACACAGTCATTTCATGTATATAGGGTGAGTAAAAATGTTCAGTCCAATTTTCTTAGAAAAATGCTGTTTTTTTTCCAATAAATACCATGTATTTTGGAAAATAATCGGTTACATAATGTACGGTTTGAGGAATCCAAATATTGTGATCAATTTCAGCATAGGTCTCCGGATTCATTTGTCGTCAACATACTTTTGAGTGCATGTACAGATTTTATTTATACTTCATACATACTCTATCGAAGACCGAAATAAGCTATTTTTGAGCAATTGAACTTACCTTCTATACATGTTGAATGAAAGCTTGTCTCCAAAAGTGTTTTTCTATACTAGCGTCCGGAAAAATCCACTTTTCCGCACTCATTTTAGTTTTGAAAGAGTCACTTTTCCGGAGTGTGGAAAAGTTTTTCCCGCACTCTTTGTAGTGCGGAAAAAACATTTTAGTGCGGAAAAGTAGATTTGTTCAGTTTTTGCGGATTATACTGGCATTTAAATATTGCGTCGCAGAAGGTTAACATAGAAATACATACCAAGTATGGTTGTATAGTTTAATATATATTTTATAATAAATGTTCTTTATGTTAACTTTTGGGTGTTTTTTCCGCTAGTAGAAAAAATAGTGTACCTAACACGAGCGTAAAGTGACTTTTCCGCACGCGATTTCTGGACGAACTCAGCTAACGCGTCGTTCGGCCATCTGTAATCGCGTGCGAAAAAGTATCACTTTCCGCACTCGTTAGGTAAACTACTATTTATTTACATTAAGTTATATTTTTGTGCGAAATATATTCGAGTAAATTTTAGAATTATTCCATTGAATGAATGTCCACAAAACGTAGATATTTACTATCGCGGAATTTCTTGTATAATTCTGGGAAGTATAATACCATTAATTTTTTGATTTTATGCCAAATATCCCTCCTGGTTTTTCGTTGGCTTGTTTGGAAAATATCCCCTATTTTGCAGAAACCCCACATTTCACAAAAATCATATAAAATATTTTCTCATCTGTATTGAATTGGTCGAGATTGAGGGAGTTCATTCTGGCTATATTGAGTATTCAATTCGCATTAAAGAACTCGCACTTGGTTGGTATAAAATTAATCGAATGGGATTTTTTGCTTTGTTCACCCTGTTGCAGAGCACAAATGAAAAAGTATAATGGATTCGAGATCCAGGTGACATTGTACTATCATTGAGGCGTGGTATTCGCAAAATAAATAGGCGTTTTGTCAATTTTTGGAATTGTTAAAAAATCTTATCAAATAGCTTCACTTTTCATCTCTGACACCCTGTATCTCGAAAACTAGTCGGCCGATTTTTTTGTGTCCATAGACACTTTTGCCGAGGAAGTCAAAATCCACAACATACCAAAACTTCATGGAATTTAGCCGAGAACCATTTTCCATAAGGATTTTCCGGGGTCCTTTCCCTATCAAAATAAGCATACCCTCCTTTTACAGATAGCGCAACTGCCTCAAGTATTTTTTTATTGAAATTTCCCAATATTTCCTAAGAACATTCGTACTGTTACTCACACTTTTGAAACCCCCGAAAATTTTCAGATACAATTCCGTGGTTTCCAAGACGAATAAGAGACTTGGACCAATTTGCAAACCAGATTTTGTCCTATGGTGCCGAACTAGATAGTGACCACCCAGGATTTACTGATCCAGTTTATAGAGCTCGCAGGAAATTGTTTGCCGACATAGCTTATAACTACAGGTAAGTTTCTCAATAACCAGGTTCATAATATGAATTTTATGAACTCATTATTGAACTACATGCAGTGACATCCGAAAACATCGATGAATCATTTGAGATTTTTTATTCTATTATGCTTCAGAAGTAGTCTCGTAACTTTCCCTTTCTATAAATGACATTTATTACGGGAAATGGCTGAAAATAACACTTTTTACATAGTACAGTAACCACAGACAAATGTAAGCCACAAGTGAAGAATGAATCGTAGCACTTTGAAACTCGGCACATGACTTCTTGACTACTGTTAAAAAAAAATTGTTTACCAAAAAAATCAGGGACTCAAAAAAATTTTTATTTAAAAAAATTATAATATTTACAATATCAGGAGTGATTTTTCGATCTAATAGTTTTCGAGATGTGTCTTATAAAAGTTTGTTTTTCTACAACTGTCAAAAAAGTCCATTTTTTTGTGTGGTTCATGTGCGTAAAGTATTACAATATTTCACTATCAACAGTGACAGATCCGAATAATAACGAAATCCTGTCATAAAGCCAGTTCTTATTTTCTTTGGTAACTAATAACCTATAAATATCTGATATACAAATGTTTCACCAATAATATTCTTAGCAATCTTACTATTAAATAAGTAATATCAAAATTCCAAATTATCGCGGCGTATATATTCAAAATAATAGCATATACCTCTAAGGAACTATTGGACCCTTCTACACTAGGTAATCCAAGGTAGCTATGGCTGTTTGGCCGTCTGAAACTAGTTCACGACAATTTTTAATGAAATTTGTGAAATTGGGCATCTATCCAGATAACGAATTCTTGATAACTATAAAAATTTAATTTAAGTAGAAATGAAAAGTGATGCAGATTGAACGGAGAAAATCGTGGATAGTGCAAATATGAGATTTCCTTGACATAGTTCAATTCAAAGAAAGAAAAAGGTATTCGTTGCTTCACAAGGATGTTTATTTATTTTAAATACAAATCTAACAAAATGAAAAGTTACTTCGATGGACTAGTTATTCGAAAGTCAAGTCAACATTAATAATAATAATATTGACCTCGATGAATAAGTTATTTTAATATTCACTTCAAATTTTCCATTTTGCGGAATAGTGTGAAGAGAAAGAGATGTCGAAATTATTCGTTTTATTTGTTTGAAACTCAACTTTCCGGCATACTGTTCGAACTTTGTTCGAATAATGAATCAATAAAAATATGAAAAATTCATTTCATATTTGCAAAAAAATATGAATCGGTTATTTTTTTTTTAAAGTTGTAGAAAAAATACTGTATGAAACTCGTGAGTAAAGTGTTTTTTTACTTGTAGGAATTTCCTACTCGTAAAAAAAGTATCACTTTACTCACTTGATACATAAATTACTATTTCTTTGCAAATTATTAGCAATTTTTTTTATAAAATCGCCCTCGTATCATCAACCTTCATATGGCGAAGTACATTTTTACTACCACGGTGTTGGGGGGATCAGGGACATAATCATCGGCGTCGTCTTCAGACGGGGGACTCGTCGCCAATTTGGTCGTCGGCGTCGTCTTGGGGCTCCAACAGACGAGAGAGAGAGAGGTAGGAATAGCTCCTCGTCGCCAAAGCTCTCGTCCAAGTCCAAGTCTGGATGCTGATCTCTAGGCTATTCTTGCACGACTGCCTGCTGCACTGGCCGGAGACAATGGAGCACTTCAGGCTGGCTTTTCTGCAGCTGTAGAGGTTTCCACCTACACCCGGCAGTTGCAGGAGACGATCTGCAGAAGCTGGAATGGGGCAGCATCCTGGTTCATAATTTTTGGAACCAGGCCCTGGTTTGTGAGTTGCCATCCCCACTGTGTCGGGCTCAGGTATTGCCTCGTCCACTTCTGCACTTGGTGGTAAGCATGGAAAGAGTGTAACTTTGCAGCATTAGCAGTAGTTGAACATAAATTTACTAGAAATTCACTTCGCTAAATCATACGAAAGCGATTCGTGAAAGTGGAACAAGAGAAATTGTAAAAAATCCAAATTTTTGACATCAAACTTTGAGAAGTTATAAGTATTCTCAAAATCCAACAAATTATATCTAGTTCAAGTAACGATCAATAGTCATGGTCGGAAAAACTACCTCTTCATGGTCAAAATGGTTATCCTGAACATTGTGTGAAAAAATCGCTACTACATTTCATGTATGTACAATTCAACAGTATTAACATGCTTATTAGAATTTCCAAAAACTCTATGGGTAGGAATTGTTTATTTTAAAACTTCACTTATGTTCAGTAAAACGTAACAATTTTTTTCTATTTGCTTCAATGTTTCTATAATTCTTGATATTTTACCTATCTCGACTGTAATCTAACTTCTTGCACTCCCGTGAAGGAGAGGTGTATGAAGTCATGATAGAACGAATGGCAGGTGTGAAAAATCCAAAAAAAAATTGGAGAGTTGTTAAATTTTGTAATATATTTTGGTCGACATTTTGGGAACCTCTGTCCGCCATCCTTCCAGACCGTAAAAGGCAATTGCCAGTGAAGGAAAAACACTGAATGTCGAACCGAATTAAGAATAAGTTTACAGAGGTCTAGAGAGTCTCTCACCCGTATTATGAGTTTCAAGCTAATGGAATAGAAACGTAATTGTCACAATAAAATGAAAACAAACAAACCTCATGGGCTACCGAGCATCCCACCTGGAACATTGGTAGCTAAAGGCAGTACCTACTAAGAAGCTGAAGACAGGGCCACACTGACACACACAAGACACAACATGAATCAAAGCCTTTAATTATTATCCACAGGTGTTGTGAACATGTGTTTATCAACATCAATCGGGTCGATGACATGATGACAGTTCACACCGTGACGTTAACGGAGGCAGCGGTGTGCACAGTGCACACGAAGTACGTGGAACATGCTTGTCGTTTCGTCGTTTCGTCGTTTGCTTTGTTGGTACTCTAAAAACATCAAACTGTCCTGTGCGTGGGTTGAAGAGTAGATTACAGGAGAACACACGCATGTGTAGGCGAGGTAGCGCAGTGGTTTAGCGCTAGTCTCATGATCCAAGGGTCCTGAGTTCGATTCTCCAATGAACCAGACTTTTTTTCATTAGAAATTAACTCTGGGTGATTGAAGAATACCTTTCCCACGTTTTCATGATTGACGGGACTACGAATAATCATGCTGCTCTATAGGTGGCGCAAGGAGTTAGTAACAAGGCCTAGCCAGAACACTTGTATGAATGGGTTATATGTTGTGACACATGTCCGCGTCTACGACGTGCCAGCAATATTCAGGAAAAATATTTAAAAATATGTGATGTTTGAAAAATACACTTGGGATGCAGTATGGCTTCGAGCCAGTCTACTGCATTCCCCCGATACACCTCAACTGTCTACGCCGGTTGAAGGCCGGATGGCAACGGATTTGCCGCAGTTGGGGATGTCCATAAAGGAAGCTGAGGACAATAAATGATGAGAGAGAGAGAGAACACACGCATGTATGAATGAGGTAGAAAATTCCAATTCTGGGTAGAGTCTGGAGTCATTGGTATGTACATCTTGTTCGTTAATTTCCATTTCACTGTGATACTCACGTTCCTGTTCCAACAGCTTGAAACTACTACGAGTGAGGGACTCTCTGGACTTCTGTAAACGCAATCTTAGTGTCTTTCCTTCACTGGCACTTGCCTTTTCTGGTCTGGAAGGATGGCGTACAGAGTTTCCAAAATGTCGACCAATATTTCACAAAATTTTACAACTCTCCAAGAACTTTTTTCGGATTTTTCACACCTGCCATTCGTTCTAACATGACTTCATACACCCCTCCTTCATGGGAGTGCAAGAAGTTAGATACACCCTGTATACCAGACCACCTACAATAATAATTGATCTTTGCCTTCTTCTACCGTGCTTACAGTGCCAAAAATAATTTTTGACACAAATGGAAAATACTTCCATTCAAACTTACTCGGAAATTTGTATTCCTCTTCCTCTCTACAAACTCTTGAAAACCACAATTCAACTTTCCATTATATTCTACCAGAGAAAAGTGAAAATTGTCGTGTTCAGGGTTGTGATCCCAGCATCAAGGAGTAAAATGATTTCTACCAACGATGTCTTTCTTGAAAGTGAAGTTTACTCGCTCGAGTGATTTACATTATTATTATTTTCATTCCGATACCCAATGAAAAGTATTGCACTTCTATAGCCTTCTTAAAACATAATACAATTCATTGTTTCAGACATGGAGAGAAAATACCTTATGCAGATTACACTAAGGAGGAAATTGAGACATGGGGACAAGTCTTTAGACAGCTGACTGCGTTGTATCCAACACATGCATGCAAAGAACATAACCATGCGTTTCCACTCCTAGTGGAGAATTGCGGGTTCAGAGAAGATAATATTCCCCAATTGGAGGATATATCCAGATTTTTGAAAGGTAAATTTATTAAGAAAGTTTCTCCCAATGCAACGACGGTGACTGATGGCTATGTGGTATTCATTTTTGAGACTCTGACTGCCATGTCAGTCTTAAACGACTGACAGTATTGTTTGCGGTAGCGCCGGACCACCGAACGATAAAATTTATGTGCGACGCCAAGCGATTAAATCGTCTGTTCTAAGTTATAAAATTGTATATCAGCCTCGAGATGGCGCAACCTGTCTTTGGAGTGAGATTATGCGAATAGTATAGGATCCGAAGAGACGTCGACCTTCACCGTTCTGTTTAACGGATGAAACATACTTTTTATGAAGTTTCATAAATAGACGAGTATGCCTAAAATAGGTTACCTATCAAAATGTGGACCAGACTATATACAGTGAGTTTCAAAAATTTGTACCATATGGAAAACTTTTTTATTATCGAATTGTCAGAAAATTTTATTCGTCATAAAATTAAGTGCATTGCAGAATACTTGCATGAGAGTTGTTCAAATTTCAAATTTCCAAACGGTGTACAGGAGGGAACAAAAAATAGAATTTTGATCAAGTGTAAACTACGCTGGCTGTGATTCCAAATTTGAATGTTATTTTAAATTCTGAACAATCTCCTTGAATGAACTTTTTGATAATGTCAATAATAAGGGGAATTTTACACTTGATCAAAATTTTTATTTTTTGTTCCCCCTGTACACCGTTTGAAAATTTGAAATTTTGTCAACTTTAGTGCAAGTATTCTGCAATGTACTAATTTTTATGACGAATAAAATTTTCTGACAAATCGATAATAAAAAAGTTTTACATATGGTGTAAATTTTTGAAACTAACTGTATATAGTCTGGACCTCATTTTGATAGGCAACCCATTTTAGGCGTATTCTTCTATTTATGAAACTTCATAAGAAGTTTGTTTCATCCGTTAACCAGAACGGTGAAGGTCGATCTCTCTTATGCTCTTACACTAAAACGCAAATATGACTGACACGGCGCTTAACGTCTCGTTATACTACTCAGTTGTTCAAATCAACTCGTGTTCTTATTATTCCCCTCATAGATAGATAGATAGATAGATAGATCATTTATTTAACTACTTACATATACAATGTATATTTGTATCAGGTCCAGGAAAAAACATTTAAAATAGATCTGCACTCAACATTGAATCAGTCACATAAACATGTAGGTACACAACGTGAATCTATCACTACACATATTAAAATAAAATGATATTTTTTAACTATAACTTCACGTATCACTGACCGGTGTGTTCATATAACTACTCCTGAATTGAAATGAACCACAGCCGACTTAATCTCCCACTAGCGTCTAGCGACAACCCGGATATTTTGGCTGGCGAGCATATTGACAGTATCATAACCTCCAAATTGGCAGCTTTCTTGGTCTGATTTCTCAAAAACACATAAAAAAGTAATTTTTCAGTTTTCAACAATTCTGCCTTCCTCAAAACCCGTAAATCGCAATTTTTCACATTTTTTTCAACCATTCAGCTTTCTTTAAACCGGACACAGGGGTATGCAAACCCATCCATATCAGCAAATACGACTGACATGGCTCCCACATTCAGGAGCTGAGTAAGAAGTCCAAAATGCCTGACGAGGCCTTGATAAACAAGTACCATAAATTAGCTTGGCAGTCAGAGTGTTAATCAGTCTGATGCCCTATTTTTAATCCACTTTTTTTTTTATTATCTTCATACATTTCCTCAAAAGAGATTTATTTATTTTTCAGACTGTACCGGTTTCACAATTCGACCTGTTGCTGGGTTGCTTTCTTCAAGAGATTTTTTGGCAGGATTGGCTTTCAGAGTTTTCCATTCCACCCAGTACATCAGGCATCCCAGCCAACCGCTTTACACTCCTGAACCCGATGTATGTCACGAATTATTGGGGCATGTGCCACTTCTTGCTGATCACGACTTTGCACAGTTTGCCCAAGAGATAGGTCTGGCCTCTCTTGGGGCTCCGGATGAGTACATTGAGAAATTAGCCACTGTAAGTATTGATAATTGACGCTTTCATCTATTTTAAACAAACAAAACTATTGAATAAGAAAACAAAACATAAATTAAAAAAAAACGGTAAAAATTTAAATGTGCGGAAAAGAAGAAAATAAACCTTGGAGTAGATGAAACCCAACATCTTGTTACATTATTAAATTGGTTTACTCTCGCGACAAACTTTTATAACAAAATCATGGATTTAATTTACTTCAAAGTTTATTTTCGCTACACTGTGAAAAAAATAACACCAGGTGACACCAGACCACACCATTCGGTGTCCATATAGGATCTGATAATTATAGTGAAAAATAGCAGCGACATAGATTGAAAGTTTGACTTTGTGTAGGAAATTCGATTCTTGACTTGATTTTTTGGTTGAATTCTATTTGCATGACATGCTGAATCAAAATAAAACATTGAAAAAGGAAACATTCTCCATTAAAGTTGAAAAATGTGATTTTTTAATCAAACTACTTTATCTGAATGAAAATGCCAATTTTCACTTGCAGATTTTTTTATTTTCAGTAGGTAAGAGTCTTTTCACAATATCTATCAGTGTATCAATGTCCAGCGTGGCTTTTTAGGCTTTAGCGGGGAAGTAGTTGTTTTCTGTTAGATATTAAAAAATTACATTTTTCAATTTTAATGGAGAATGTTCCCCTTTAAACATTAATATCTCCCGAAAGGTAATCACGAACGATGGAAAAAAGCGACTAAAATTTGTATGTCAGCCGCAGATCATTCCACAACTGATTTTATGAACATCCTGTTCATATTTTCAAATAGTTTCATGAAATGGGGAACTTGCTGAGCTACATGACCCTACATTTGATAATATAATAAGTAGTTCTATATATTTTTATACTCGTGGACAGGGCCGATCCTAGCAGGTGTGCAGCGCGTGCCCCGCACGAAGGCGCGACCAATAAGGGGCGGCCGCAGGCCGCATATAGTTCACGATCGGCACACAGCACGCAGTTCAATGGTCAAAACAAACTTTACTTTAGCTGTCCCCTTTGGTGAAGGGATGCGGCATCGGCATATTTTTTCTGTTACTTTACCAGTATATTTAAGGAAAAATTAGAAAAACTATTATCATTTCAATATGTTCATTCAATACACAAAACACAATAATACTGGTAATAAAATAATGGTAAGAGTATCGAAATATTAAGAATTAGTGAAAAAAAAGCTTTTGATTAGATTTGTGAATGAAATGTTGTACAGGGTGTTTCTGAGCGTTTTTTGAGGTTTTCAGTTTTACCCAGAACTTGGAGAGCGCTACGACTCGTTATTTATTTTATATAATTTGCTCTATCATTCTTAACAGGAATAGTGATGAATAACCCATAATCTCACTTTTCTAAACAAAAAAAAACATAATAATAATAATGGTATACTTCTTCCACAGCGCTAGAGGTACCTATATGTTTTCGATAAATTTCAAATATTTCAAATTTTTTTTATTATTTTTATTTGTATTTTTTATAATCGTGTTTTACCTTAGTGTGATTTTTATTAATGTTTCAATTTTTACTATTATTCAGGTAGATAATAATCCTAATAATAAAATGTCTTTATTTTAATTGTCCTATGCGAAGTACAGTTAAACTGCTCTACTTAAGTACTACTTAACTACTAACTACTACTTAGCCAGTGTAAAAAAATTCCTACATATACAATTAAACAAGCAGTTGTATGCCTGTGTATTACAAGAAGATTCCTATTTCTGGTATTTACATCGTGATCAAACGACCGATATGTCATTTTTTTTGTAATATACAAAGGAGTTCCGGGAGTTCCTTTTTCTAAAACTTTATGGGCAAAACATGCAAGGTGAAAATTTCTTCGGTTCCGCTATAAATGGAGTTACGTGGTCTTGCATTCTCAAAAAAACCAAGTTAAACGAATATATATGAGTTTTGAATTCTAGTCGATGTTCGAATATCGAGGCACGGTCCATAAATCAAATCGCCATAATTCAGTGACTCAAAATTGAAGTTTCATGTAACTGTATCATCAAATCTTTGTTTAGAGTTATCCTGTTACGGTAAAGATTTCTCAATAAATATTTGTTTAATATGTGTTTTAAACCGTAAATCATCGTCAACGAGTAGTCCCAATTTTCACTATTCACACCACTCATTAACACTTCATCTGTGGCATGAACTCTACCAAATATAACATTTGTGATTTTTATTGTAATGACTATATCATTATTGTCTTTATTGAAAGGTTTATACACTTGAATGTACTCAGAAAATTGATGTTTATAACATTCACCAGAGAATTATATCAGATCCATAGTGTACAGTAAAAACAGGAGCAGGCGTAGTATTGAGCCCTGGGAAACTCCTCGAGGTAATGGCATTGCACTGGAATTGGTTTCTTCTAGAACAATATAGTGACATCGGTTGGAGTGATAGCTTTGAATTAAACAGAAGATAACTTTGAAACGTCAACGTTTAGTATTAGTCAAAATACGTAAAAAAATTTAGAGGGGCGGCACATTAGGTCTTTGCACGCGGGCGGCCGACACCCTAGGATCGGCCCTGCTCGTGGAAGAGAAACGTTTTACTATCTGCCAGATCATAGGTACTGTTGGAATTAAGACTTCCAACAAAAACTTTTATGACTACGAATTCTTACTTCCCATAAATCATGCTTGAGCCGTCCCTGTGCACTCAGTCAATTTTTTACCTCAACAATCAACAGCTGTAAGCCGTTGATTCCCTCCAGAGGAATTCGGAACACTACCCATCCTTCACCCCTCTTCCTCCCGTGGCCGACTTCGTCCGGATGAAGAGCGAATACCACGCGACACACGTGAGTCGTGAGTCTGACATCTTCTTCAGATGAGGTGAGGTGATAGGTCTTTCCGATTTACCGGCTGATTCGAGAAAACCTCGTATTCCTTTTCCTGATCCACCACGCCGAAAGATTTCGGCACTTGCACAATTTCCAAGTATTTCCCTTGAATTTACGTATGAATTGCATTGAAGCATTGAAGCAACAATAGTGAACAGTGCGTGCATGGTGTTTTTGAAGCAAGAAACTGTAAGTCATTTTATCACAATTATTTGTTGGATGAGAAGCAATTTGCCAATGCCCAGCTCACAGTAGTTTTACGACTTCTTGTACCCAACTGGTCCATGTTAAAGACTACAAATACAGATTTAGTTAATGAAATGATTTTAGGCATCAATCACTCAAGTTCCAGTAACCTATTAAACTATCCAGTCAGTTCATTAATATCGAAGAGAAAAAAAAAACATTCCATGTGCTCGGGAAAGGGCGATCTAAACCCAACCCGAACAGGTAATTTATGAAATTACCGCACCTGTCGCACCTGAGTGTAGCTGGGGCCACCGCGCTTAGCTAGCCCCCATCTCATGGTTGTAAGGTATAACACTTTCTGGGTAAATTTTAGACTTTCCTAAAATATGTCAAATCTGCCATTCACTGGTTCTAGACTATTAGCATATTATGACTAAGATCAATCAAATGTATGAACGTTCCTCCATCAGAGCTCTTTCTTCTAACAAATTAAAAATCTTCGCAACTCATTGAACAAGGAATTTTTTTCAAACCTTACAGCATTCAAAAATTCAAAAAGATTATCAGGTCCCCTGCATTTGAAGATAAAAAATTTACACATACTATAAGAGATGAGTCTGATACACCCAAAGAAAAAACTTGGAGTTACTCAGATGAAAAGATTCAGATCTTTGTGTGCATGAAAAATGAAGAAACACCAATTTTTGTTATCGCTCACATTAAAACAAATTTTAATAATATTTTCGTCGGATTTTGAAATACCATTATTCATCATAACAAACAGGTAATTTTTTTATTTCGTATTTCGATGTCTCAATGAAGTGAGGAAATATAATAAAAGTGTGTCGTGTGTCCAATCATTATTGTTTATTTATGTATGGGTTACTGAAAATACCTCTTTATCACACTGGTATCTGAGTTTTTCGAATTTCCTCATCATCTATTTGTTTTATGGCTATTTGGAAATAATTATTGGGGAATTTTCATAACATTCCAGTTGTTATGTGTAAGTTTGAAAAATGTTTTTTTTTAGTGCTTTTGGTTCACTGTCGAGTTTGGCCTTTGTAGAGAAAACGGACAACTGAAAGCTTTTGGAGCCGGACTTTTATCAAGCTTTGGTGAACTTCAATATGCTCTAGAAGATAAAGCTGAAATCAGGCCATTTGAGCCAGCGAAAACGGCTGTACAAAAGTACCCAATCACGGAGTTCCAACCCATTTATTACGTTGCCGAAAGTTTCGAGGATGCAAAAGAAAAAATGATGTGAGTGCAATGTTCTGTATTTCATCTCCTCATATAACTTGTTACTGTGTTTTCTATCGTTCATCACTCTCATGTTCAAGATGTTTATCAAACTTCATCGATGAATATGTTGAAAAAACTATATTACACGAAATTGCATACCTTCTTCTTCTTCTATAATTATGGCCTTTTCTCGTCGGAGAAATTAGCCAGGTCGTCTCCTGGTAATTGCATACCTGTTGATTTTAGCAATCAATTGTTTGTATTTTAACATGTTAACACATTCGTGGAGAGTAGGAGTTCGAAAAACGTCAAAAAATCATCACCAATTTTTTTTATAGAATCGAGTTTATTTTTTGTCAATATGAAATAGGTGTCGCAGCGCTCATGACGGCTATTGCAGGTCTCATGACGGCTATAGCAGGTCTGTCCATGAATGTGTTAATATATTTGCACTACACTTTTTGGAACCTTTGTTGTATTAATGAATATACCGGAGTTGTATCCCAACACCAAACTATTATTTTTAACACCTAAACGCGCATTTCAATCACCAACTGACCATCTTTTGAAGGAAGATTCAACTAAATATGCAACCCAGCTGTCCTTATTTATACCCATTAGGTACCTCTGCTGAGTTCGACATTTTGTTCATTTCCAACCTACAGTTTTTCTTTATTTATAATATTATTTATAATACCCCTCGAGAAACATCACTAAATGAAATGAAATTTATTTAATTGTCTCTGCTTTCAAACCGTAATATTGATAAATATTTAATAAAATTCGTTTTTTTTTACGATACATCTTTCTGAAATGCTTCTTCAATCAATTCATTTGATATTATTATAAGGGAGTTGTATAAAACATGCACTCATAACCATAAAACTATATTTTTCTACGTTCATGCAAAAAACAAAACTTTATTGAACTATATTTGGTGGAAAAACTGTCTCTTTATTGCACTGAGTACAATAAAGACTTTATTGCACTCATCTGTCATTCTACTATAGCGTTCTGTCATCATGACAGACATAAACTTTCAAATCGACGTCAAATTTAGCCCATTTTCTGTGAGATTGTATTACGTTTTAAATAGTTGCATGTTTCATCATATTCATTACATAATGGACTATGAAATTACTAGAAAATGCAATTTGTTAAAAATAAAATTATTTCCTTCGAATATCATGTGAATTATCTACACAAAATGTTTTTGAATTACTTTTAGCAGATAGATTTAAACAAACAACGTCTTCCTTACAGTTTAGTGCCACCTAAATGAAACATTTTCTGGTTTTTGCATGAACGTAGAAAAAAAATTGTATGAAACTCGTGCAAAAAGAGTTTATGGCCTCGTTGGACAATTTCACGTTGAGTGCAATAAACACCTACTTTTTGCACTTGTTGCATAAATAACTATTTCCTCTAAAAATGATTTGTAGGTAGGTATAATAGAGTCATGTAAAATTGAATTCTCTTGGATAAGTTCTATGAGAATAAACTGGTATTATAAGTCGTCCAAAGTCCAAACACATTTTTAAAATCCAACATAATATTTTGTTTTTCAAGTATGTTGTCGGAAAAGTATAGTGTACTACTCGTGCGGAAACTGTATATTCCGCACTAGCAATATAATATACCGGGTGACCACGAGCCGAGGTACGCCCCCCAAATTTTCTGTAGTTTTGAAAATACAGATTAAAAATTTGGTTTGGTGCTATAGTACTGGAATACGCATATTTTGACCCCACTACTGAAAATTCACCTCTTCCGGTTTAACCGGAAGTGAACCCAAACTTTTTTTTTCAAATGACACCCTGTACATATTTTTTCATCATCCGAAAGAGTACGCAATTCGTGATAACACTGTTCTTCAAAATTGAAAATCGTCTGAAAAATAGCGAAGATACAGTTGATTGTTCAGTCAAACAAAGTTGGCCATGAAAATCATCACAACTGACAAACGACATCAGAAGTTATCAGAGGAAGCTTCGAAGTGCGATACAGTTGAAAACTGTAATTGCAGGTGCCATATAATCCAACGATTATCAAAAATTTCCTAAAAACAAAATAGTACCCATAAAGAAATGCTCACAACTGCTATTTCTCAAACGGCAACATGTTTTTCTCACTTCGTCATGATGAAAAATGATTAATTATCAGATTACTCGTGTGAAAAGTTTTGAAGAATTTCGAAAGAAATCGTAAATACAAGATGTTTCATCGTGAGTGTTCTCAAAATTAGATATTCTTCAACAAAGGCGGCCATGAACATAAAAAAAAAATGTTGCTATTTAAGAAATGGCAGTTGTGATCATTTCTTCATGGATATCATTCCGTTTTTAGGTAATTTTTGATAATTGTTGGAATATATGGAAGCTGCAATTACATGAGAACCTCAGTTTCCAACTGGATCACACTTTGAAGCTTCCTTTGGTAACTTCTGATGTCGTTTGTCAATTGTGATGATTTAAGTTCGAGTTTCATGGCCAACTTTGTTCGATTGAACAATCAACTCTATCTCCGCCATTTTTCAACCAATTTTCAATTTCGAAAAACAGTGTTATCACAAATTGCGTGCTCTTTCTGATAAAATGTACAGGGTGTCCTTTGAAAAAAAAAGTTTTGGGTCATTTCCGTTTGCACCGGAAGTGGTGAATTTTCAGTAGAGGCTTCAAAATATGCGTATTTAATTACTATACTGTATCTTCAAACCTATAGAAAAATTGGGGGGCGTACCTCTCCTCGTGGAAAATTAGGTTTGCCCTCAAGTAAACGAAATACCTTGTTACAGAAAATTTGCTGCAACTATCCCAAGAGGTTTTGGAGTGAGATACAACGCTTATACGGAAAGTATTGAAGTCCTCGACTCAAAACCACACATTCAGAGGTTGGTCAACAACATAAATGCAGAAATGTCCATATTGATAGACTCCCTCAAGAAGATATAACTACTAAATACTATTTTATTTCGTGTATTGAATAACGCTTTTAGCTTTTAGTGATTTATGAGTTATGTATATAGTTTACGCGTATTTATATTAACTTATTCTGTGATTTAGATTTAAACAAATATTAATAAAATAGTTCACAAATCCTTTGATATATTAATAAAAGGTGATACCTACTGTTTCGTACATTTCCTGTTATTATTGGAAAATTCACTATTTGGAAATTTCCAGATGGTAATTAGAAAATTTTAATCGGCTCTTTTGAACATGAACAATCCTATTCTAACAAACTTAACCCAACTTATACCCCTAACTTGATCTAAAACAACTTATCCCAACTAATATTATAGCTAACCTACCCCGAACATTATACAGTGTATCCATAGAGTAAGTATATCTCGTTTGAATCGACTCTCAATTTTCTATTGGATAACAAAATTTTAGACAAAAATTTTCATCCAAAACAAAATGGCGGTTCATGATGTTAGAGCTCTACTACGAACCTCCTATCGAATCCTATCTAGTACCAGTAAAATCATCACATTTGATAATCATCTTCACCAGACTTTGTGTTTTCTATTAGGTAATACAGTTCGATGTTAATGATTCACAAGGACCAATTATTTGAATGATGTGTGCCTTATTTTGACGCTCCTCTTTTTCGTCCAATTTTACTGATGCTGAAATTTGATGCTGGAACTTGACGCAACACTCCCAAGATGGCGTTCGTTTAGAAATTTCATCAGCTGACCAGCTCTCAAATCCAGCGTTTAGCGTCAGCATGAAAACACACCTTTAGGTTCGGGATAGTTTAGATCCAACTAACATAATCTAACCCATACTTGAATAACTTGATAAAACTCAAACTGAGATAACGTGAATACACAGTTTATTGCTCAATGAGCTTACATTGCTATTGCTTACACTGCTTAATGAGCAATAAACTGCAGTGGCGAAATTATACGTAGGTACACTACAGAGCTGTGCCGAGCACTGACAGAAAGTGCTTCGAGCACTAAGCTCTGAGCACTCTTGAAAAGTGCTCCGGAATCTCGAGCACTAAGCACTTTTATTTACGAAATGCTCGCGATTACTAAGCACTTTCAAAAAGTAATTCCAGTCAGGGAGCACTAAGCACTAAGCACTTTTCAGACTGTTAAATACTTAAGTTACCAAAACTTAATCAAGCACGTAATATTTTCACAAATAATATTACATCGCGACATGTTTCGCTACACTGTCGCTTTTTCAAGCAAGTTATTATATTAACCGCTTGAAAAACTACAGTGTAGCGAAACACGTCTCGATGTGATATCATTTGTTGAAATCTTATCGTGTTAAATCAAGTTTCAATTACTCACGTTTCTAACAGTCTAAGAAGTGCTGTAGATTTCCATCAAGTAACAACCGATTCAATTAAAAACCACTCAAATATCTAAAATGGCATTCACCATACCACGATAAATGATCAATTAATCACATATTCCACAATCTGTATTTAATGATTTTTTTTTAAATATTACCATAGCAGCTCCATTTTTTAAGTACATTGCTAGGGTTACTGTTTGATTTCAGTGATTAAAAACCATGAAAGAGTAGATAGTTCTTGACCTATCAATTGGAACTGTTATGATAAAAAAAAATATCAACTTAGTAACATACAATTTTGTGGTTCAAATATGAATTCGTAAAATAAGTACGGTATATGTAAAGCACGACACGAGACGACACAAGACGACACGAGACGACAAGACACCGACACGACATCGACACGACACCGACACGACACCGACACGACACCGACACGAGACGACACCAACACGAGACGACACCAACACTACACTACACTTACACATGTCTTGATGTGATATCATTTGTTGAAATCTTATCGTGTTAATGAAGTTTCAATTACTCACGTTTCTAACAGTCTAAGAAGTGCTGTAGATTTCCATCAAGTAACAACCGATTCAATTAAAAACCACTCAAATATCTAAAATGGCATTCACCATACCACGATAAATGATCAATTAATCACATATTCCACAATCTGTATTTAATGAATATTTTTTTAAACTCCATTTTTTAAGTACATCGCTAGGGTTACTGTTTGATTTCAGTGTTTAAAAACCATGAGAGAGTAGATATTTCTTGACCTGTCAATTAGAACTGTTGTGTTAAAAAAAATATATCAACTTAATAACATACAATTTTGAATATGAATTCGTAAAAAAAGTACGGTATATGTAAAGCATTGATGAACTCCTCGAGACAATTGTTTTTTAAACAATTGTTTTTTAAACAGTCGTTCCGCAACGCTGCACACGTGAATAAAATAGTCGTTACTGAAAGGACGTGTATAACTCTGCTAACATAATATACTATTTTGAAATAGAATTGCTGAAATCAACAATTTCATTCCAATAAAATAGAAATATTGATTGACTGTGTGGTTTTGTGTTTTTCAGACCTCGGACAGTCTGAAAATAAACCAAAATGTGTAAATCAAAATCAAATCGAAATGGGCCGCATATGGTTACACAGAAAAGAAGTTTGAAATAACAGAATTGGTAATTGACATACCGCACATCCCCTGTATCAAGATAGCAAATGTCATACGACATTTTTTGAAGATTTTTTTTGACTTAAATAACAATTTGACTCGATAATAAAAAAAAAATTGTTTCAAATGTTTTGATATCGGAGACAGATTTGGTCTCCGATACGTCAACGTAGTTTGAAAAGAAAAAGTAATATTCAATTATTTTGAACTTATTTTTTCAGATAGGAAAAGTAACTGACGAAATTGTACTATTTTTTCAAAACAGTAATCTTCTAAACGCAGTACTTATAGTAGAAAATTGATTTTTTGGTGGGGGGTGCCGCCGGGTGCCATCTGCCGTGACTTCATGTTTCGACAAGATTAATTTATATGAAAAGGCCTCGGGAAAGGCTTAGTGCTTAGTAATCCAGAAAAGTGCTCCGGAGCACTGGAGTGCTTGCGAGCACTTTTCGGGATTACTAAGCACTAAGCCCTTTCGTTAAATGCTTCGGAGCACTAAGCACTAGGCACTGAATTAGGAAAGTGCTCGGGAGCACAGTGCTTAGGAGCACAAAAGTGCTTCGAGCACTTTCACGAGCACTAAGCACTGTGCTTTGGGACAGCTCTGGGTACACATTGTAATGGCGGTTGGGACTGTTAGGAGATAATTGTGAATTTATTAAGTTTAGATAAGTTTGGGTCCGGTTACGTTGGACCTCTTCATGACTGTCTACCAACTAGAAAACTAAGTTTACCAACCAGAAGACTAAATAATTACAGAAAAAAGAGGCAGGGATTGTCGCGGTGGTAGCGGCGGGGCTTCGTGATCGAAAGGTCGCTGGTTCGATCCCCAGGCAAGCCAAGATTTTTTCTGAGTGATTGAATCTTGTTGCTGGCTTGTTGCGTTAATAATTATTAACAGTGCTGCTCCTAAGGTGGCGTATGGAGTTAGTAACAAGGCCTATCTAGAACACATGGCTAATGACCATATCAGTCGATGCCAATACACAAAGAAAAAACATAAAAAAAACTCTGTTATCATGAAACTCTCACAATATTCAAAGAATACACATCAAAACAGATCATTAGCTATTAACTATTGTTTATCGTGGTCTGGATAATTTAAGGAATTTCTGCTTGTATTATAAATTGCTGAAAAATGCTCTGAATTACTTTATGAATAAGATACTTCCGAATAAGATACAGGTGATGAAAACTTTAAAACGTCAGATCTTAACATTTCATCATCTATTTAACTCAGATTCATCCCAAGGATCGATCGATTGATATGTTTCATTACTGATTGTAAAAAAAAAGATTTTTTCGGCAGAAGTCCGGAAAGTACGTACTTCCCGGACTAGTCCGGGAATTGCTCGAATTTTTACAAAAATATTTATATAAATAAAAATTAGAATGTTTCTGTTAGTGCCTATCTTCTATTCGCATTTCGATATTTAATACAAACAAGAATTAAAATGTTCGAAATTTTCTTCTACAAAGAAATAAAAAATAAATGTGTCTCGATTTGTTATTCTGCACGGTTACCGAAAAAATTGTGTACGCAACACGTCCAAAAACAGTTTTTTTGGACTCGCAGACTTCCAGGACTCGCTACGCTCTTCCTAGAATCTTATCCACTCGTCCAAAAAAACAGTGTTTTCGGACTTTACGTAAATTACTATTCTTCATGAAGGAAAAATATGCAAATATTAATTTTTCCTTGGCAACGGACAACGGTATGATCGAAGAATCTAATATTGTAGAAAATACTTACCTATAGAGATCCGTTCAATTGATGATGTTGCTTTTCGCTGATAACCCCAAAAAGTGCAAATGTTGATTTTTACACACTTCTTTTTTGCAGTTAATATTTTTCTGAAAGAATTTTTTTTTTCCTGCAATCAAATCATTAGGGAAAATAATATGTTTTTGTTTTTAGTTCGAAAATATGAATAGGACATTCATAAAATCTGTTGTGGAATCATCTGCGACTGAAAGACAAACTTTAATCGCTATTTTCCATCGTTCAAGATAACCTCTTGGGAGGTATTCATGTTGAAAAGGGGATCATTCTCCATGAAAATTGAAAAATGAAAAATGTGATTTATTTGTAATATCTAACAGAAAACAACTACTTCCCCGGCACAAGCCACGCTGGACATTGAACTACATCTGATAGATATCTTGAAAAGACTCTAACTGAAAAGGAAAGAAAAAATCTGAAAGTGAAAATTCGCATTTTCATTCAGATAACTGATTTTTTTAATTCTCTCTAGTTTTCATTGAAAAAATCATCAAATAAATTAGATAAGGAGAATGTTATTAAAAAAATATCACTCACAGAAATCGTTCATTTCATTGAAGCAACGTTCGCTTCTCTAGCATTTAATCCCCAATACATTTTGGTCGACAAAAATCTATTTCGCTTTGTCAAGCTCTTCAGGAGGATTGATATAGGATTTGAATGAAACAGGCGCTTTTGAAATTAAAAAATAAACTAATTCAATATTTTATTTCGATATTATCGAAAATACATAACATTCAGTCGTAAAAAATAACTGCCAAAGTTTCTAGTTAATCGAAGACAGATACTCTTTACGACTGGCACATTTATGAAACACATATCATATCACAAATATTATTCAAATGACACATACGAAAATATTTACTTAGCCGTATTATTCGTTTCACCCCGTCAGATGTCAGAAGCAATGGTAGATATAGTCGAAGTAAACGATATAGTGCAACCTACCTTCAAACAGTTCCCCTTTAAGAATATAGTACGGGAGCCAATGAATTTCGTAAGTAGGAGATTTGAGCCGGTTCTGGGCCTCCCCCCACCACTATGACGTCATCAGTGACCTTGACCTATGACCTATGACCTATGACCTCGACCTATGACCTTGACCCATGACCTTGACCTATGACCTATGACCTTGACCTATGACCTCGACCTATGACCTCGACCTAGGACTTGACCTAGGACTTGGGCTTGCCCTTAGCCTTGACCATGATGTATATTGTTGGGAGGTGTTCAGGGTTTGTGTTTGTCCTAGAGATTGTGATGACTTGATTTTTTTTCATACACGGACAAGTACCTTTTGCCAAGTACTTAATATATTTTTCTTACCTCAATGTCTTTCATGTATACTTACTCTGCCATTGTGTATGATCTAATGTGTGGAGTACGCATAAAAATCTAAACCGAAGTATAGAGACGTCTGCACGCCACGGATATCCAGTCAGATATGTGAACTGGCGTCACACACCCATACACTGCGGTGACTCATCGACTACTCTCCGTCCTCTCTTCATTGATATGGTGGGGATGGTTCTGCTGTGACGTTGTATGAATAGTCGAAGCGGATAGAATTTGTTCACCCTCTCTCCCACTCATCGATATTACATATAAAGGAGGTGGGAATGATTGTGAAATCAGTATTTTGTTGAGTTTTGTGCTGAGAAGACGACATCGATAAAATGTATTCCTGTGGTTGTGGTAAATCGTTCACTCGTAGTGATAATCTCCGTCGGCATCAACTTCAAAGTTGCCAAGGTGGCCCTTCTGTGAAAAGGATTAAGTTAGATGTGGCTGCATCGACACCAATGTACACATGCAATTGTTGTAATGTGACAATTCCTACATCCCAAGTTAATTCTCACAAAAGAACTCTCCAACACAGGAACAATGCATGTGTGCAAGTGAGTGATGGCATACAGATTATAAGGAATGCTTTCAAGTGTAGAATTGTGAGTTATAGAGTGGAAAGTACCAATGTTTACACTGAATATATGCCATTCTTCAATGAGATCAGGGAGAAGGTTATTGGATTACTTGAAGAGGCAATAAAGGTTCACAAGATCTTTAAAGTGAATATGGAAGTATTTGGCAGCTACATTGTTCAAACACGGGATTTGAGTGACACGAAGTCATTCAATTCACAGAATAAAATTGTGGATCAGTCTACGGATTTGGGTGCATTATTCGATGGATTCCGTGATGTCATTATTGCTCAGACTACGGAATTTGAAGAACGTGATTCAGGTATTTATTTAAAGTTTCATTTCTATTTATATGAATAATAAATTATTGTTATGTTTCAGGATGGAGTTGTGAAAAAATTAAGTTCCTCGAAGTGAACATCAACAAGTATAGTCCACTCAGCGGATGTTCGTATGTGAAGCTGCCCGAGTTCATTGAGACAAGAAAAGGCGTTGTGAATATTCGTAATGAAGATCAACATTGTTTTGCATGGGCCATCACATCTGCATTGTTTCCTGCGAATGGTAGAGTGTCAGAAGTTTCCTCATACCCCCACTACGCCAATGTCTTGAATGTAACAGGTATGGATTTTCCAGTTAAACTTCAAGCTATAAAAAAGTTTGAGGACATGAATGATATTTCAATTAATGTGTATGGGTTAGAGTCAAAACTTGATAAGGGTAAAATGAAATATGAAGTGGTTGGTCCGTTGCGTTACTCACAGAGAAGACTTAGAAGACATGTTAATTTGTTACTTATAACAGATGATTCTGGCAATAGTCATTATTGTTGGATTAAAGACCTTTCTAGGTTAGTTTCAAGTCAACTATCTGCGCATGAGCATAAAAAATATTTTTGTGATGGATGTTTATTGTATTTCTCTCACGAGCGATTACTGTTACGTCATCAGTTGCATGACTGTAATCACTTGAGTACTACAACACCATCAGTCAATTTCAGAATCAACAAATATGGTAAAATGTTACCGGGTAATGCACTTATGTTTGAAAATTTTGAGAAACAAATGAAGGTGCCATTTGTAGTTTATGCTGATTTTGAATCAGTTCTCAAACCCATTCAAACTAGTCAACCCAACCCTAAACACTCATTCTCGAATAAAACATACAAACACGAACCTTATTCATTTGCTTATTCGATAAAATGTTCATACAATGATAAATTATCGAAATTTGTTACATATAGGGGTGAGGATGCAGCCGAGAAATTTGTTACAAAACTTGAAGATGATTTGAGAAATATTTATCACAATTATTTGAGGTATCCAATTCCTATGGCTGCACAAACCCCCGCGGAAGAAGCAGAGTTTTCTTCTACACAATTTTGTGGAATATGTGATAAACCATTCACGGGTGGTGATGTGAAAGTGAGAGACCATTGCCACCTCACTGGAAAAAAAAGATCACCTGCCGCACATTCCGTATGTAACTTAAATTTCAAATTGCCAAATTTTGTTCCAATCATTTTCCATAATCTGAGTGGGTATGATTGTCATTTGTTCATAAAAGAACTGTATAGAAACAAAGACAAAGTGGATGTTATTCCACAAACTAAGGAAAAATACATTTCTTTCACTAAGCATCTATTCACTCACACATACACTGACAAAGACGGAAAAGAAAAAAAGAATTTTTTGAAAATGAGATTTATAGATAGTTTCAAATTCATGTCGAATTCTTTGCAGAACTTAGGTGCTAACTTAACATCCGATCAGTGTATTGAGATGCATAAACATTTTCCACAAATTGACAAATTCAATTTGATGAGACAGAAAGGTGTTTTTCCATATAACTTTGTTGATCATATTGACAAGTTCAATTATCCAACTCTACCCACTAAAAATCAGTTTTATGACAATCTTAACGGAGAGCATATATCAGATAGGGATTATATGAGAGCGAAACTTGTTTGGCATTTATTCGAGTGTAAGAGTTTAGGGGAATACTCGGATTTATATTTGAAGTCCGATGTTCTTCTATTATGCGACATATTTGAGAATTTTCGAAATATATGCTTAGATAAATATAAATTAGATCCAGCACAGTATTATACAGCGCCCGGATTATCGTGGGATGCAATGCTGAAGTATACGAATATTGAATTGGAATTATTGACAGACATTGACATGATTAATTTTTTCAAAAAAGGAATACGGGGCGGAATAAGTCAGTGTAGTGAAAGGAAGCATATAGCTAATAATAAATTTTTACCCGATTATAACCCAGATGAACCTTCATCATACATATCATATTTAGATGCAACTAACCTATATGGTCACAGTATGTCACAACCATTACCCACCAACGATTTTGCATGGCTAACACCCGATGAAATAATCAATTTGGATGTAATGGGAGTGGCATCTGATAGTCCATACGGTTATGTTCTTGAAGTAGATGTTCATTATCCCCAAGAGTTACATGACAAACATGCTGATCTTCCCTTTCTCGTTGAAAGTTTAATACCACCACACTCGAAATCAAAAATTCCTAAATTAATTCCAAATTTAAATGACAAAAGAAAATATATTGTACATTATAAAAACTTACAGCAGGCTGTGGCCAATGGTCTTATTATTATGAACACACATAGAGTGTTGAGATTCAAGCAGTCATGTTGGATGAAACCTTATATTGATTTGAACACTGAAATGCGAAATCGATCTAACAACAAAGCTGAAAAAGATTTCTATAAACTCATGAATAATGCAGTTTATGGGAAAACAATGGAAAACGTTGATAACAGAATTGATGTTAGACTGGTTACGCATTGGGAAAGTATCAAGAGGAAAATTGGTGCTAGCGCCCTAATATCACGTCCAAATTTCAAAAGCTGTTCAATTTTTTCAGAAAATTTTGTTGCTATTCAATTGGGCAAAGTTAATGTATTGTACGATAAACCGCTATATTTGGGATTTTGTATTCTAGAATTATCCAAAACAGTCATGTACAACTTTTTCTATGGATGTATTAAACGTCATTATGCAGAAAATGCCACCTTACTCTACACTGACACGGATTCTTTAATTTTGAAAGTAAATACCGATAATTTTTATGATTTCATGACCAACAATATATGCGAGTTTGATACTTCCAATTACAACGTAGGAAACCAATTCAATATTCCTATTACAAAGTCAATTCTGGGTAATTTCAAAGATGAATTTCCGAATGATCCCATAATTAGCTTTTATGGTACCGGTGCCAAAGCATATTATGTTCAGTCTGTAGGTAGTGAATTCAAAAAAGCAAAAGGTGTCAAAAGATCCGTCATAAAGAATGAATTGACATGTGAAGATTATAAGAAAATTGTCGAACAGGGTGGTCTAATATTCAGGAAGATGAACTCGTTCAGAAGCATATTGCATGACATGTATACTGAATTGAAGAACAAAGTTGCATTGTCATACCATGATGATAAACGGTTCATCATTCCCAATACGACACACACTCTTCCTTGGGGTCATAGCGATATAGAATTCTACCAGAATGATCCAGTAGAGAATATTCGTTGGGTTTCCAATATTATTCAATCTTTTTCCCAAGAGAGTCCTTTGGATCAATTACTTCATTTATTAACAGCTGAATTGAACAAATGAAATATCATTTCAAATGGAAAATTCACCACCATACTTATTTATTTGTATTTGAGATGTAATTACGCTTATTATATAAAAGTCAAATTATACTAGTCAATTTTAGTTAATGTCTTGTCCAGTTACCAAATATATAAAAATATATAAATATACACGTTATTCTGATTTCCTATTGTTTCATTTAAGAGAATAAATATCTACACAGAGATATATAGATTTTAATTGTCTTGAAATCATCAGTATGAAAGATATCAAGGTGGAAGAAAGATGTCCAAAGCTATTGATAAATTCGGCCGTAGACGAAAATGGGGTACTGTCAAAGTTCGAGTTCTTCAAGGTTCCCAAGGTCCTCAAGGTATGGGATTCAAGCTTTCGCCTGACGACCAATATGATATGCAAGGTAAAAGACTGAAAAATGCTGGTGAACCGATAGACGAGAGTGATTGTGTAACTCAATTATATCTCAATGAACAAATTACGGAGACGAAGGCACTTGTCCTTAAAGCCTTGCAGGCTGCCATACATGCCACAATGGCTAAGATTGTACCTGAAGCCCGTCAAGCATTCAATGAAAAAGTAGAGGAGGTGACTGATGATCTAGATCGCAAATACAAAAATCTAAAAAGTGATGTGGATATCAAAGTATGGGATGCTACAGCCACAATGACACGAAAAATATCAGAGTTGACAACTGAACTCGATTACAACAGCAAAAATCTGAAAAATGATTTGGATGCCAATGCATTGAATGTCACATCTGCAGTGATGCTGAAATATAATGATTTGGAAAGAAGGTTAGCTGAATTGGAGAATAAACATCCTGATGTTTGGCTCACACATAGACCAAAACTGTGGGCTCCAGGTAGTGATCCAGAACCCGCTGTTTGAAAAATAAATTTGTATTATGAAAATATTACAAATAAAATGTTCTAAATCAATGTTGAAATTTTTCATTTCTTACTCACCAAATATATTATAGAATTTGGTAGTGGGTGAGTTCTTTTTGAAAAGTATCAATTCAAGTTATGGAAACTTTGTACATTTTTGCCATTGAGTGGCGCAGATGCGTGTGTTTATGTTCTTTGTGTGGCCCTGAAAAGGGCCTATTGGGTGCTCCGAAGAGCTGGGTGCCATCCCGCATATTTATGCGGGACGACCACGGGGGGGGGGGGGGGGGGGGGTGAGGACTTAGATGACATCGTCATCCTCGTCATCCGATGACACCAAGATGATGGTGTCATCATCGGAGTCGTCCTCTACGGGGAACTCGTCCGGGTCGAGGTCCATATTTATGTCCTCGACACGGATATGGACCACTTGGCCATCATCCTCGAACTCATCCTCCGAGGAGCTATCGAAGTCGTCGACGCGTTGATCCATATCTTCGTCGTCCGAAGTCGACGGAGATGGATAGTTCCACACATCTGTGGAGTCCGACACCTCATTCACCTGAATCGGACCCCGTGGATCTCGATGGTAAAATGGATCCTGCCTCTCACCTTGGTATACCTGCTGGACCTGTACGGCAGAGACGATCTGATATCTTGCTATCATCGCTTCCCGTTCCAAATCATCTTCGAATTCGGCACAATGTCTCGGAGACGAGGTGGAGTCTGGAAGAGGCATCTTGGAAGACTGATACTATAATCTGAGCTGGCATTGAATTTATACTAGTTCGGGGGTGGCAGTGTAGGGTGGGAGAAAAGAGTGGGGGTTTGAAGGCTGAGAGAAATCAGGAGATGGGAGAAATACACATCATATTATTTTATAAAATATGTAAATAAAATATAAATAAAATATGTATATAAATAAAATATAAATAAAATATGTAAAAACATAATTCAGATGAATTGAAGAAAAATGCCCCATCCTCCGCATTGTTCAATGTGCACCAGACCATTAAATGTGCACTCCTATTTCACTTCATCTTTTTTTCTATTTTTATTCTAAATCTACATATACAAAACTTATATCTACTTACAAATAACTTAACCTTAACCTTAACATATCTAAAAATTAAAATTAGCAAATTGCTCCAGGTTGCTTCGGAGCCGTGCCACCAAAGCCACCCCCTGCGCCTTGGCGTCTTCCAGCCTGGTGACTAGCTGGACCTCCCGGAGACTTTGCTGCCGATCGCGGGCCATCAGCTCTGCCTGCTGGCGCTCAAGCTCTTCCAGCTGGCGGTTGAGTTCTGCCCGCGCCAGCTGACTGTCATCATAGTCCCGCTGGGCCTCCTCTATCCCACGCTTTGCCCGTTGCACACTCATCTCCAGCTCAGGTACGATAGGTGCTGGAGGGTGGACTTCTTCAGCAGTGGGTTGTGGAGGGGCAACTTCAACGACAGGTGGTAAAGGTGCGTCTATAACCGGTGTCACAACAGTTGAGGATGTCTTCTTGGACACCCTTCTTCTGCTGTTGTGTGCGTGCTTCCTCGATGATGATTTCTTCGGTGGTTTTGGAGGCAGGAAATCATCATCGCTGTCAGCAATTTGGATTATAGGCAAACCTTCCATCGACGAATTTGCTCCTGCGTCACGGGATCTCTTGGAAGCAACTCCGTTAATGAACCCACCTTGCCGTCTGCGTTGGTCCATCGTCAGCGACTGCATTTCAGGGACCTCTCTCCTGATGACGTCCATAACGTCATTGAAGTGCTCTTCGTCTGGCATTTGAGGTGCGGCGCCATCCACCCTGATGTTACTCAGGATCGTTATTGCTGCAAGACCAGTTAATGCGGGAGAATCCATAGCTAAACATACAAAAAAAAATTAAACGGGTTCATGATTACAAGATTGTTAACTTACTCTCAAATTATTACAGCTTGCTATAGTCTGCTAATTCAGTTGGCTGGTGGTTGATCTGGCGGGTGATCTTGTGGATGATGTGGTAGCTGATGTCAGTTCAGAAGAGTGACTGAAGATTATTCGGAGGAAGTTCTTGTTTTAAACACTCAGACCTCCACCCCACTCCTCTTCTTCTTCTCCGACCTCCTACTCCAATCCCCACTCCGACCACCCACTCCTCTTCTTCTTCTCCGACCTCCTACTCCAATCCCCACTCCGACCACCCACTCCTCTTCTTCTTCTCCGACCTCCTACTCCAGTCCCCACTTCGACCACCTACTCCGACCTTCCACTTCAATCCCCACTATGTCTTAAGCCACACCTCTTTCCTTAGCCAGTATCCCTCAGACCAGAAAACCCCACCCCATCATAACCCCACCCCTATTTCAGCTCTGTTATTTGTTACAATGTACACATCCACCTACGGGACAGAGCAGATATAGGGGTGAGTGACAAGAATAACAATTATGAGTGGGAACATTTGCATACTCGAGTGTATCATGTGAATTAACATGCTGATACCACTCACCATTATTATTCATGCCGCAATACCGTACAAAACAAATATCACATAGGAAGCGTTTTTCATTATCACAAGTTTTGATAGTAACAAATGAAAAGCTGCAACAGTACAAATTTGTTGCTACGTCTTCTAACACCTCTGTCATATTTATCTGATGGGCATTGCTCACGATCGTTTCGGGGACATCCTCACAGTCTGGTACAATTCCATCGTCTACTTCTGGTTCTTCTCCGTCATCTTCTAGGAACTCTTCTTCGACGAAGTCATCCCCAGCGGGTATGTCTTGGCGGCCATCTTCAAAATCTACCAGGTCATGGAATTCGCCATTGTCACCATTCTCACCCACTACAACTTCATCTTCTTGTTCCCAAACAAACTCGTCACCTGCCAACACATCAACTTGATTGTTGGCATCTAATTGGGAGAGGGCTTCCAATGCAAAACCAACTTGATCAACCATAATTGCTATACAAACACAGTTTCTAACAGAAAATACAAAAGTCGAATGAAATGTTAGGATTTTGGACCGATTTTATATGTTACAATCGTGAGTGGGGGTTACCACCTCCACTAAACCCACACTTCATCTCCTGAGAATAGCAATTCCTCCATTAACCTAGATTTCCTCGTCATCTAATTAGTGACGCAAATGCAAACAACGAGGATACAAAAATACTGAAGATATTTAGGAAAAAATATTTGATTTTCGAATTAAACCACAGAAACATGACAAAAATATATCTTCAATTTTTTTTCTAGTAGAATCCACCCATTCAAATCTTTTATCAAGTATGACATATTTCGATAAAATCCATTATAACGTGGATAAAAAAATCTTAGAGATTATTAGGAAAAATATTTGATTTTTGAATGAAACCGCAGAATCATGACATAAATATATTTTCAAATTTTTTTCTATCAGAATTCATCCTTTCAAATCTTTTATCAAGTATGACATTTTTCGATAAAATCCATTATAACGTGGATACAAAAATATTAGAGATTCTAAAAAGAAATGTTTGATTTTCGAATTAAAGTGCAGAAACATGACAAAAAAAATATTTTCAAATATTTTTTCTAGTTGAATTTACTCTTTCAAATCTTTTATCAAGTATGACAAATTTCGATAAAATCCATTATATCGCGGATACAATACATTACAGCAATTCCAATATGCTATGCACTGATTCAACCCCGCATGGAAACGCCAATGATACCTGCCGTCTACAATAGCTTTAATATTTTAGTAACTGACCGGTGAGGGTGAATTTTACCTGAGATGACCGTAAATTCATTTCATTTGGGTAAATTTTTATTTCATAGCGTCTCTTTGCGATAGTTCAGTTGTGTTTTATCTGTAATGGCGTTAGTAACAAAATCTCAATCAGAAAGTGAAGCGGCGGTTAAGGCACTGTTGGACATGGAAAATATAGTGCCGACTATCATATCACCCATTAGAGAAAACGAAATTGTGGAACAATCGCCTGTGAAAAGTGCAAGGAAGCGTAGTAGGCCGATATCGAAAATAGACAAATTCAAAGAAATCGTCAAAAAAGCTAGCCCATATGCCCGGAATGCATGGAGAAAACCGAATTTTTCATTACAACCGAGTGTTAGGGAAGAATATAGAGTGGAGGACTTTAGCGACGACGACGAACCAACAGAACAACAGACAGACACACCAAAAGACACAAAAAACACTACAGACTCAGGGAGTTCTTCTACAGACACAGATACTTCATCTACAGATACAGACACAAAACAGACAGACAACAAACAACAAAGGTCTACAGAAACGGAGAATTTTGTCAAGGAAAGCAAGCGTATGTTTGCTTTACTGGAGAAACTTGATTTATCGACTGATACAGACAATGAAAATTTGAAAAAACTGAACAGTACATGTGATAGGTATGAAAAGAAATTTCGGGAAGCTCAGATACAACGTGACCAACTGAAAAATAAGATAGGAAAGCGTGAAGAAGCAATAGAATTCAGGAAGCAGATGATGGAAAACTATGCAATTTTTTTTTCAGGAAATGATTAATATGCAATTTTTTTTCAGGAAATGATTAGTTGATGAAAGTTCTGAAAGGAGTGCATATATATTAATTGGTCGATGTACACAGTGAAGGGCGATGTAGAGGGGCCCTTCACGGACTTTCATTGATTAATTATTTGAAATAAAAAATCTATTTTAAGCTGGGATCGGAACAAAATTCTAGAAATGAAAAATAAAAATGGAAATATTCATTGATTAATTATTTGAAATAAAAAATCTAATTTAAGCTGGGATCCGAAATGCAAAAAAAAATTATAATCGAATAGAAAAGAGAGGTTCATTGATTAAAAAACGATAAATAAAAAAAACTATTTTAGGCTGGGATTCGAACCTGTACAGCGCAAAATTCTAGATATGAAAAATAAAAATGGAATTATGCAAAAAAAATATAATCGAACAGAAAAGATAGGTTTTTTTTTGATGGGCGAGTTCAAGGTCACAAAACCAAAAAAAGCCCGAGAAATAAATCTCTTAATATCACCCTCCACCCACCTCCTAGGTGATATAGAGAGATTTCTTTCTCGGGGCACACTGCAAACTCACCACTGAGCTACGCAGCCTCCGAAAGAATTAGTCAAATTTCTTCTATATGAATGTTTTAAATCAAACCCCTGAAATGTATGCGACTAAATATACATGCTCCTACAATTCCGTAAAACTGAAGAGTTGGTCCATCTAGTGCCAAATAGCACAACACATATAAACTATACCAACTGAGCTAATGCGATCTCCGAAGGAATTCGTTATAGCTACCTCTAAAGACCTTTATTTAACCCCTCATGATAAATTCCCCCAAAGAAAATATGACTTTTTGTGATAGAAGTGCAAGTAAAAGGAACGTATGTGAAATATCTTGCAGTTTACAGGCTTGTAAATTGTACATGCTTCAAAAACTCTGCATGGGCAATTTACAAGCATATATTTTTGACCCTTGCTTGTGTTTATAAACTGCTAACAGTTCACATACGTTCCTATTCAAAAGAGATATTTTCTTTAGTTCAGAAGTATTAACTTTGTTAATACTGGAGGAATTTAACATGAAGGGTCAAAAACCCTGGGTGGGCACCCATGTATCTGAATCTTGGCGTATCCACCAGCCATTGAAGTGCAGAATGTTTTGATTAGGGGCAATGCATTGAACCGCTTTTCAGATATTTTGCTGCGATTTTTTTTATATATTTTTTTGGAAATATATGATCATTGCGAAAGTTTTTCATCATAGAACTTTTTTGAAATTCCCACTTATGAGTGAGATATGATTTTTTTAAATATTGATATCGAGATTTTGTTGTAAAATTTATTTCAAGTATAACCTACAATTTTATATTTTTTCTTGGAAGATATGATCATTTTTAATGTTTTTGACCAACAAACTTTTTCTTTATTATCATTCATGAGTGAGATATAATTTTCAAAAATAAGTAGGAGTAGGAGATCTGAGCCGGTTCTGGACCTACCCCCACCATCATAACTTTCAACCAGCAAATTATTTCGCGGTTCGATTCGCGGCCGCGAATTTAATCGCAGTTCGATTCGCGGCCGCGAATTTAATCGCGTTTTGATTCGCGCTCGCGAATCAAAACAGCGGTCAAGGTCTCGAATCCGCGGATTCGTCCGTAGGTCTATTATTTTGAATTTTTCACTTTCTTGATGTCCAACACTTCTTTTTCCTATGAAGTTTGTGAAGGTAACTCCTGGGAGGGAGGGATATCTACTCCCTCTCCTTCTATGGTGGTTTGTTGTCATGTTCATTGTGCGCATGTACCAGTCGACTTGTTTGAATAAAACTTAGAGTCGCATTAACATCAGCACCATTTCTATCCACATCCCATTGATATCACACATTCCTACGAGCTAAATATGAACTCATTACCAAATTTGTCTGCTGAAGAAGAAGCAATGCCATGTATTGCAACAAATGATGACTTTGGTTTTGAAGATATTCCGGTATATCACTTGTCATCCCAAGAAGGTTTCATCGATGAATATAACATTGATGATTATCTGAAGATGGGAGATATACCGGAACCTTCAGAAAGTGTTGATCCAACCCTTTCACAATTGTCACTACCAAAATGCCCGTCACTTCTCTCTCCTCTTAGTGTCGATACGAAAGCGAAACCATCTAGGAGAAAGTGTGCATCTACTGCTTCAAATCCCAAGAAAACAAGTAAGGGTGTACGGAAACCCCGTAAGAAGAAAGTAGATGACACCTTCAAGAATGTGATAGGTGATTTGGAAGATGTATCGCTTCATTCTTTTGGTCCACTGCAGCGTTGTGGAGACATGCTTAAGAAAGCGAAATGCAGCATCGTAAAATCGAGAGCTATCATCGTCAAATGCGATGACGATGTTCGAAGAGGTAGCATGGACGACGAGGTGGTTCTTCAGAAGCTCGATGCAAAGATTGTATCATCGAAGGCTGAACTGATCAAAATGTGTGAAGATGCAGATAAACTCCGTTTCAAAATCACACAGAAGAATCAGTCCGCCCTTTGTTTGAAAATGCAAGCTGAGATTGAGCTTCAGGAGTCCACTAAACTTTTTGATATGGTAGCATCTGTACGTGATAAGTGGCGAAAAGAGTTTGATCACGCATTCCAATCTGATAGTGATTAGCTCTGAGGATTATGAAATGTTATCAATGTTGTGAGTTGAAATGAAAGACTTTTTCAAAAATCTATGAAGTGGGGAGGAGTATGCAGATTATTTCGGTTTTGGCATACACTGGGCGTTGCGTTTGGTTGGGGCAACGTTCACCACTTCATGATTTATTCATTTTGAAAAAAAACTCAAAAATAGTTCTATATTTTCTATAGTTTATTAATAATCTTACAGCTTAGTGAGAATAATAAGTAATACAATTTCATTCAAATATTAAACCATAGCACTTTTGTGTAACCATGAATTCTTTCCGCTTGGAAGGCCTAACCACTTAATGTATAGTTTATTTCCTTTCCTCCTCAACACTTTTTCAACTAGGTATACGTCAGGATTTTGCGTTTTCAATAATTCTTCTCCATAAAAACATCCTCTAATCGGGCTCCCATCCATGTCTTCAAGAATATAAGTTATGGGGTATGTTTGGTTAATTTTAACAATTTTGAATAGTTCTGTTGTGTAATTGGCAGTGTAACCTTTTTCGAAAATATTCTTGTACTTGCTTATACGTACAATATCATTCATTCGAAATTTGGAAATACTTTGTTTTCTTCGAGGGATTACTTTGGAACTTTTGAATTTCAGTTTTGTTGCTGGCATAACATCGATTGGTTTCATACCAATTGTACGATGCACCTTATTGTTATATTTGCTTGTTATGATTGGAAGAATATTCAACCATTTGTTGTGTCCCATCGCTGAAAATTCTCTATAAAGCCACGTCTTTATTGTTCGAATTACTCTTTCAGCTATGGCCGCCTTCATGGTGCTGAATGTTGAATAATGGTTGATCTTATATTTTCGCATCAAAAATGAAAAAGAACTATTGAAAAATTCTGATCCTTGATCGCTTTGTAGATGTTTCGGGGAATAGTTGGCTTCTTTCAGCACATCTTCCATTGCATTGGTTACAGCACTACCTGTTTTATTTTTAATCGGCTTCGTCCATAGATATTTCGAGTAGCAATCAATGACCACAAGAACATATCGATATCCTTTGTTATGTTTAGCATAAGGTTGTAATTCGGCAAGATCTATTTGCCACAGATCTGCAAAACCTTTGACGGTGGTGGTTCTTCTGATGAAATTACGTCTTGCCGGCTTATGTAACTCATTGACAACTTGTCGTTTGACATCACTTATTTCATTATCCATCTCCTCGCAATCACTTATTTGTTTTCATTCAGACAAACAATTTGACAATGTTACGGCATCATATAATGAGAACAAACTGATCATTTTTGCTGATGTATTAGATTATTATACCTTCCTCACGTAATTCTTCAATTATGGAAATTATTTCATTATCATGTCCAGTGTGTCCAGCTGACTTTGAAGATATCAATAGCCGCAAACGAGCGACTAACTCCTTGGGTGAATTCCAGTAAACATAATTCGCAGGTTTGGGATCATACATTTTCTGCATTTTCATTCGATGGAACCCTTCACCTTTTTTTGTCCTACTTCTGGTCGTCTGATAATGTGATAAGTTTAGTATAGGTTTAATAACTTCACGGAATTTTTTAGATTTCGGGTGTTTGAAACCATTTCGCAGTAGATGTTGTTTGTAAGGTGCATTTGTTAGCCTCAATATTTTAGCATATGTATGACGAACTTCATCATCATCATCAACTTCAGGTGGGTTTTTCAAAAAAATCATGTTGTATAACTCCAGACTACTTGGGAATTCATGTGTTCGTGTTTTATTTTTGTTCCAAAATAATATATTTCCATCACTGAAACGTACATTGTGACTCCCCATTTTCAGTTTTTGTGTAGTAGGATCTAACCGTATGCCAAATATTCTGTCATAAGCTGCATTCTTAGTTTTGACATTTTCCAAATGTCTTTTCAAAACATCTCCAGTATTGTCTTCAAAATTATCAAATACGGACTTTTCATCTTTTCCGAATTCTTTGATGGTATCTGTCTCACTGTCAACAGATGATAATTCACTACTATATGATGAATTATTTCCCACTGAAGTACTCCTAACTTTTATTGGAGTAGACTGAGAATTCACTTGCTTCATCGAAAACGTCGGCTGTGGTGGCTGTGGTTTCGTGGTAGCAGCAGCTGAAGAAAGAACATTTAATGGCTTCATTATGGGATCATAGAGTTTTTCAAGCGCCATTCGATTTTCAATAAGTCCACTCTTGATAGAGTTAAATTTCTGCCGTACAGCTTCTGTTGTCTCAACAAGTTGGCGTTTCAAATTCAATTCATTGTTTTTATCTTCAACTACTTTATCATTTTTTGTCTTCATTTTGCTTCACAAGAGAGAGAATACACTGAAGTAACCTCTATGCAATTCAGCGATCGATTGAATGCGTATTGTATTATCATGGATATATAAAACTATCGAACCCCATGCGATATCTACCTTCATGCATTTTTCTATCCTTATCAATGACCAAAAATCCATATTGATCCTCCCAACATTTAACACACATCAATTGGAATTGCTTAAATGTTACATCGGGTGACACGTGATCCGAATAAATATGGTGTAGATTCGTTTCATCTTGCTTGAACATTACGATAAAGTTGGTATTATCTCGCACTAACTGTTTGGGCACTCGTGAATATGTTTGAGCAAGATAAAAACAGTCAACATCTTTATGACGTCCCATACAGAAATATGATCTTATAATATCCTGTTTTTCACATATTACATCATCGAAAATGAAAACAGAATTTGGTTTGGCATCGGATGGTTCCACTATTTCTGCATTATTACTGAATGTATAAAATCCCAACCCCTTGATGGGTTCCAATACATTTCGTAGGAATTGATATTTGGGTTGATTGAGTGATTTCGAATAGAGATAAACATTTGTGAATCGCAGTCCTTGTGGATGTGTTAAAAGAGAGATCATGGCATTCGTCTTTCCACAATTCGATGGTCCGATAATGAGTCCTCGAACAGATGATGGAAGTAGTGGACCATGCCGCAACACTTTCTGTCCATTCAATCCACAACCGAATTTTTCATCTAGATTATCTACAGCAAACTTTTCTTTCTGCTTCACAATGCGCATCGTACCGTGGTTGGAGACTATGTAAGCGATGATATGCTGTGAACATTTCATTTAAATGAGTACCATCAAACGATACGGATGTGTTCGTAGTGGATGCAGAAAAAGCGGTCGTGGATTCGTTAATAATTTAATAAACAAATTGCCGTTCGAATTACATTTACCCGGAGGATATCAGTATTGTGGACCCGGTACAAAATTGGAAAAACGTTTAGCCCGCAAAGATCCTGGAATCAATAAATTGGATATTGCATGCAAACAACACGATATTCAATATTTGAATCATCTAACTGATCTCACAGCGAGACATAGAGCAGACAAAGAACTCGAATACGCAGCTTGGAACAGGGTTAAATCGAAGGACGCTGGTATTAAGGAAAGAATAGCTGCCCTACTCGTTACCAACATTATGAAATCAAAGAGACGTTTCGGTATGGGTTGTAGTAGTACTACTGTGAAGACAAAGAAGAGGAATCAACCGAAGAAAAAGAAGAGAAATCAACCGAAGAAGAAGAAAAATAATCTCATAAAAATCGCCTTTGGTTCTGGGGTGGTTCATAAAGTGCGGAATGTACTGAAAAAAGCTGGGGGTGAGCAATTTGTGACGAATAATTTGAAAAAAGCCACCGTAGTGGCATTGCATGCAGCACGTAAATACCTCAAAGCTGCCGGTGGAAAGAAAACGATCCGCACGCCTCGCATAATTCCAATTCCTAAAGTCGGAGGGATTCTACCATTGATACCAATTTTTGCTGGATTGTCTGCGCTCGGAAGTTTAGCTGGTGCTGTTGCAGGCATCACCAGAGCTGTGAATTCAGCAAAAGCAAGCAGAACCGCCCTGATCGAAGCGAATCGTCATAATAGGAAAATGGAAAGTGTGGCATTGGGTAAAAGTGGTAGTGGTATATACCTTAAACCTTACCGTAAAGGACTCGGACTCTATTTGAAACCATACAATCCAAAAAACTAGTTGATTCCCTACCTCGAAAACCTCTCACCGACATCGATCTCACTTATTATGCCAAGAAAATGAAAATTCCATACTTTCGCGGTATTTTCATGCGTGATACATTACCCACTAGAGGTCCACGACACCGCGAGACCGCCATTGTCAATTTAGATGGAATAAGAGGATCGGGAACACATTGGGTGGCATACAGCAAATGTGGGAAAGACATTACATACTTTGATAGTTTTGGAAATCTACCCCCACCAATAGAGTTGATTCAATACTTCCAGAAATGTTCGAAAGTGAAAATTCTATATAACTATGATCGCCAGCAGAAGTTCAACACAGTTTTCTGCGGTCACTTGTGCCTGAAGTTTCTCTCTGAATTATTATAGAATGGATAAAACTCCAGCAATGACTCGAGAGGCTATTAGGACGATGGGATTATCACTCAAAATGTATTCAAAATATCGGACCTTGACAAGAATGGATCGAGTGATGCTTGCAAATATGCCGAAGGAAGTGATACTCGCATGCGCTGCACATGAGATTGCTTCTGTTTGGGAAAAGTTACCTAAAAGTCTACAAGATGATGTTGATATAATGAAATATAGATATTGCAATGACCACCACAATCTTGACGGCGAAAGCGTTTCAGATTCTGATGTGAATGATGGTCCTATACCTCGAAAAATATTCTGCTGTTATTGCAATATAAAGGATATGAATATTGGTGCTAATAAAAATGAAATGGATATTGATGAACCATCTCCGAAAAAGCGTAGGTTGTCCCGAGTGTGTTGTAGACAACAATAAATTGAAGTGAAATCCATAAAATGTATCAGTCATGTCACGGAAGTTCGAACTACAAGCTGTCGGGACGAGTGTCTTGAGTGCAGACTTTTTCCCACCCGTTGAATTGGATAGAAACAGTCGTTATGGATTGGGACTTTTAGGATTCTATGGATGCAACACAGTAAATAATATAACTGAAAAAAACAATGTGATCAGTTTTAGAATCAGTGATATAAGTTCACCAATACTTCAGAAGTACACAATTGAAATTCCATGTGGTGCCTATGAAATAGATGAGATCAATGCAGTTATTCAGAAACATATCATGTTTCGATTGTTTCATGGGAAAAATCAAAACGATACCAATGCAGATGATATATTCTACCTACATGCCAATAATAATACTTTCAAATGTGAGATGCGATCAAAATATGAAATTGATCTAACTCATCCGAATTCCATAGCAAAGATGATGGGTTTTAATTTTGATAGATTTCAACCGAATCAGATACACGAATCCTCACATCCGATAAATATAACAACTGTGAGACTAATCCGCTTAGATTGCAACATTATATCTGGTTCATACATAAACAATGAAGAATCCCACATTCTTTTTTCATTCGATATCGATGTGGAGCCTGGATTCAATCTCACAAAAGAACCACACAAGATTATATATATGCCCATCAGTCCAGAAGGTCGTCAGTTGATTCACAACATCACAGTGCGTATTTTGGATCATAATAATAATCTCATTGATTTTGGAAGTGCAGAAGAGATTGTTATAATTTTGGAATTGAAAAAAATCTAATAACTATTATGGGTTTTTGTTATAATAGACAGAATCGACAAGGATTTGAAAACATTCCACAAATAGCTAAAAAGGAAGGTTCGAATAGAAAAAGGCTCATTCCAAAAGTGTACGCTAAACAGTTAGCACACCACACTGCTCTCTCGCTGAGAGATCTCAAATTTTTGAAATCAATTGGACTGAAAGTAAGGAACAATGGTGCTCGAAACAAATAGTGAAAAGTTGAATATATTTGACGAGCCGATGCTCGATCATTCCCTCACAAGTTTACATGAGCATACATATAAACCATATGGATCACCATTGTTTAGGAATTCAGATGAAATTCGAATTGCAATCAATAATCAAGACGTTATACTTGACATTGCTGAGAGTTTCATTTATATAGAGGGTAAATTCACACCTAAAGATGAAACAAAATTATGTTATCTCTCGAATAATGCAATCGCCTTCCTTTTTGATGAAATTCGCTACGAAATGGGTGGTGAACAAGTTGCTGTGGTCAGGAAGCCGGGGATAACATCTACAATGAAGAATATGATATCATTTGGACAATCGCATGCTAACACTTTATTGACAACTGGATGGGGACTTTCGGAAACTAAACAGGATATCTTGGATACAACTAGTCACGTATTCAGTGGTAAATTACCACTGAAATATTTGATGGGTTTCGCTGAAGATTACAACAAAAGTATCTTGAATGCCAAACAAGAAATGATTTTAATAATCGCTCGATCCTTCAAGAACTCATATATTGGTGAGGTTGATGCTGATTTGGAAATCAATAAAATTGAGTGGAAAATAAGACACATAGTGCCAGAAGATAAGCACAAGCTCAAACTTTTAAATAGAATCAACAAAAGCGGTCTGAATGCTAAAATCAAGTTGGCTTATCGCATGTGGGATCTCTATGAACTTCCATCACTACGTGGCACGTCTTCAGACATATGGGCTATCAAGACAACCAACGCCCTTGAAACACCTCGTTACATCATCATTGGATTCCAAAGCACTACCACTTCTGAAGACAGGACAAAGGACATCACTAAATTCACAACTGCTGATATCAATAACATTCGTGTGTACTTGAACTCTGAAGTATACCCATATGAACGTTGGAATTTGGATTTCGATAAAAAACTCGATACTTCGGCTTATTATGCCTATGAGAACTTTCAACGAAGTTATTATGATAAAGATATGAGTGAACCTCTCATGGACATTGGTCAATTTCGACAAAATCCACTATTCATCATTGATTGTTCACATCAGCCGAATGCCACAAAATCATCAACTATTGATATTAAGCTCGAGTTTGAAACTAGGAAAGTCAACTTCCCAGCCAACACCAAAGTATATGCACTCATTCTGCATGATACATTTTTGACATACAATGCATTGGATGGTTCAGTTCACTGCAGATATTGATGAAGACACACACACACACATTTTTTTCATTTTTCTTTCTTTATTCATGTAAAAGAGAAATAGGTAAATAAAACATGTGTAAAAAATTTTTATGTTTTTTTATTCAAATATCATTAGCTTAGAATTCAAATAGTCTTAGGTATGTACAAACAATCTAATATAACTTCTTCTTCATCTTCATCATAATTTTCTCCTTCTTCGATTTCACTATCATCATCATCCAGTTGGTACTTTTTGATGATGTCTTCAGGTAGGTATGGTAGGAGGCGGTGGAGAAATCTTTTCAGCTCACATTCAATCATTGCGTCGCAGAGGTGATGTAGATCGAAAGAACCATCTGTATATTTCTCGCAGAGATCCACACCCTTTTTGTAGTTCTCGTAATCACGCATACAGTGTTGGATCCTTTCTTCATCATAGCATACGCTCAGGTCATAAATGGTGGCGTGGTGAGCATCCTCGCTCAAAGCACGCAACTCAGAAGTTAACCTTTCAACGGCGGAAGAGATGTCTATGGCTTCGGTCCAGTGTTGACTTGCATACATCATCCACATTTTTCAAAAATGAAGCTATGATCAAAGAGAAATTATTGAAATAAGAATGCTACAAAAATAATCAGTACTACTCACATTAGACTTTTGATGATGTCTCCACCGAAGAGTGTGTTTAACAATGTATGAAAAGTTTTTATATTTTCCTTACAATTATCACCTATAATATAAAAGAATCAGAATTAGAAGATATGACAAGTGGAAATTATATATTACAATTATTCAGTGAGATCAAATTTGACCAACGATCTCGTTTTCATGCCGGCAAAGCTTTGTGGACTCTGACCCAAATATGCTACTGTATATTTACCACCTGATGAATTGATGCATGCTACATCATCATCGGTAAATTGTTCTGAAACGCGTTTTGGCAGCCATGTTTTGAATAATGTATCATTGCTTACATCAAGTAGTATCAATAAAATGGATTTACCAAACCGGGTAGAACAAACTGACATCGTCTTAATTGGGTAAGCTTCATTCAGTGGCAAAGATGATATTACTTTTTGCTCTAACACTTCCATCTCTTGTTTAATTATAGAATTGATTTTTTGTAAATCTACTTTTGGAACTGACATGATGATAATATATATGGAAAATATAAATAATTTTCAATAGAAAAACACACTCACTGATCTCTCTCACTGTGTAGGCACTGAATAACTTCACTACTCTTGCTGACTGCTCGACTGCTAGGTATACAACTTCTGATTTCATATCACCATACCAACTTCTTTTATAATAGATAGTGAACCACCCCCCACCACAGACTTATGAAACATGTATGATACAAAGCCCCCACCATGCGCGAGTTTGCATCGCATCGATAGAGGGCGGAGAGTAAATAGTAGTCGATGAGTCACCGCAGCGTATGGGTGTGTGACGTCAGCGCGGATCCAACCCACCCTATCGAGAGCGAGGGTGGATGCGCATAGCGTCACGCGACCCCTCCTCCCACCACCATCGCAAGGTATACATCACTGGAGAGTAATCAGAGTTCACATATCTGACTGGATCTCCGTGGTGTGCAGACGTGTTGTACCCTCTCTATACTTCGGTATAGATTTGTATGTGTACTCCACACATAAGGGTCATACACAATGGCAGAGTAAGTATACATGAAGGACATGGAAGACATTGAGGTAAGAAAAATAAATTAAGTACTTGGAAAAAGTACTTGTCCGTGTATGAAAAAAAAATCCAAGTCATTATAATCTCAATGTCAAACACAAACCCTGAACACCTCCCAACAATATACATCATGGTCAAGGCTAAGGGCAAGCCCAAGTCCTAGGTCAAGTCCTAGGTCGAGGTCATAGGTCGAGGTCATAGGTCAAGGTCATAGGTCAAGGTCAAGGTCATGGGTCAAGGTCATAGGTCGAGGTCATAGGTCATAGGTCAAGGTCACTGATGACGTCATAGTGGTGGGGGGAGGCCCAGAACCGGCTCAAATCTCCTACTTTCGTAATTAAAAAATTATTTCTGAATATTATGTAAGAATCACAATAGCGATATGGTATGTGTATGTGAGAGCACTTTTCTCACCTGAAAAGAAGTGTGAAGTGGGAAATTCATCCACATATGCGGGTCGAAAGGTAAGAATTAAAAGAAAATGGTTAGAATGAAAAGTGTTTGAAAAAAAACACTAAATATTTCATAAAGAATAATTCCCAAATACGAATTATAGCAACATCCTAAAAGGCATAAAATAACTTTAAATTCTTCTACTCACATATTTACAGATTATTCGCTTTAAAAACACTTATATTCTAAACTAATATTCTTCGAACGGTTCTAATACTCCTTCTTCCATATTTTCTGCTTCACTATCACTGTCATCATTTAAGTCAATAATAAATGTATTTCCACCATTAATATGGAAGTGTCCAATCTTCATGTAGTCCTTTTCAACTTGAATTACTTTGTCAATCCTTTTTTGCCAGTCTTCTTTGGTTATATTAGTTACTTCTTCTTTAATGAGCTCAATTTTGGAAAAGTATTTTTTCGCCTTATGCTTTGGTTCAATTTTCCCCAAATTAACTCTATGGGATTAAAAACACAAAAATAAGGAGGAAGTCTCAATATAGTATGTCCATGCTTTTCAGCAATACTCTCAAGGGCGTATACTTTATCAAATTTCTTTGTCTGTAAAACTTCAAGTAGTTGTTTTTTTGTATAACACTCTTCAAAATACAAATTGTTATCCATTAAAAAACTTTGTATTTCATCTTTCCTCGAGTTTTTATTCGGTACTTTGATGAGTTGTCGCGAATGATATGAAGCATTGTCAAGAACTATCACACTATTTGTATCCAAATTTGAGATCAATGTGTTTTCAAACCATTCCTCAAAAATATTAGCTTCCATGTTTTTATGATAGTCAACATTGCAGTCCTCAAGTTTTTTTCCACATAATTTCAAAGCATTCGGAACCCATCCTTCACTTCCTCCGCAATGCACAATGATTAGTCGCGATCCTTTGTTTGCAGGCATTTTAGGCGTACACATTTTCGAACCATCGTCCATCCTTTCTTAACTCTGTCGTGTGTGTCATACCAGGTTTCGTCCAAATAGACAATTTGCCTATGTTCTTGTCTATATTTAGTTATTTGTTCCAAGTAACTATTACGTAAATCCACTATTCTTCTGCTTTCCATAACTGCTTGACGTTTATTTATTGTTTTGAACTTAAATCCAATTTTCTTTATCCAATTCTGAAAAGTTTTGTCACAGCAGTTCACGTTATAGCCGGCAGTATTCAATTTATTTCTTATAAGTTCAATTGTAGGTATCTCATTGCTTTTGTAACTATCGTATATTGTTTTTTTCAATGCTTTTATCAGATGAACATCTAATGGTTTTGATAATCCTTTATCACATCGTTTCTTGCGTTCATAAGGTTTATTTTTGACTATTTTACGTATAGTTGAAAAAGGAATTTCAGTTAAATCAGATGTTGCTGGTAATAATTTGTTTCCCTCGAAACCAAACTTATGGTGCAGATTCTTATATACATTGAAACATATTTCCTGTGTTTCAATATTCAAATGCATTCGAATCTTATTCACTGGTGGTATCTCTGTTTCGCATTGTTCATAATCGCTATCGGAATCACTGCACTGGAAAAAGTCAGCGTTATTATCACATTCGCTATTTTCAATCGTAGAACTTGTCCCAGGACGCCACATTTCAAACAGATAAAATACAAAAATTTTGAAGTAGGTAGGTAATTGTAATTATAACTAGGGACCTACAAAATAAAACAGCAACAATCTCAAATTACAGCACTCAAATGTGATCAGTTCCTGAACTAAACATCGATGAGACGCGGCGATACCCTTCCGCTATTTCTATTGGTCACCGTGAATATACTTCAATATTAATTTTATGTCTCTTCAGCCAATCATAAGACCCGGTTAGAACAAGCTATCCAAGACGAAACGCCAATTCGACAGTCCACGTTGACTAAGTGTCAGCCGCTTCATTTTTACGACCTGTTTTTTTTTTCCTTTGATAGTGCCGCCAGCTTTAAGTGTGCACAATATCGTTTACTTCGACATGATTCAAATAAATCAAATAAAAATCTGCAACTTTCACATAGACCAAACATTAATATTAGTGAAGGCAGTACTACTGATTTGTATTCTGCTAGGATTTCAATTTGGGGGGGGGGGAGTTAAACTGAAATTCAATACAACCTCTTTGCTACTGTAGGATAGACATTTTTTCGAAAGTACAAAGTCATAAAAACTAAATTGATGCAAAAATTCGAGACTCGCGTTAAAATAAGTAAGGAAAATTTGAGTAAATAGATATCATGTCTTTTTAAAGCAAAAATGCATGAAATAATGTTATTTTTCGTTCATAGGTTATAAAGAATTCAATGAAGTTTTGAATTTCTACATATATGTAATATTTTTGTACTCTTATATAAATCCCTATATTTTGTTAGCAATTTGAAAGTGCGGCAACAAGGCCACATTTTTTCATATTTTGAATATATCTTCTTCGGGACCCAATTTAGCCCACATCTTCTTAAAGGTGGGAAAGTGGATATGGTTTGGGATCCAAATCAGATACGTCCGTTTAACCGTACCTTTACTAAGCAGCATGTTTCTCTTGAAACTCGTGTAGGATCCTTCTCTGATGTTTTTGCAACTTAATAAATGGAAGAAGGCTCGATTTTTTTAAAATCTGTCTGATATAAACATACCAAGTTTCTTTCCCGACCCCTCATCCGAGGTGAGCGCGGGCTGTCATTTTATGAAGTTACGAAAAAATGGTTTATTTTCACTCTTTTTTAAATAACATGAAAAAGGTGCATTCTAGAGATTGAGGCAAGTACTCATTTAAAAGTAATTCAGCGTACCCGCCGATGTACAACTTGTTGCTAACTGGTTCCCTTTCAGAAACTAGCGTCTAGGCGTACCAATTCTACTTTTGATCCCTCAGGTCCGCATGCGCACAACTTTTAATGGCGGTGTGTTTAGATAATAGAACAAGAAAGCAAACTGAGTTGAAACTGCGTGAATTTGTTTTTTCGCTCGCAATTGACTCACAAACCTGAAAAAGCTAATCTAGCTTGCGAGTCAGTCAAAAATGCGTGAATTAGCTTGCATGCAAACCGAGTTGAAAATGCGTAAATTACTTGCCAACCATACCTGACCTGACTATCCTTATCCAGACCTATTAACAATATAAAATTGTTACGAAATAACGAATAATTATTCAAAATTCAGAAAGAACAGGCGTGAAGAAGTCATTTTGATGGTTCGCCCCGCTTCTAGCGTAAACAAGTGCGCATGCAGACCTGCGGGATCAAAAGTAGAATTGGTACGGCTAGATGTCGAAAACATAGCCTCACTCTTCAGTCTATTTTTGGTGGTGGAGGGGACGGTACGTGGCAGCTCAAATCCAAAAGAGCTCTCTGCAGCTTCTACATCAAAATAGGGGAATAAGTTATTTTTTTCTGCGTCGGGAAAAAAGTTTGACATTTTATCCCTGTTGACAGGTAATAAAATAAAACTTTTTATGAAATTACTTTATTCCCCGAATACCAGTGAGTACTTTTGAGTGAGTACGGATATATATACACATAGGTTAAGGTAGATATTTGATTAAATCGTCTTTTTTCCCGTCACAGAAAAAAATAGTGTATTATACACGGGAAAAAGATTAGATTTAAGCTCTCGGCTAAACAACCTCCAGCTAAAATCTAATACTTTTTTCCCTTGTATAAAAAATAACTATTGATTAAAAATTCAAGTAAATAATTGTAGACCAAGCTATAGAAGTTTTTTCATCCAAAAAATAAAAGAAGCAAATGGCATATGCTAATTTTGATAACAGAGTTCGTTAATGAAAACCCCTTGTTTTCGCCCCAGCAAAATCGGTTTGTGGAATTTTTTTAACAAGAAATAGGGAAAAAAATTACAACTACGAACTATCCTATAGAAAGTAGTATAGGCCTTATACGCCTTTTATTTTTGATGATGCAATTCAGGAAATAAAATATTATTCTCAACATTTTTAGGAGAATTTCTATCATCAATCATAATGTGTTATAATAGCCAGTGTAGGAGGAAAATTAATGAATAAGACTATTAGAAACATCTTTCTGAGATAATAGATTAGTATATTAAAGTATGAGTATGAATTTTTCATGCACGACGGCACAGCCGGAGTGCACGCGAGAAAAAAAAACAAATAAATTTTGAACAAACTAACCTTAAATAAATTAACCTTACATAAATACTTGAAGCAGGTTGTGGATCAGGGCAAATGATGTTAAGAGCAATTGATCTGAGAGAGTGCAAATAACTGGAGATCATGTTCTCCAAGGCGATATTGGGTGGATAAAATGATCAAGAGGAGAGGGTGAAAGGCTCGTTTCGGAATCTCTATCCTCAAGAATAATAGCTATCATTATACGCTCGTTGAAGCTCGTTGAATACTATTCTAATTAATACTTTTATGTCAATAGCATGTAGATGGGAAGTTGGTGAAAAACTTACTCTATTTCAAAGTACATTTCGATGGAAATTCGATATGTTTGTTCTCAATCGAAGCACAATTTAATTCTCCACAAATTCGATCTCGAAACCGAAAATCGATATCTTACACTGTCTGTAATTTTGATCCAACTTGAGAGATAGAATAAGCCGTTTTCGATTGGCGTTTGGTTCTGGTAGCGGTTGACATAAAAATGACAGCGGTTTATTCTGGTACTGTTAATGACGTCATAGTCGTAGTCATTGGTTAGTGGTTGCGGTAATCAATCAACACATTCGTTTCATTATTCCCTATGACGTCATTAACAGTACCAGAAAGTAAACCGCTGTTATTTTTATGTCAACCGCTACCAGAATCAAACGCCAATCGAAAACGGCTATAGTTTGTATCTCGAATAATGACCCCGCTATTTTATTCATTGCAAATTTAAGGATTTTTTAAAGAACAGCTAGCTTCTGACCGCGGCTTCGCGATAAAATGAGATCAATATTGGAAGGGTTGATCGACGAATAAAAAAATGTGCACATCAACAGACACGATGATTGGGCTAGACAACGTCTGCCGGGATAAAAAAAGTTAGAAAAAATAAGCCATGTTTTCGAGGTGACAGCCAGTGCTCTCCTCGGAGGAGGAAGGGAAACACAGTATGTTCATACCAAACGGACATAATTGCTATTTGTATTACAAGGGTGGAAAAGGCACTTTACTCCCATGTGCTTGTTTAAAACGGACCTATACTTGCATGATGCGAAGTATACAAAATTATTTCATACCCATCTAAATTACTCTAATGGCATAGTGGTAAGAGACGCTGACTAGTAAAATGAAGGTACCGGGTTCGGTTCGATCGCGGCAATCGGTATTTTTTTTCAAGTTATTTTCCTTTTTTTCTTCTGTTAGAGATATGAATTTTTGGATATTTGGATAGCTTATCCATTTGGGATTGAGATTCAGTGTACATTTTCTCATAGGCAATACAAGTGCCTATTTTGAATGAATTGTCAATCGGTTTTCCCTCCCTAGGGAGGAAAAGTATAAGTTTCCTCCCTGATTTAAGGGAGGAACGTGTGTATTTTCTATAGGGGTAGGAGGAAATAGTAGATTTTATATCAAGGGATAGAAATGCAGTAGTAGTTTTCTTAAGGTGCGATTTGTAGCTCGAGGGTAAAACCTCAACTTTCTTATTGGAGAAACTGAATTATTTTCCCGCCGGCGTGAAAAAGGGTTAAAAACAACTTCCAACTTGCTTCCAGTTATTAAGCGGCGGACTTCAAAAGAATAACCAGAAGGCTGGGCTACCATAGAACCAGGTTCCAATGTACCTATTTATAGTTGAACCACAAAATATCAGAAATACAGAATGTGGTAACTTAGCGTATCATTGATAATGATAACTGTAATCAAGAGACGGGGCAAAACTTTCATTAGCTAATTTTACTTGATACTTCAAACGTCGACCTCATTTTCATCTACTGTTTTCATAAATATTCTTATAAATAATGGTGTAAACGATTTACAAATGATCGTATTCCTAGTAATATGTACAAAATGATCGGTAACTTCACTGAAAGCATTCAAAATAAATATCCTGTCGTCAACACTACACTGTACACTTATGGACATTAATACTTATCAACTCCAATCAATTCGACTGAGTGTTCGAGTCCGGCGTATTATAAATTATGTTCTGCTGATGCTGGAAGGAAACTGACATGGGAACCGAAACGGGTACTTGACCAGATCCCGGTCCTCCGGATGACATGCCTTGAACTGTTGAAGTGGTACTGCTGACTGTGCCGGAGTTGGTGGCTTGATATGAGATTGGGACCTGAAAAATTGAAAATTCTTGACGTATAACTGGAAAGTTTTGAAATGCTCTTTCTAGTTCATTCTAAATTAACTTCAATGTTCCTAAATCCTACAGATCATGTAGGAATAAAAGAAATCATAAATTCGCTTGATATAAAAAAGTCTCCACAATTTGACAAAATCATCACCATAATTATTGAAGCAGTGAAATCAGAACTTGCACCTTAATCCAGCACGATTGGGTTTTGAGACGAGGATCGATTGTGGCACCACCATACTTGGTATGCTAGTTGTTGGGACCATGATAATCACGAAAAAAAAATGTTTACTGAAATTCCAGGGGTCGAACAAATTTTTTCGAAACAACAGCAAAAAAATTATAATTTTTTTAAGTAAACATTTTTTGGGTCAAAAAGTCATGTGCCGAGTTTCGCTCGCCCAATTGAGGTCAGTGTCCTGCTAAGTGAGGAGAAAAAAGGTTATATCCTACGTGTCACAATGCGGGACAAATATTAGCTCTTGGGTGTCTGTACCAGACTAGGACAACTTGCAACACCCACTCTGTTTGAACAGTTTACGCCCAGAAAATACCAAAAGCCTTATACCAGAGCGTACTGATATATAAAAGCAATGTTACGGAGCAGTGGGATGAAAAAAACCTCATTCGCCCCATTCAGGTGAAAAGCGACAGAATCTAACAAACCAACAGGAAGCCAGTCTTCAGACAACGAAGGGATGGAGAAAAGCCCGTTAAAAGAGCGAGGGCACGCAGACAGGAGCAGATTTCTCAATATAATTCCAAATAAAGATGGGACGACTGGCAACACCGAAAAACTGAATGAAAGGCAAAATAATGAAGCTACTTAAACTTCTACTCCAAACCCCAATGACAAGGAGAAGAAAATCCATCTCTTATCCCTCAACTCTACCGAAAGTGACAGAAGGACAGACACAAATGATTTTCTCTCTGGTAAATAAAACTGAAAACTTGCAGAATGAAGATGACTCTCTCAGGCTAGCAAAGAGCTCTGTCAGATCGAGTGGGGGCGAAGGTCAGCGAGAGTGTTCTGAGAAACCACAAGGCCAATTCCAGAGGAGTTGAAAAACTACCTCTGGGCGAAAATACAGACCACAAGATCTCAAAGGAGCATAACCAGGAGAAGTATCAGAGAGAGAGTGAGAATCAGAAGAAAAAATTGAAGGAGGGTCTTGGTAATAATAAGAATAGAAAGAGTCTTGTACTATTACTCGAGATCTTACTAGTGCTTCAGAAGAATACTCAAACATGAGACTGTGCTAACACTAAATATAGCGGAAAATAACATCGACATTCAGAACGATTCATTTTTCACTTGTGGCTTACATTTGTCTGTGGTTACTGTACTACTACAGGAATCGCAATTTTGAAAGAACTGACGTATTATGGGGAAAACTAATGGAAAATAGTGTAGAAGAATATGGGAAAGTAACCTCCAGCCATGTAAATTTCTGAATCTCAATCTTCTTCATTTGAACATTAGAACTGATGAGAATTTTGATAAATTTTTGATTTCTGGAGGATTTTAAAAAAAACAAGAATTTTCATTTTTCGATATTCTGATACTTTCTGAAACTTGGAAAATAATTATTTTTAGATTATTTATATACAGGGTGCCCCAGGGTTAAACCGCCAAACGTTCAGTATCGATTTTTGAGATGAAAATAAGAGTTTTTCTTCATATAAGCATGTGTCCCAACAAAAAGATATATTTTCATTCTGAGTACGTTCAGATAAGACTTTTATTACCGTAAATAAGCGTACTAAGTTTATCAAAATCAGCCAAGAAGTTTTTGAGTAATGAATAAAAAACTGATTTTTTCTAATGCTGCGGCATTATTATTTCCATTAAATAATCCATCGACATTTGTTTTAAATTTAACGTGACATTATACACAATGCACGGTAGTCTTATCCGCATGGTCCTGAAGATGTTAAGATAAATTGAAGAAACGTTGACCCTCAAGAAGTACAGTTTTATTCAATGTAGGACCTTAAACTGAAATGAAAACGGTCATCATAGGAAAGTTCTAAAAACTCACCATTCAATAAATAAATATATATTTTGAAAAAAATATATAATTTTATTAAAAATGGCAAACTTCATAGAGAGAACAATAACGACTGACCATTTTACTTCTGAAGCTACAATCCAACATCATCAAAAAACTGTAAAAAAGCACATAAAAAACATTCAAAATTTCGCCATTTTGAATGTCCGCCATAACTGTAACAGAAAAAACCTTATTTGTACTATATGTATGCCAAGTTGTATGCTTTTATCAATAAAGGCACAATTATTTCCCCTGAAGAAAAAAACAGGAATGAAAAACCGAAAAAACGAAAAAATCTACAAACAGTAGTGACATTTCCACCCACTCAAATTTCTACGTAAGGTCAGTTCGTTCTGATTATATTAGACTTAACAATTACTCCCCGCAGAATTTATGTATTGAATTCCCACGCACTCGAATGTCTACGTAAGGTTAGTTCGTTCTGAATGAATCAGACTAAATAATTACTCCTTCTTTTTTGCTTTTTTTTTTCTTTTTCGTTTTTTTTTTCGGTGGGGATTTCCTGGGGGGTTCCGGATTTTCCCGTTTTTTATTTTGTTTTTTCCGTTTTTTTTTCCTAGATTAAATTATTTCACATATCTGCGGCACATATTCATGTGGTTATAACCATACTTTTAAAATGATAATACTATTGATTCTCTAGAACCATGTTATGTACCATCCACCAGGAATCAATTGTATTTTTCAATGTTTTCAAAGTTTCTTACGATAAACATATTCCTATGCCTCCTAGAGTGGAGTAAACAGAGTGATACTCCTAAACTTGAGTAATATAAATCCTTTCAAATTTTTTTCTACGTTCATGCAAAAAACAAAACTTTTTTTGAACTATATTTGGTGGAAAAACTGGTACTTTATTGCACTGAGTATAATAAAGAGTTTATTGCACTCATCTGTCATCCTACTATAGCGTTTTGTCATCATGACAGACATAAACTTTCAAATCGACGCCAAATTTAGCCCATTTTCTGTGAGATTGTATTACGTTTTGAATAGTTGCATGTTTCATCATATTCATTACATAATGGACTATGAAATTACTAGAAAATGCAATTTGTTAAAAATAAAATTATTTCCTTCGAATATCAACTGAATTACACAAAATGTTTTTGAATCACTTTTAGCACATAGATTTAAACAAACAATGGGTCTAATGAATAAACCATAAGCAATTGCTTTCACTTAGATTTCTTGAAACAGATCTATCTATTTTGTTTATTAATGAGAGAGACAAACCTATAGTAAAAGCTTTTGCTAGGTTTTATTCATACCACCCAATGTCTTCCTTACAGTTTAGTGTTACCTAAATAAAAGATTTTCTGGTTTTTGCATGAACGTAGAAAAAATATTGTATGAAACTCGTGCAAAAAGAGTTTATTGCACTTGACGTGGTGACAATTTCACATAGAGTGCAATAAACACCTACTTTTTGCACTTGTTGCATAAATAACTATTTAATTATCCACAACCACCAATATAAAAGATAAACTTACGTTTGATACAACTTGATGGTTTTGCGATCCGGGCAGTAAACCCAATCTTGCCATGAGAAGTTGCTCAGAAACGCGCCTCAATTCCTGTTGTTGTTGACCAATAATAGCTTGGAGCTCAGCATGCTTTCTCTGCAAATCAACTTGCAACTGAGCATGGGTAGGAGACATCGCCATGCTGTCCACTTGCTGGAATAAATTATGTATGATGATAACAAACAAAATAGTTTCTTTTTACTACATACACACTTTTATTTCAATAATCGTGTTACTTTCATCAGTAAGCAAATCGCATCACACGACTTTTCCAATAAAGTTACCTTTTCGACTGAATCGAAGTGTCAGGTCATGGACAATTTGTTTTTCAAACCATGCCATTATCTCCATTATCGAGTAGGATAAGCATATATACAGTGTCACACATAAAGTTCGCCACATATGGAAGTTTTTTTATTAATGAATATAATGAAAATTTTACTTCACAGTTAGTTGTGCTTGAGATATGAGTGAAGAACAGCATCATTTCTTTTGTCATGTGCTACTCTAAACCTGTCAAATTTGACATTTTTTTCGAAAATCCTCAGAATATCAGTTTTTTTTGAAAATTTCGAAAAAAGTCAAAGGAAAAAGTTGGTCAGTTTCCAATTTCATACCTTTGCTCCAAATTTTGATGACTAGGAGACTGCAACGTCATATCTTGCTCAGAAAATACCCACATCGGTTGTTACCAGAAAAATAAATAAATGCACCCCCAGAAATTCGTCTTTGTTGTTGCAAAGTTCATTTAGTTTTTTCAGTTCATTGTTAAACTGATTTGGATTTTCAATATATGGACGTTAATATGTCAATGATCGGAAAAAAGAATTTCTTTTCATTCTTTTCACACCCGTATTTCTTTTTTAAATAGATTTTTATCCAGTTTGATTATTTTTCTGACCAATAATTCAGTTACAAACAAACCTGAAATATCATAATTTTGACAGGTTTAGGCTAAAAAACAATTATCAAAGTGTTACTGCAAAAGAAATATTTCCATCATTTCCATCTTTCCCATTCTTGCTGTGTGAAATTGCTTTTGAAGAGTATGCATCCTAATTCTTCCGATTTCCCTGATGAGCTTGGAAGAACGAAATAGATTCTCGTCGACAAAAATGATGTAGTTCAATGCCCTGTGGATTTAGCCGGGGAAGTAGTTGTTTTTCGTTAGATATTACAAAAATTTCACATTTTTTTATTTTATTGAATACTCAATTTCATTTCGATTTTTGTTCGAAAATATGGACAGGTTGCTCATATAATCAGTTTTGAAATCATCTGCGGCTGAAAGACAAACTTTTGTCGCTATTTTCCATCCTTCAAAGTAACTTCCTGGAAAGTCTTCATGTTGAAAAGGGGAAAATTCTACATTAAAATATTTTTCCGACTTCGAAGTCGGAATTTTATTATATTCCGACTTTGAAGTTGAAAGTTTATTAAATTCTGACTTCGAAGTCGGAATTTAAATATTTTACGACTTCAAAGTCGAAATTTAATTTTATTTTCCGACTTCGAAGGCAGAATTTTATTATTTTTTGACTTCGAAGTCGAAATTTTATTATATTCTGACTTTAGGGTCGAAATTTTATTATTTTCCGACTTGGAAGTCAGAATTTAATTATTTTCCGATTTCGAAGTCGGAATTTTATTATTTTCCGATTCCGAAGTCGGAATTTTATTATTTTCCGACTTTGAAGTCGGAATTTTATTAAATTCTGACTTAAAGTCAGAATTTAATTATTTTCCGATTTCGAAGTCGGAATTTTATTATTTTCCGATTCCGAAGTCGGAATTTTATTATTTTCCGACTTTGAAGTCGGAATTTTATTATTTTCCGATTCCGAAGTCGGAATTTTATTATTTTCCGACTTTGAAGTCGGAATTTTATTATTTTCCGACTTCAAAGTCGAAATTTAATTATTTTCCGACTTCGAAGTCAGAATTTCATTAATTTTGACTTCGAAGTCGGAATTTTATTAAATTCTGACTTTGAAGTCGAAATTTAATTATTTTCCGACTCCGAAGTCAGAGTTTAATTATTTTCCGATTTCGAAGTCCGAATTTTATTATTTTCCGATTCCGAAGTCGGAATTTTATTATTTTCCGACTTTGAAGTCGGAATTTTATTATTTTCCGATTCCGAAGTCGGAATTTTATTATTTTCCGACTTTAAAGTCGAAATTTAATTATTTTCCGACTTCGAAGTCAGAATTTTATTAATTTTGACTTCGAAGTCGGAATTTTATTAATTTTGACTTCGATGTGGGAATTTTATTAAATTCTGACTTTGAAGTCGAAATTTAATTATTTTCCGACTCCGAAGTCAGAGTTTAATTATTTTCCGATTTCAAAGTCGGAATTTTATTATTTTCCGACTTCGAAGTCGGAATTTTATTATTTTCCGACTTTGAAGTCAAAATTTTATTAAATTCTGACTTCGAAGTTGGAATTTAATTATTTTCCGACCAAAGTCGAAATTTAATTATTTTCCGACTTCGAAGTCAGAATTCAATTATTTTCCGACTTCGAAGTCGGAATTTTATTATTTACCGACTTTGAAGTCGAAATTTAATTATTTTCCGACTTTAAAGTCGAAATTTAATTATTTTATGACTCAAAAGTTGGAATTTAGTGAAAAATATTTTTAAAAAACAATATGGCCCTTCTGCGCCTTCGCATATATTTGCCTTTCTAATGGATTATAATATGTCATCATTAATTCAATACAATCTATGAACATGGTAACTCATTTGACTTACCGGCATTGGAGATAAAACGTCCGATGTTGGAAAGTTAGTTATCAGTGGCTGAACGGGAATCGCAGCGACATACTGCGGTTCAATGAAATGCATCGTCTGTATTTGAGGGGACGTTGGCTGATTTGCTACCGGTTGCGGCTGCAAATGAAGTTGAGCTTGAGTCTGGTTCTGCTGAATAGAATTTGATTGGTTTATCACAGAGTTATTGGCGTGGTTGGTTCTAGTTTTCTGAAAAAATATGAAATAGTTTCTCTTCAGGTCGTTCAATCAGCAGGAACTAGAAAAATAATGAATTATACCATAGTATCAATAACTGATGGAAGTTCGGAAATGCTACAAACATTATCAATAATATCCAGTAATTTGTTTTAAAAAGGACCTCCCTGTGTATCTTCAAATATAAGACGGTAATAATAATAATAATTCCAGAAGGGCCTTTGTCTCCGAGAGGACCTGGGTGTGGTTCCTGGCAGGGCCAAGGTTTTTTTCATTTTCAGAGTAAAAGTCTGAATGATTTGATCTTGTCGCCAGCTGAGAACAATCCTCCACGATTCACTGTTGCGTTGATAATTAACAGTGCTGCTCCTAAGGTGGCTTATAGAGTTAGTAAAAGGCCTAATAAATGATGATTAGGTAACGTAAAAAAAGTCACAAAATGTTAATGATTTTGTTTTTATTAATAAAAAATACCAAGTATGTGCTATCGGTGTATTCCAAATGAATAACACACAATTTTCCATTGCAAAATAAAAAGTGAAGGATAGCACAGGGCTGACAAATGAAATGTATTTTATTATAAGTGATTAGGAAGGTACTTTAATGGCATTCAAAGCAATTTTTCTATTTTTTTGATTATCTTGTCAAATAAGCGAGATATTGCCTGTATAGGATAACTTGGGACACCCGGTATATTCAAGTTAGTTTTTCTATTTTTCTTCATTTGTATGTTTTATGAGACATTCATGTATATTGATACATTACATTCGGTATTTGCTATTTTCAAAAACAATAAATACGCATATTACAGAAATCTACGCGAGCAACAAGGAACGCAATGATATGATAATACCACATAAATAAGAGACACTACTGTTCGCCTCTCCTGTTACCCCACCCGACGCATTAACGGACCACGTGGCAATGCGACATACCGCACACACCGCACACAGCGCACGTCGATATCCATTCCTCGAGCGAGGTGAAGATACATTGTAATGCTCTCTCAACATACAGAAAGCCAGAGCTGTGCCGAGCACTGACAGAAAGTGCTTCGAGCACTAAGCTCTGAGCACTCTTGATAAGTGCTCCGAAATCTCGAGCACTAAGCACATTTATTTATGAAATGCTCGCGATTACTAAGCACTTTCAAAAAGTAATTTCAGTCAGGGAGCACTAAGCACTAAGCACTTTTCAGACTGTTAGATACTTAAGTTACCAAAACTTAATCAAACACGTAATATTTTCACAAATAATATTACATCGCCTTTTTCAAGCAAGTTATTATATTAACCGCTTGAAAAACTACAGTGTAGCGAAACATGTCTCGATGTGATATCATTTGTTGAAATCTTATCGTGTTGAATCAAGTTCCAGTTACTCACGTTTCTAACAGTCTAAGAAGTGCTATGGATTTCCATCAAGTAACAACCGATTCAATTAAAAACCACTCAAATATCTAAATTGGCATTCAGCATACCAAGATAAATGATCAATTAATCACGTATTTCACAACCTGTATTTAATGAATTTTTGTAAAAATATTACCATATCAACACCATTTTTTAAGTACATCGCTAGGGTTACTGTTTGATTTCAGTGTTTAAAATCTATGAGAGAGTAGATAGTTCTTGACCTGTTAATTGAAACTGTTATGATAAAAAAAGATATCAACTTAATAACATACAATTTTGTGGTTATACTATGATTTCGTAAAAAAAGTATGGTATATGTAAAACATTGATGAACTCCTCGAGACAATTGTTTTAGAACAGTCGTTCCGCAACGCTGCACTAGTGAATAAAATAGTCGTTGCTGAAAGGACGTGTATAACTCTGCTAACATATGCTAACATAATATACTATTTATACTATTCAAATAGAATTGCTGAAATCAACAATTTGATACCAATAAAATTGGAATATTGATTGAATGTTCAGTTTTGTGATGGGCCGCATATGGCAAAAGAAGTTTGAAATAACAGAATGGTAATTGACATACCGCACATCCCCTGTATCAAGATTGCAAATGTTAAACGAAATTTTTTGAAGACTTAAATAACAATTTGACTCGATAACAAAAAAAAATTGTTTTAAAGGTTTTGATATCGGAGACAGATTTGGTCTCCGATACGTCAACGTAGTTTGAAAAGAAGAAGTAATATTCAGTTATTTTGAACTTATTTTTTTAGGTAGAAAAAGTAACTGACAAAATTGTACTTTTTTTTAAGACAGTAATCTTCTAAACGCAGTACTTATCGTAGAAAATTGATTTTTTGGTGGGGGGTGCCGCGGGGTGCCATATGCCGCGACTTCATGTGCACTGCACTACACTACACTGCACTGCACCGCACCGCACCGCACCGCACCGCACCGCACCGCACCGCACCGCACCGCACCGCACCGCACCGCACCGCACCGCACCGCACCGCACCGCACCGCACCGCACCGCACCGCACCGCACCGCACCGCACCGCACCGCACCGCACCGCACCGCACCGCATCGCACCGCACCGCACCGCACCGCACCGCACCGCACCGCACCGCACCGCACCGCACCGCACCGCACCGCACCGCACCGCACCGCACCGCACCGCACCGCACCGCACCGCACCGCACCGCACCGCACCGCACCGCACCGCACCGCACCGCACCGCACCGCACCGCACCGCACCGCACCGCACCGCACCGCACCGCACCGCACCGCACCGCACCGCACCGCACCGCACCGCACCGCACCGCACCGCACCGCACCGCACCGCACCACACCACACCACACTACACTACACTACGCTACACATGTCTCGATGTAATATCATGTGTTGGAATCTTATCTTATATAAATAACAATTTGACTCTATAATAAAAAAAAATTGTTTCAAAGGTTTTGATATCGGAGACAGATTTGGTCTCTGACAAAATTGTACTATTTTTTCAAAACAGTAATCTTCTAAACGCAGTACTTCGTCGTAGAAAATTGATTTTTTGGTGGGTGGTGCCGCCGGGTGCCATCTGCCATTTTTCGACAAGAATAATTTTTATGGAAAGGCTTAGTGCTTAGTAATCCCGAAAAGTGCTCCGTAGCACTGGAGTGCTTGCGAGCACTTTTCGGGATTACTAAGCACCAAGCCTTTTCGTTAAATGCTTCGGAGCACTAAGCACTAAGCACTAAGCACTGAATTAGGAAAGTGGTCGGAAGCACAGTGCTTAGTGCTCGTGCTCGAAGCACTTTTGCAGAAAGCTATTCTCATGAAACCACCATACCCAAGATGAAAACTTTCCGATACTATGGCTATAGGATATTATGGCAAATAATACCTGTCTGGAAACATTACAGATGCATGCGGGAGTGAAAATGATAAAATATACTTAGGTACTTAACGATCTCGCAAAAGAACTCTGACTTTTGGGTTCAGATATCTAACTGAATCTTTCAACACGGAGAATCGGAGAGCTTCTTGCTCTGATCGCAATGTGGAGAGCTTAAACGCCCGTGACCTACTCTGCACTGATGAACGGCAAACCTTGAAACTAAACTGCAGGTGGTCCCTCCCCCCACATGGTACAAATACCTTTTGAGGCAATTTCGCAGCGTTCGCAATAACGTCCTCAAAATGTCGAGGGCCGACCCGAGGACGTCCATAGAATGTCCTGCTGTAATTCCATAGACATCCATAGACCCGAAATGCCCTGACATCCTCGGGCTCTCCCTGAAGGGAATATAATAATCCTCAGGCTGTCGTTGAAAGGGCTAATCTTAAACAATTATGGCGCAAATTCTGAGCCTAATAATATTCCTAGCTTGTGGAAAACAGAATGTTCTCGCAGGCTGGTCCCCCCGTTCCGAAAACATTTTTTTTTCTATGCAATGAGGAACAATGAACAACATCTGTTTGATATAAATCAATACCCGTCGCTGTATCAGTTAGGGAAGTAGTTGTTTTCAGCCAAATATATGCCATAATAGTGTACATGCAATTGTACTTATTTACGATTACCGTTGAGCGTTGTGTCGTCACCACCGAAGACTGTCGTGATCCTGGGGAATCTGCCGACATGGAAGTACAGGCAGATGCAGGCCCGTGACGTACGACACTACTTCCTCCGCCGCCGCCACTCTTACTGCCTGGCCAAGGAATTGCCGCAGAAGAAGATGATTCTTCGGGATTATCGAAGCCATCGATGCAATCTTCCTTTTGACTTTGTTTCATGACGTCTGGATAACTGAAAAACAGAACAAATATGTAATATATCAACTGTTGTTTTGATTTTGTTTTAAGAATTTCACATCGTCATTTTGATACCTTAATAAAAAATATCATGTAGATGTGTTACCGTAGCAATTGCTGACGTCACAACATGGCCGTGATCAGCTGATGGGGGGACAAACAAAGAATTTGAGTTTGAAAAGAAAATTGTTTTTTTGCGGTGGTTTGTGGTTGATTGTGATTTTTTTGAACTTCACTAATTTTAGTGATCCTATCATTTGATAATATTTTGATTTTTCCAAAAAAAATTATATTACATACTTTTCCGCGCTGAAATTTCGACTGATACAGTGATTTTATCGTATTTTAAACATTCTGTGAAATTTTCAGCAAAATCGGTTTGGTGACCATATTGTGCAATTTTACCGAAAGGGGTTCCAGAAGAGTGTACAGGGATAACACATAAGTTGCCGTAAAGTAAGAAATTCTGTAGTTGTGTTTTAACCCCTATAATACTCTAAGATCGGAGGCTACGTTACTTTTGAAAATAGTCTTCATATAATTGGCTTTTTGTTGCAATATTTTGTTTGAGTTGTGGTTCATCAACTTGATCATGGACGTTCATTTTTCCCAGAACAAGCTAAGCCTATTAGTAGTAATTAAAGTATGTTATGCTGATATAAGCTTAGAGTTTTTTTTTAAACAATAACGAATAGAGATTTTTGTTGTTGTTGTGGTTTCATTTAGTTTTGCATTTTAAATTGAATAGATTTTTTTCATACAACTCAATGATCGAGTGGAGTGGCTGAGCCTGTTTAAATCTAGGTATTCTTATTATTGTTTCATTATTTTTTATCTGATAGATGTACCATCGTTGAACCTCTGTATTCAATTTGAACTCTAACAACCACCCTTTATTAATAATCAAATGAAGCTCGCTAAAAGACCCCCCTTCGCGCGTGGGGCTCGAATCCATTTGCCTTTTCGGGAAAAGAGACCCTCAGAATGGAAGGGAACATCCAGTTGCCCTACAAGGAAACAATTTACTGGCATTCTCGAGGCCAGGGCCATTTTGGCTTAACATCTAGGTATACCTGGAGATGGTTACATACGCTGCCAATTATAGGAAAAGGGCTTAGAACGAATTTTACAAGAGTGACATCGGTATGGGAATTATTAAAAACCAGAATACAAATAACCTGGTATCAGAAGCACCATTCTAGAATTACATGTTTCGAAAGACCTCTGTTTTGAGATTGTGTGAGAGCACTGGGCTCAACTTTCGTTAAGCTGAAATCGGTTATGCAAAAACTGTTGCCATGGCAACCGTTGCTATGGTAACGAGTAAACAGAAATTCAATTCCGATCTTGCGGAAATGCGTGGTTGCCAAGTTATCTGCTTAAGATTAGCTGAAATCGGTTATGAAAAAACTGTTGCCATGGTAACCGTTGCTATGGTCGAGAGTAAATTACGCTATTCCCACTTTGCGGAAATGCGTGGTTGCCAAGTTGGGTCAGTTATAGTTTAGCTCAAATCAGTTACGGAAAAACTGTTGTCATAGCAACCGTTGCTACGGTTGCGAGAATACAAAAACCAGCTTCTCTTGGTGCGGAAATGCGTGGTTGCCAAGTTGGGTCAGTTATAGTTCAGTTACGGCAAAAGAAGAAAGAGAATAAAGAAAATGGACAAAGTAATAACATGAAGGCGAGCGGGTCCGGCCGACATTTTGCAAATCCGCTCGCGTGGATTTGCAAAATGTCGGCCGGACCCGCTCGCTTCGCTTGCGTTTACGGTAAAACTGTTGCCATGGCAACCGTTGCTATGGTTACGAGAATACAAAAACCAGCTTCTCTTGGTGCGGAAATGCGTTGTTGCCAAGTTGGGTCAGTTATAGTTCAGTTACGGCAAAAGAAGAAAGAGAATAAAGAAAATGGACAAAGTAGTAACATGAAGGCGAGCGGGTCCGGCTGACATTTCGCAAATCCTTCGCTCGCGTTTACGGAAAAACTGTTGCCATGGCAACCGTATTTGCATAACCGATTTCAGCTAAACGAAAGTTGAGCCGGCACTGGTTGGTGGCCCGTTGGCAGTGTTTCAGCACGGTCTGTGCAGGCTGTAGACCTCTTATCTAAATTTTATAATTCAATATCTGTCAAAATATTTTTTTTCGACAAAAATGTATGTATTCCTTCATTCCGTATTGTTTTATCATATTCTATTTCCCACTTCATTTATTGCTCCAATTTCGGAAACACCTTGTATATACTTCTGACGTTATTTTCAAGTTCATAATTTGGCAACCGCGCTTTTCCGCAGCACGAAAATCGCGATTTTGAATGTCTTTCATCACGGCATCACTTTTTTTCAACGATATCTGCTAAACTATAACTGACCCAACTGGGCAACCACGTATTTCCGCAAGATCGGAATTGTGTTTTTGTTTACTCGTTACCATAGCAACGGTTGCCATGGCAACAGTTTTTGCATAACCGATTTCAGCTAAACGAAAGTTGACCCGGGGAACTTTCTAAACCAAGTAGCCAAGTTGAGTCAACTTCTTCTATCAGTTGACGGTAAGCATAAAAATTAGAGGCAATGAAAAGTTATGAGACTCACCTGACTACTCTATGTGTGCAGACTATGAATTCCGGTTTGGAGTTCCACTGGTGGTAGGTGATGTAAAACCTGGTTTGTAACCAAATCCATTGCTGGCCCTTCGTCAGAAACCTGTAGTAGCAAGACGTCCCTTCCCCTTTTTGCATGAGGGCCTCGTGGCAACTCACAACTTTCCCCAGATCGTCGACGTGATAATAGTCGTATCCAGAAGTACCAAGGAGTTCGAATGGTAGGTACCCTATGATGGGGGGTGCTCTGTGGTCCAGGAACAGAAACTTCCACTCCAAACTGTGCCGAGAAGTGAACTCGCTCCTTACAGAATCGACCAATGGCATTTCTTTGATTAGTTGAGGGGTTTGGATACGGCCAGTCCCGACAAATACTAACCTGTAATGCATTGATGTTGTAAGTACGTAATATTAGAGGAAATAAAATGAGTTACCTTGTATCTGCTTCTCCAGAATATCCACTATACCTATTTTCACCTTGAACCATGTCTTCGTCAGATCCTGAAAATGATATAAATGAGTATTGATTTTAGCTTTTTCAGCAATATTTCTCCTAGAAATAATAAGAAAGCAAATTGATTTTGGTATTTAATCGAAAGTATTTTTATTTTCTAAAATATAGGAAAATGGCGAATCGGCGAAATAAATTTTATATGGTATCAGTGGGTGGCCACCAAAAAGGAATTTATTTTTCACTTGGAGGGCATTATGAATCATAACGCCCGCTAAATGTTTTTTTCTATAGTTCAATAAATTAATTACTCACAAAAGTTTTATTTTTAACTGTACATAAAAAAGGGACTAATTACTTTCTCTCAAATAGAAATGACAATTTTCAAATGTTCCTGGAAAAAGAGTACCAAGTTTGAAGTTCTGTGAGTTGATCGATGACGAATGTGCATTCGGTTTCGTTAAATACTATGAGAAGAAATTTATGAAGTAAACAACGTCGTTTAAGATAATTTGTTCGTGAAAAATAAAAAATGTATGAGGTAAACAACCTCGTTTAAGATAATTTTTTCGTGAAAAATAAAATCTTGTATGCACCATGAGCGTTACTAGATCCTAACGCCCATCAGGCCCACCGGGCGTTAGGCTCTATATAACGCACTTGGTACATAAATAGCTATTGCGAATTCATTGATTTTCCAGATTTTTCCAAACTTGTTTGCCCAAAATTCCTTTTCATAACTTCCCAACAGTCTAATGAATATAGACTGACTTCACAAAAAAATCAAAACAAGCCACTAGGCTTTTGTAACAGATATAAGTATAGCATAATTTCCATGTATGGAATAAATTCATTATATTTGAATATGAAGATATTTTGGAAAAATCTTCGAATTGGTCGTTTTTTTTTTGAATGGCTTATTTTTAAACCACATTCAAAATATATACGTTTATCCGCATTTGAGGGAAAATTACATTGTTGATATTTTTTAGTGGAACACTCAGTATGCATATGGCAAAATTTTTGTCCATATCTTTCCAGCCGTTTGACATAATCGCATCAAATCTGGTGTCTCTGGTGTCACTGGATTCATATGATTCATAACAAAATATGTCCCATTAAAAATAGTAATTTTTACTCAAATGCGAATAACCCTATACATTTTGGGTATGATTCAAAAATTGACCCCTCGAAAAAGAAAATCGACCAATCCGAGGATTTTTCCAAAATATCTTCATATTCAAATATAATGAATTTATTCCATCCCTACTTTATGGACGCACTGTATAATTTTCATTTTCAGTGTCTATAGGAATACCAGAAATCCAGCCGTTTCTATTCACATTGAAATTCTTTAGGATTGAAGAAAAATCAAATAGCTTTTCATTTATTCATTCCATAGAAATTCCAAAACCTACATTTATTTAATCAAATTGAAAAATATGAAAGGAATGCGTTGATATTTTTTTGCAATTTAAATTCGAAATATCAAATATAAATGCGGATCTGAATCCTACTCATACTTCAATAAATTTGAACGGTTTGATGTGGACCAATGAAACCAGAAATGTTTTGAAGGTATTACCGATACTACTTTTTGAGAGAAAAAACATTGCAATTACTCGACAGATGGCGCAGGGGGCACATTAACTTAAAAATTTCGAAAGGCATAAAAATCGAAATTAGGAAAAAATATATGAACAAAATTTAAAAATATTTAGATGGTTGTAAAGATAATTGAATTCTCTTTTCAACGATGTGCCCCTTGACCGTCTAAAAATTTTGAGTCGATGGGCCCCCCCGCGCCCCCTATTGAGCAATCACCATATTTTTCATTTCAAAAAGTAGTATTGGTGAAACCCTCAAATAATGCAATTAGGCAAATCATTGAGTTGAATTGGACGAAGCCTTTGAAAAATATAGTGCACATTGAACTTATGAAGTTTGTTCGAATAATATGAAGATTGCTGCCGTTTCGGGTCGAATAATTATGGATATCTTTATTGAAGGTACTTAATTGTAGTTTGCAGATATGTTGGGGTCATTGAATTTAGCATTTTATAAATAAAAATCATAGAACAGTACTACAACCCAGATAACACAAAGACGTCCTGAGTACGTCCACAAGACATACATCTAAGACATTCAAGACGTCCAGAAGACGTCCATTACTGGACATAAAACGTCCTTAGGATGTCCTGGAGACATCCGATGTTACAAATTGGAACGTTCTTGGGACGTCCATTATATGTCCCTGTAAGGTCTTCCATGGACGTCCCTTGGACATCCTAATGATGTCCTGGAGACATCCGATGTTACAAATTGGAACGTTCTTGGGACGTCCATTATATGTCCCTGTAAGGTCTTCCATGGACGTCCCTTGGACATCCTAATGATGTTTTTGGGATATCAATTTTCAAGGTTTTCTATAACCCGTGATCCTAGTCAATACCAATTAGAAAAAGTGAAAAGGATAATGATGGAAAGTGATTTTCGAAGAAATATTTATGAATTATTTTAAATTCTGACACAAATATTTACATCAATTATAAAACATAATACCTATAGAACAGTATAGAAGTCACAACAGCAATAAATACGTGATATTACATTTTCTCAGATTATCGTATTCTTTTGATTCGATTGAAATTATGTTTATAAGTTAGGTTAGGAAACCACAAGGCAAGAGATAAGACACAGCACAGGACCACAGACCACAGACTTCATGAAAGTCTATTTTTGGAAAAAATAATTGGAGAATTGTTAAAGAAATAATAAACTATCAAGAGTGTGATTTAAGTCGCCATCCCAACGACTCGATACTGTGAACTCACTGAAATATAAACGACAATAAAAGGAACGCAATAAGCGCTCTGTGATTGGTCAATGCAATGGCGGGAAGTTTAAACGAAAACATAAGAATGAGGCGAATTTAGTTGAAAATGCGTGAATTACTAGCAAACCTAACCTGACCTGACTAACCTAGCGCGAACTGAATAACCATGCAAAATTGATAACGATATAACGACTGTTCATCTAATACTGGTGACAACTGGAGAAACTCACTGAGCTAAATAAGCTAATTGGAAAATGTATGAAATTTATGACGGAAAATTAAACCAAAACACGTTTCAAATTTTTGAAAAAGGCACAAGACACGAAAATAATTGGACGTCCTGGGGACGTCCCAAAAACGAGTAGTACGTCCCCAGGATGTCCATATTAGGTTCTGAAACGTTCAGACCTAAATGGGACATAAAATGGACATCCTCGGGACGTCCAGTGCTATCTGGAAATCTGTGAGAAACTGAAAGCCACTGTAGAGTGGAAAACATTGTAGAAATTGGAGTAGACCTACTACACTTCAAAATTATTCTCATTCCTCGATTCTGTAAATTTTGTAATTGCTGCATTTTATTACTATTACTGCGTGTTTGCGGAAATTAAGCACTCGCAAATAATTACTGGTGTGCCTCTTTTTGGTATTCACATTGCGAAGTCGCAGGTCCCCGTAGTAACTCCTTGCAACTACTATGCTATCGATTCTGGTTCAGAGCCGGCCTTAGTGAGCGCTAGGCCTGGGGCCAACTTGTTGTGCGAGGCCCTTATATATTTTATTTATCAATAAATTGATATTTTTATCCATTGAAGAAATGCCTACTCAATGTTCTCATTTATTCACCTTCCCCTTACTACCTCTCGAATGGCGTGCCTACTAAATATATGTTCAAAATATAAAACACGTAATTTAAATCAATAATTTATTTGGCGAGAAAAGTACTTTTGAATGTTTTGATAATATAATACTAGATAAAATGATATGAGAAAGGAAAAAAAATCTAAACAAAACAATATATAATATATTACGTAATATACCTACCAATAACAAAAATGAAAATAAAACTCTGAATATTCAAACGAAACATCAAAACTCAAAATAAAATAATAATTTGAATTTGTACATGTGAAACTCATGAGATCTTATGAAAAAATCACCCGCCTAGCTTTAATTTTCGAAAATTCATCTATAATGGCATCAAACTCCAGCCTCGCACTTATATCAGACTCTATCGATAATGTGGCTAATGAACTTAAACGATCTTGAGACATGGATGTGCGTAAGTAGGTCTTGATTAATTTCAGACGAGAAAATGACCTTTCCGCACTAGCAACTGTAACAGGAGCTTGGTTCCTTTCTGTTAAAGAAAAGCAGGCGTTGCGAGCATTAACTAGAAATTGAAATTTTTGAAGAGTGCACAAAGAGGCGCCATTCTTTAACAAAATTTCAGTAGTAGCAGAAAATTCATAACGTGTAAAAGTTTTTTAAAAATTCTATTTAGTATGATTTTATTAACGAAACCTTCGGTAGCGCGAGGCCTCTGGAGGCGCGAGGCCCGGGGCCGGCGCCCCGCTTGGCCACCCTTAAGGCCGGCTCTGTCTGCTTTACTGCGATGTATTCTATTTATATTATTACTCTTCTCGTCGAAGGAAGATAGGTTTCCTCCATGAAATAGTAATTTACCTAGCAAGCGCGGAAAGTAGTACTTTTCCGCACGCGACGGCAGTTGCACGAACGACGCGTAGCGGAGTTCGGGCAAGCCGTTAAGGGCGGAAAAGACATTTTCCGTAAGAGTTAGGTACAATATTTTTCCTACGAGTGTTTTGTCCATCTTATTTATGAAAAAAATAAGGTTTTTAATAAACAACTTTTTATAATAATGCTACAAAATGACTAATAAGACGAATAGTTACATACATCATTTAGTTAGTTCTAAATACCTTCATTTTCAACAATACAAAAATCGTGCGGAAAAGTAAAAATCGTACGGAAAAGTAAAAATCGTGCGGAAAAGTAAAAATCGTGCGGAAAAGTTACTTTTCCGCATGATTTTAAATTGTACGGAAAAGTACAACTTTCAAAACGAAAAATCGTAGGAATGATGGAACATTTGGAAGGGTATGAAATGTTACAACAACGAGTGTGACAATGAAAGATGATACTTATTGGACATATACAGGGTGTTTACGAAATTGGAGCGATAAATGAAGAGGATAGTAGAATATGACAAAACAAAACGAAATGAATGAATACATTTTTGTCGAAAAAAAAAACATTTTTTGGAAATATTGAATTTTAAAGTTTTCAATTTTTTTGGTAATCACTGATAAGAGGTGTACAGACTGCACAAACTGCGCTGGAACACTGCCAGCGGGCAGACACGCTGTGGCCTGGAGAATTAAACCATTTCCTCCCAAACAAAGGTGACTGACAGCGAATTCATAAAATTTCATAAAAATTTCGAACATTTTTTATTGCTTCGGGTCACAACCCGAGTAACAACCCATTTTCTTAATGGCTCCAATTTTGGAAACACACTGTGTATGGCTGAATGTGTTCTTTTGAAGTCGATATCCTGCTCTCCATGCACCTATTTTTTCAACAAATTGTTGCAGTAAATTTTGCAAGTATCTATTTTTGAGTATGGAAATGTAATAATTCTTTGACGTTTGAAAAATTTGTTTTTCTATTTGGAGTCTAAAATGAAGTCATTATGAAACCCAAATGCGTATCGAAATGGCGCATTGGTAACATCAACTGTCAGATGAACGTCAGACAAGAGGGATGGAATTTTCAGATATAAAACAAAGAAGAAGAATAAACATTACTTCGGAATTGTGAAATTCTTTTTCGTAAACTGAACGAGATTTTTTGGGCCACAAATCATTCACAGCCGTTTGAGCAATTACTCTCAATTCAGGAGGGGTGCTAAAAAAAGGCAATTTACTAATATTTGCATTCAAAATTTAAATAATATATGTGAACAAATGAATTACCTAACAGCCTCCTTCAAATTTTAAATATTTTATCAATGTTACCAACCCGGTATTTCTGATATTATTTACTAATATTAAATCCAATTTTTAATAAAAAACCACAAAAAAATGCCAAATAGAAAAAATAGGTAGTATATGAAACACGTTTTATAAGACACATTGTCGCACTTGTTCTCTTGAAACAACGCCTGCGACAAAATGGTGTCTTATAAAACTTGTATCATAATATATTATTCTACCATTACTCAACATGTTTCTCCATTATTTCACCTGAATTTCCAGTAATATTATTTTGAGCATATTCGACACTGTTATCATTTGTAACATCTACAGTTAACTGAAGCCCATGACAAAAACATGGAATTGTAGTGTTGATAATATGGTATCCTTAGACCAGCTCGTAGGAAATAGTTATTTAACGAACAAGTGTATTAATAAGGGCGATTAACAATCGAGATATTTTAACGCGTGAGCGGAGCGAGCGCGTTAATGTTTGAGATTGTTAATCGCCATTTTAATTCACGAGGTTGTTACAAAACTTTTCCGTCGACAGAAGTTTTCAAAAATAGAGATATCTTATTTTCAATGTTTATTTATTTAACGTTATGATAAAAAACAATCACTATTTCCTATTTATATTAACTCTACTCAAAGATAGTTTAATTTTTCTCAGTGGTAGTTTTATTTTGTTTTTTATTATTTATTTTCAAATTGAAATAAAAAAAAAAATTACCCTCGGTGGGTTTTGAACTCTCGACCTCAGTGTTGCAAGCCATGTGCACTTTACCATTACGCCACGGGACCATATGTGGTTTTGAGTGACAACTGGTGTAATAAACATCTTCTAAAATTTTATTGAAAATTGACAAATAAATAATGACAGGTAGTACTAACCAATATAAAATGTATAAGAGCAATGTATGTTGGGTTGCATATAATCAAATCGTTGATTAATAGAAAATCATTCATTAACAGGGGTCATTAATCAACGATTTCGAGTGCGTTAAAATACATCATAAATGAACGGTCGACGGAAATAGTAATTTTGCGTACGTAACTCGTCAATGCAACCCAATTGTATGTCTTCCGCAAGATAGTCACAATCACGCAGATAACAGTCTCGTGAATGCCGACAAGCCTATAAACGTATGATATAATACACGTGTTTGTACTCTGCTCTTGATCTAAGGAAGGACGAAAAATTCACTCGCAAGGTTTAATAACTTGTTGCAGACATTTATGTACCGTAAATGTTATGGAACTGATTGCAGATACGCTCAGAAAACAATTATAAAATATTTGATAATACTGTTACGGATAGGTGTGTCGTAGGTGATATGAAGTAGTCAAGGAAAATATGCATATATAATTGCTAGTCGCTCCACCAATAATTGTGTTATCGTTCACCCAAGTTATTCTTATGTATTTTGAAATTTTTATGGACGATTTTACGAGGGAAATCGAAAAACCCATTTTTTCCAAAAACAAATCATGTCATAATATTCTGCATAAAATTCTCTACAAAAAAGGTATCCACAAAGTTTTCTTGAAAATGCACCGTTTTCCATAGTAAAACGTGCTCGAAATTCGAAAAAATGCGATTTTCTCAATTTTCAGTGCTCTCTCTCATTAAGTCACATAATAATATTTTCAGGATCACCTTTTCCGAAATTCATATCTTTCATTCATATCTCGACTATGAATAACAGAAGAGACATTCTTGAAAAAGTCATTCGTGTGGATTTTCCGGCACTGAATTTCCCGATACTTTTATCTTGCATGGAAGCGGCATTTTTTTATTCGCGAAGCTCACGTAGTGGACAAATTTTCTATAGTGTCAATAAAAACGGGTACAGCACATATTTTTTCATGATCACAAAGCATTTCAGTAGCGGAAAAACGAAAAATTTTGCTTAAAAGTAAAAGAATTTTCCGAGGAAAATCGAAAAATCAATTTTTTCCAAAAACAAAAACGCCTTAATATACTCCATGAAATTTTCTACAAAAAAGGCATCTACAAATTTTTCTTTAAAATGCACCGTTTTCGAGTAAAATGTGCTCGAAATTCAAAAAAATGCGATTTTCTCAATTTTCAGTGCTCTCTCTCATTAAGTCACATAATAATATTTTCAGGATCACCTTTTCCGAAATTCATATCTTTCATTCATATCTCGACTATGAATAACAGAAGAGACATTCTTGAAAAAGTCATTCGTGTGGATTTTCCGGCACTGAATTTCCCGATACTTTTATCTTGCATGGAAGCGGCATTTTTTTATTCGCGAAGCTCACGTAGTGGACAAATTTTCTATAGTGTCAATAAAAACGGGTACAGCACATATTTTTTCATGATCACAAAGCATTTCAGTAGCGGAAAAACGAAAAATTTTGCTTAAAAGTAAAAGAATTTTCCGAGGAAAATCGAAAAATCAATTTTTTCCAAAAACAAAAACGCCTTAATATACTCCATGAAATTTTCTACAAAAAAGGCATCTACAAATTTTTCTTTAAAATGCACCGTTTTCGAGTAAAATGTGCTCGAAATTCAAAAAAATGCGATTTTCTCAATTTTCAGTGCTCTCTCTCATTAAGTCACATAATAATATTTTCAGGATCACCTTTTCCGAAATTCATATCTTTCATTCATATCTCGACTATGAATAACAGAAGAGACATTCTTGAAAAAGTCATTCGTGTGGATTTTCCGGCACTGAATTTCCCGATACTTTTATCTTGCATGGAAGCGGCATTTTTTTATTCGCGAAGCTCACGTAGTGGACAAATTTTCTATAGTGTCAATAAAAACGGGTACAGCACATATTTTTTCATGATCACAAAGCATTTCAGTAGCGGAAAAACGAAAAATTTTGCTTAAAAGTAAAAGAATTTTACGAGGAAAATCGAAAAATCAATTTTTTCCAAAAACAAAAACGCCTTAATATACTCCATGAAATTTTCTACAAAAAAGGCATCTACAAATTTTTCTTTAAAATGCACCGTTTTCGAGTAAAATGTGCTCGAAATTCAAAAAAATGCGATTTTCTCAATTTTCAGTGCTCTCTCTCATTAAGTCACATAATAATATTTTCAGGATCACCTTTTCCGAAATTCATATCTTTCATTCATATCTCGACTATGAATAACAGAAGAGACATTCTTGAAAAAGTCATTCGTGTGGATTTTCCGGCACTGAATTTCCCGATACTTTTATCTTGCATGGAAGCGGCATTTTTTTATTCGCGAAGCTCACGTAGTGGACAAATTTTCTATAGTGTCAATAAAAACGGGTACAGCACATATTTTTTCATGATCACAAAGCATTTCAGTAGCGGAAAAACGAAAAATTTTGCTTAAAAGTAAAAGAATTTTACGAGGAAAATCGAAAAATCAATTTTTTCCAAAAACAAAAACGCCTTAATATACTCCATGAAATTTTCTACAAAAAAGGCATCTACAAATTTTTCTTTAAAATGCACCGTTTTCGAGTAAAATGTGCTCGAAATTCAAAAAAATGCGATTTTCTCAATTTTCAGTGCTCTCTCTCATTAAGTCACATAATAATATTTTCAGGATCACCTTTTCCGAAATTCATATCTTTCATTCATATCTCGACTATGAATAACAGAAGAGACATTCTTGAAAAAGTCATTCGTGTGGATTTTCCGGCACTGAATTTCCCGATACTTTTATCTTGCATGGAAGCGGCATTTTTTTATTCGCGAAGCTCACGTAGTGGACAAATTTTCTATAGTGTCAATAAAAACGGGTACAGCACATATTTTTTCATGATCACAAAGCATTTCAGTAGCGGAAAAACGAAAAATTTTGCTTAAAAGTAAAAGAATTTTACGAGGAAAATCGAAAAATCAATTTTTTCCAAAAACAAAAACGCCTTAATATACTCCATGAAATTTTCTACAAAAAAGGCATCTACAAATTTTTCTTTAAAATGCACCGTTTTCGAGTAAAATGTGCTCGAAATTCAAAAAAATGCGATTTTCTCAATTTTCAGTGCTCTCTCTCATTAAGTCACATAATAATATTTTCAGGATCACCTTTTCCGAAATTCATATCTTTCATTCATATCTCGACTATGAATAACAGAAGAGACATTCTTGAAAAAGTCATTCGTGTGGATTTTCCGGCACTGAATTTCCCGATACTTTTATCTTGCATGGAAGCGGCATTTTTTTATTCGCGAAGCTCACGTAGTGGACAAATTTTCTATAGTGTCAATAAAAACGGGTACAGCACATATTTTTTCATGATCACAAAGCATTTCAGTAGCGGAAAAACGAAAAATTTTGCTTAAAAGTAAAAGAATTTTCCGAGGAAAATCGAAAAATCAATTTTTTCCAAAAACAAAAACGCCTTAATATACTCCATGAAATTTTCTACAAAAAAGGCATCTACAAATTTTTCTTTAAAATGCACCGTTTTCGAGTAAAATGTGCTCGAAATTCAAAAAAATGCGATTTTCTCAATTTTCAGTGCTCTCTCTCATTAAGTCACATAATAATATTTTCAGGATCACCTTTTCCGAAATTCATATCTTTCATTCATATCTCGACTATGAATAACAGAAGAGACATTCTTGAAAAAGTCATTCGTGTGGATTTTCCGGCACTGAATTTCCCGATACTTTTATCTTGCATGGAAGCGGCATTTTTTTATTCGCGAAGCTCACGTAGTGGACAAATTTTCTATAGTGTCAATAAAAACGGGTACAGCACATATTTTTTCATGATCACAAAGCATTTCAGTAGCGGAAAAACGAAAAATTTTGCTTAAAAGTAAAAGAATTTTACGAGGAAAATCGAAAAATCAATTTTTTCCAAAAACAAAAACGCCTTAATATACTCCATGAAATTTTCTACAAAAAAGGCATCTACAAATTTTTCTTTAAAATGCACCGTTTTCGAGTAAAATGTGCTCGAAATTCAAAAAAATGCGATTTTCTCAATTTTCAGTGCTCTCTCTCATTAAGTCACATAATAATATTTTCAGGATCACCTTTTCCGAAATTCATATCTTTCATTCATATCTCGACTATGAATAACAGAAGAGACATTCTTGAAAAAGTCATTCGTGTGGATTTTCCGGCACTGAATTTCCCGATACTTTTATCTTGCATGGAAGCGGCATTTTTTTATTCGCGAAGCTCACGTAGTGGACAAATTTTCTATAGTGTCAATAAAAACGGGTACAGCACATATTTTTTCATGATCACAAAGCATTTCAGTAGCGGAAAAACGAAAAATTTTGCTTAAAAGTAAAAGAATTTTCCGAGGAAAATCGAAAAATCAATTTTTTCCAAAAACAAAAACGCCTTAATATACTCCATGAAATTTTCTACAAAAAAGGCATCTACAAATTTTTCTTTAAAATGCACCGTTTTCGAGTAAAATGTGCTCGAAATTCAAAAAAATGCGATTTTCTCAATTTTCAGTGCTCTCTCTCATTAAGTCACATAATAATATTTTCAGGATCACCTTTTCCGAAATTCATATCTTTCATTCATATCTCGACTATGAATAACAGAAGAGACATTCTTGAAAAAGTCATTCGTGTGGATTTTCCGGCACTGAATTTCCCGATACTTTTATCTTGCATGGAAGCGGCATTTTTTTATTCGCGAAGCTCACGTAGTGGACAAATTTTCTATAGTGTCAATAAAAACGGGTACAGCACATATTTTTTCATGATCACAAAGCATTTCAGTAGCGGAAAAACGAAAAATTTTGCTTAAAAGTAAAAGAATTTTACGAGGAAAATCGAAAAATCAATTTTTTCCAAAAACAAAAACGCCTTAATATACTCCATGAAATTTTCTACAAAAAAGGCATCTACAAATTTTTCTTTAAAATGCACCGTTTTCGAGTAAAATGTGCTCGAAATTCAAAAAAATGCGATTTTCTCAATTTTCAGTGCTCTCTCTCATTAAGTCACATAATAATATTTTCAGGATCACCTTTTCCGAAATTCATATCTTTCATTCATATCTCGACTATGAATAACAGAAGAGACATTCTTGAAAAAGTCATTCGTGTGGATTTTCCGGCACTGAATTTCCCGATACTTTTATCTTGCATGGAAGCGGCATTTTTTTATTCGCGAAGCTCACGTAGTGGACAAATTTTCTATAGTGTCAATAAAAACGGGTACAGCACATATTTTTTCATGATCACAAAGCATTTCAGTAGCGGAAAAACGAAAAATTTTGCTTAAAAGTAAAAGAATTTTCCGAGGAAAATCGAAAAATCAATTTTTTCCAAAAACAAAAACGCCTTAATATACTCCATGAAATTTTCTACAAAAAAGGCATCTACAAATTTTTCTTTAAAATGCACCGTTTTCGAGTAAAATGTGCTCGAAATTCAAAAAAATGCGATTTTCTCAATTTTCAGTGCTCTCTCTCATTAAGTCACATAATAATATTTTCAGGATCACCTTTTCCGAAATTCATATCTTTCATTCATATCTCGACTATGAATAACAGAAGAGACATTCTTGAAAAAGTCATTCGTGTGGATTTTCCGGCACTGAATTTCCCGATACTTTTATCTTGCATGGAAGCGGCATTTTTTTATTCGCGAAGCTCACGTAGTGGACAAATTTTCTATAGTGTCAATAAAAACGGGTACAGCACATATTTTTTCATGATCACAAAGCATTTCAGTAGCGGAAAAACGAAAAATTTTGCTTAAAAGTAAAAGAATTTTACGAGGAAAATCGAAAAATCAATTTTTTCCAAAAACAAAAACGCCTTAATATACTCCATGAAATTTTCTACAAAAAAGGCATCTACAAATTTTTCTTTAAAATGCACCGTTTTCGAGTAAAATGTGCTCGAAATTCAAAAAAATGCGATTTTCTCAATTTTCAGTGCTCTCTCTCATTAAGTCACATAATAATATTTTCAGGATCACCTTTTCCGAAATTCATATCTTTCATTCATATCTCGACTATGAATAACAGAAGAGACATTCTTGAAAAAGTCATTCGTGTGGATTTTCCGGCACTGAATTTCCCGATACTTTTATCTTGCATGGAAGCGGCATTTTTTTATTCGCGAAGCTCACGTAGTGGACAAATTTTCTATAGTGTCAATAAAAACGGGTACAGCACATATTTTTTCATGATCACAAAGCATTTCAGTAGCGGAAAAACGAAAAATTTTGCTTAAAAGTAAAAGAATTTTACGAGGAAAATCGAAAAATCAATTTTTTCCAAAAACAAAAACGCCTTAATATACTCCATGAAATTTTCTACAAAAAAGGCATCTACAAATTTTTCTTTAAAATGCACCGTTTTCGAGTAAAATGTGCTCGAAATTCAAAAAAATGCGATTTTCTCAATTTTCAGTGCTCTCTCTCATTAAGTCACATAATAATATTTTCAGGATCACCTTTTCCGAAATTCATATCTTTCATTCATATCTCGACTATGAATAACAGAAGAGACATTCTTGAAAAAGTCATTCGTGTGGATTTTCCGGCACTGAATTTCCCGATACTTTTATCTTGCATGGAAGCGGCATTTTTTTATTCGCGAAGCTCACGTAGTGGACAAATTTTCTATAGTGTCAATAAAAACGGGTACAGCACATATTTTTTCATGATCACAAAGCATTTCAGTAGCGGAAAAACGAAAAATTTTGCTTAAAAGTAAAAGAATTTTCCGAGGAAAATCGAAAAATCAATTTTTTCCAAAAACAAAAACGCCTTAATATACTCCATGAAATTTTCTACAAAAAAGGCATCTACAAATTTTTCTTTAAAATGCACCGTTTTCGAGTAAAATGTGCTCGAAATTCAAAAAAATGCGATTTTCTCAATTTTCAGTGCTCTCTCTCATTAAGTCACATAATAATATTTTCAGGATCACCTTTTCCGAAATTCATATCTTTCATTCATATCTCGACTATGAATAACAGAAGAGACATTCTTGAAAAAGTCATTCGTGTGGATTTTCCGGCACTGAATTTCCCGATACTTTTATCTTGCATGGAAGCGGCATTTTTTTATTCGCGAAGCTCACGTAGTGGACAAATTTTCTATAGTGTCAATAAAAACGGGTACAGCACATATTTTTTCATGATCACAAAGCATTTCAGTAGCGGAAAAACGAAAAATTTTGCTTAAAAGTAAAAGAATTTTCCGAGGAAAATCGAAAAATCAATTTTTTCCAAAAACAAAAACGCCTTAATATACTCCATGAAATTTTCTACAAAAAAGGCATCTACAAATTTTTCTTTAAAATGCACCGTTTTCGAGTAAAATGTGCTCGAAATTCAAAAAAATGCGATTTTCTCAATTTTCAGTGCTCTCTCTCATTAAGTCACATAATAATATTTTCAGGATCACCTTTTCCGAAATTCATATCTTTCATTCATATCTCGACTATGAATAACAGAAGAGACATTCTTGAAAAAGTCATTCGTGTGGATTTTCCGGCACTGAATTTCCCGATACTTTTATCTTGCATGGAAGCGGCATTTTTTTATTCGCGAAGCTCACGTAGTGGACAAATTTTCTATAGTGTCAATAAAAACGGGTACAGCACATATTTTTTCATGATCACAAAGCATTTCAGTAGCGGAAAAACGAAAAATTTTGCTTAAAAGTAAAAGAATTTTCCGAGGAAAATCGAAAAATCAATTTTTTCCAAAAACAAAAACGCCTTAATATACTCCATGAAATTTTCTACAAAAAAGGCATCTACAAATTTTTCTTTAAAATGCACCGTTTTCGAGTAAAATGTGCTCGAAATTCAAAAAAATGCGATTTTCTCAATTTTCAGTGCTCTCTCTCATTAAGTCACATAATAATATTTTCAGGATCACCTTTTCCGAAATTCATATCTTTCATTCATATCTCGACTATGAATAACAGAAGAGACATTCTTGAAAAAGTCATTCGTGTGGATTTTCCGGCACTGAATTTCCCGATACTTTTATCTTGCATGGAAGCGGCATTTTTTTATTCGCGAAGCTCACGTAGTGGACAAATTTTCTATAGTGTCAATAAAAACGGGTACAGCACATATTTTTTCATGATCACAAAGCATTTCAGTAGCGGAAAAACGAAAAATTTTGCTTAAAAGTAAAAGAATTTTCCGAGGAAAATCGAAAAATCAATTTTTTCCAAAAACAAAAACGCCTTAATATACTCCATGAAATTTTCTACAAAAAAGGCATCTACAAATTTTTCTTTAAAATGCACCGTTTTCGAGTAAAATGTGCTCGAAATTCAAAAAAATGCGATTTTCTCAATTTTCAGTGCTCTCTCTCATTAAGTCACATAATAATATTTTCAGGATCACCTTTTCCGAAATTCATATCTTTCATTCATATCTCGACTATGAATAACAGAAGAGACATTCTTGAAAAAGTCATTCGTGTGGATTTTCCGGCACTGAATTTCCCGATACTTTTATCTTGCATGGAAGCGGCATTTTTTTATTCGCGAAGCTCACGTAGTGGACAAATTTTCTATAGTGTCAATAAAAACGGGTACAGCACATATTTTTTCATGATCACAAAGCATTTCAGTAGCGGAAAAACGAAAAATTTTGCTTAAAAGTAAAAGAATTTTCCGAGGAAAATCGAAAAATCAATTTTTTCCAAAAACAAAAACGCCTTAATATACTCCATGAAATTTTCTACAAAAAAGGCATCTACAAATTTTTCTTTAAAATGCACCGTTTTCGAGTAAAATGTGCTCGAAATTCAAAAAAATGCGATTTTCTCAATTTTCAGTGCTCTCTCTCATTAAGTCACATAATAATATTTTCAGGATCACCTTTTCCGAAATTCATATCTTTCATTCATATCTCGACTATGAATAACAGAAGAGACATTCTTGAAAAAGTCATTCGTGTGGATTTTCCGGCACTGAATTTCCCGATACTTTTATCTTGCATGGAAGCGGCATTTTTTTATTCGCGAAGCTCACGTAGTGGACAAATTTTCTATAGTGTCAATAAAAACGGGTACAGCACATATTTTTTCATGATCACAAAGCATTTCAGTAGCGGAAAAACGAAAAATTTTGCTTAAAAGTAAAAGAATTTTACGAGGAAAATCGAAAAATCAATTTTTTCCAAAAACAAAAACGCCTTAATATACTCCATGAAATTTTCTACAAAAAAGGCATCTACAAATTTTTCTTTAAAATGCACCGTTTTCGAGTAAAATGTGCTCGAAATTCAAAAAAATGCGATTTTCTCAATTTTCAGTGCTCTCTCTCATTAAGTCACATAATAATATTTTCAGGATCACCTTTTCCGAAATTCATATCTTTCATTCATATCTCGACTATGAATAACAGAAGAGACATTCTTGAAAAAGTCATTCGTGTGGATTTTCCGGCACTGAATTTCCCGATACTTTTATCTTGCATGGAAGCGGCATTTTTTTATTCGCGAAGCTCACGTAGTGGACAAATTTTCTATAGTGTCAATAAAAACGGGTACAGCACATATTTTTTCATGATCACAAAGCATTTCAGTAGCGGAAAAACGAAAAATTTTGCTTAAAAGTAAAAGAATTTTACGAGGAAAATCGAAAAATCAATTTTTTCCAAAAACAAAAACGCCTTAATATACTCCATGAAATTTTCTACAAAAAAGGCATCTACAAATTTTTCTTTAAAATGCACCGTTTTCGAGTAAAATGTGCTCGAAATTCAAAAAAATGCGATTTTCTCAATTTTCAGTGCTCTCTCTCATTAAGTCACATAATAATATTTTCAGGATCACCTTTTCCGAAATTCATATCTTTCATTCATATCTCGACTATGAATAACAGAAGAGACATTCTTGAAAAAGTCATTCGTGTGGATTTTCCGGCACTGAATTTCCCGATACTTTTATCTTGCATGGAAGCGGCATTTTTTTATTCGCGAAGCTCACGTAGTGGACAAATTTTCTATAGTGTCAATAAAAACGGGTACAGCACATATTTTTTCATGATCACAAAGCATTTCAGTAGCGGAAAAACGAAAAATTTTGCTTAAAAGTAAAAGAATTTTACGAGGAAAATCGAAAAATCAATTTTTTCCAAAAACAAAAACGCCTTAATATACTCCATGAAATTTTCTACAAAAAAGGCATCTACAAATTTTTCTTTAAAATGCACCGTTTTCGAGTAAAATGTGCTCGAAATTCAAAAAAATGCGATTTTCTCAATTTTCAGTGCTCTCTCTCATTAAGTCACATAATAATATTTTCAGGATCACCTTTTCCGAAATTCATATCTTTCATTCATATCTCGACTATGAATAACAGAAGAGACATTCTTGAAAAAGTCATTCGTGTGGATTTTCCGGCACTGAATTTCCCGATACTTTTATCTTGCATGGAAGCGGCATTTTTTTATTCGCGAAGCTCACGTAGTGGACAAATTTTCTATAGTGTCAATAAAAACGGGTACAGCACATATTTTTTCATGATCACAAAGCATTTCAGTAGCGGAAAAACGAAAAATTTTGCTTAAAAGTAAAAGAATTTTACGAGGAAAATCGAAAAATCAATTTTTTCCAAAAACAAAAACGCCTTAATATACTCCATGAAATTTTCTACAAAAAAGGCATCTACAAATTTTTCTTTAAAATGCACCGTTTTCGAGTAAAATGTGCTCGAAATTCAAAAAAATGCGATTTTCTCAATTTTCAGTGCTCTCTCTCATTAAGTCACATAATAATATTTTCAGGATCACCTTTTCCGAAATTCATATCTTTCATTCATATCTCGACTATGAATAACAGAAGAGACATTCTTGAAAAAGTCATTCGTGTGGATTTTCCGGCACTGAATTTCCCGATACTTTTATCTTGCATGGAAGCGGCATTTTTTTATTCGCGAAGCTCACGTAGTGGACAAATTTTCTATAGTGTCAATAAAAACGGGTACAGCACATATTTTTTCATGATCACAAAGCATTTCAGTAGCGGAAAAACGAAAAATTTTGCTTAAAAGTAAAAGAATTTTACGAGGAAAATCGAAAAATCAATTTTTTCCAAAAACAAAAACGCCTTAATATACTCCATGAAATTTTCTACAAAAAAGGCATCTACAAATTTTTCTTTAAAATGCACCGTTTTCGAGTAAAATGTGCTCGAAATTCAAAAAAATGCGATTTTCTCAATTTTCAGTGCTCTCTCTCATTAAGTCACATAATAATATTTTCAGGATCACCTTTTCCGAAATTCATATCTTTCATTCATATCTCGACTATGAATAACAGAAGAGACATTCTTGAAAAAGTCATTCGTGTGGATTTTCCGGCACTGAATTTCCCGATACTTTTATCTTGCATGGAAGCGGCATTTTTTTATTCGCGAAGCTCACGTAGTGGACAAATTTTCTATAGTGTCAATAAAAACGGGTACAGCACATATTTTTTCATGATCACAAAGCATTTCAGTAGCGGAAAAACGAAAAATTTTGCTTAAAAGTAAAAGAATTTTCCGAGGAAAATCGAAAAATCAATTTTTTCCAAAAACAAAAACGCCTTAATATACTCCATGAAATTTTCTACAAAAAAGGCATCTACAAATTTTTCTTTAAAATGCACCGTTTTCGAGTAAAATGTGCTCGAAATTCAAAAAAATGCGATTTTCTCAATTTTCAGTGCTCTCTCTCATTAAGTCACATAATAATATTTTCAGGATCACCTTTTCCGAAATTCATATCTTTCATTCATATCTCGACTATGAATAACAGAAGAGACATTCTTGAAAAAGTCATTCGTGTGGATTTTCCGGCACTGAATTTCCCGATACTTTTATCTTGCATGGAAGCGGCATTTTTTTATTCGCGAAGCTCACGTAGTGGACAAATTTTCTATAGTGTCAATAAAAACGGGTACAGCACATATTTTTTCATGATCACAAAGCATTTCAGTAGCGGAAAAACGAAAAATTTTGCTTAAAAGTAAAAGAATTTTACGAGGAAAATCGAAAAATCAATTTTTTCCAAAAACAAAAACGCCTTAATATACTCCATGAAATTTTCTACAAAAAAGGCATCAACAAATTTTTCTTTAAAATGCACCGTTTTCGAGTAAAATGTGCTCGAAATTCAAAAAAATGCGATTTTCTCAATTTTCAGTGCTCTCTCTCATTAAGTCACATAATAATATTTTCAGGATCACCTTTTCCGAAATTCATATCTTTCATTCATATCTCGACTATGAATAACAGAAGAGACATTCTTGAAAAAGTCATTCGTGTGGATTTTCCGGCACTGAATTTCCCGATACTTTTATCTTGCATGGAAGCGGCATTTTTTTATTCGCGAAGCTCACGTAGTGGACAAATTTTCTATAGTGTCAATAAAAACGGGTACAGCACATATTTTTTCATGATCACAAAGCATTTCAGTAGCGGAAAAACGAAAAATTTTGCTTAAAAGTAAAAGAATTTTACGAGGAAAATCGAAAAATCAATTTTTTCCAAAAACAAAAACGCCTTAATATACTCCATGAAATTTTCTACAAAAAAGGCATCTACAAATTTTTCTTTAAAATGCACCGTTTTCGAGTAAAATGTGCTCGAAATTCAAAAAAATGCGATTTTCTCAATTTTCAGTGCTCTCTCTCATTAAGTCACATAATAATATTTTCAGGATCACCTTTTCCGAAATTCATATCTTTCATTCATATCTCGACTATGAATAACAGAAGAGACATTCTTGAAAAAGTCATTCGTGTGGATTTTCCGGCACTGAATTTCCCGATACTTTTATCTTGCATGGAAGCGGCATTTTTTTATTCGCGAAGCTCACGTAGTGGACAAATTTTCTATAGTGTCAATAAAAACGGGTACAGCACATATTTTTTCATGATCACAAAGCATTTCAGTAGCGGAAAAACGAAAAATTTTGCTTAAAAGTAAAAGAATTTTCCGAGGAAAATCGAAAAATCAATTTTTTCCAAAAACAAAAACGCCTTAATATACTCCATGAAATTTTCTACAAAAAAGGCATCTACAAATTTTTCTTTAAAATGCACCGTTTTCGAGTAAAATGTGCTCGAAATTCAAAAAAATGCGATTTTCTCAATTTTCAGTGCTCTCTCTCATTAAGTCACATAATAATATTTTCAGGATCACCTTTTCCGAAATTCATATCTTTCATTCATATCTCGACTATGAATAACAGAAGAGACATTCTTGAAAAAGTCATTCGTGTGGATTTTCCGGCACTGAATTTCCCGATACTTTTATCTTGCATGGAAGCGGCATTTTTTTATTCGCGAAGCTCACGTAGTGGACAAATTTTCTATAGTGTCAATAAAAACGGGTACAGCACATATTTTTTCATGATCACAAAGCATTTCAGTAGCGGAAAAACGAAAAATTTTGCTTAAAAGTAAAAGAATTTTACGAGGAAAATCGAAAAATCAATTTTTTCCAAAAACAAAAACGCCTTAATATACTCCATGAAATTTTCTACAAAAAAGGCATCTACAAATTTTTCTTTAAAATGCACCGTTTTCGAGTAAAATGTGCTCGAAATTCAAAAAAATGCGATTTTCTCAATTTTCAGTGCTCTCTCTCATTAAGTCACATAATAATATTTTCAGGATCACCTTTTCCGAAATTCATATCTTTCATTCATATCTCGACTATGAATAACAGAAGAGACATTCTTGAAAAAGTCATTCGTGTGGATTTTCCGGCACTGAATTTCCCGATACTTTTATCTTGCATGGAAGCGGCATTTTTTTATTCGCGAAGCTCACGTAGTGGACAAATTTTCTATAGTGTCAATAAAAACGGGTACAGCACATATTTTTTCATGATCACAAAGCATTTCAGTAGCGGAAAAACGAAAAATTTTGCTTAAAAGTAAAAGAATTTTCCGAGGAAAATCGAAAAATCAATTTTTTCCAAAAACAAATACGCCTTAATATACTCCATGAAATTTTCTACAAAAAAGGCATCTACAAATTTTTCTTTAAAATGCACCGTTTTCGAGTAAAATGTGCTCGAAATTCAAAAAAATGCGATTTTCTCAATTTTCAGTGCTCTCTCTCATTAAGTCACATAATAATATTTTCAGGATCACCTTTTCCGAAATTCATATCTTTCATTCATATCTCGACTATGAATAACAGAAGAGACATTCTTGAAAAAGTCATTCGTGTGGATTTTCCGGCACTGAATTTCCCGATACTTTTATCTTGCATGGAAGCGGCATTTTTTTATTCGCGAAGCTCACGTAGTGGACAAATTTTCTATAGTGTCAATAAAAACGGGTACAGCACATATTTTTTCATGATCACAAAGCATTTCAGTAGCGGAAAAACGAAAAATTTTGCTTAAAAGTAAAAGAATTTTCCGAGGAAAATCGAAAAATCAATTTTTTCCAAAAACAAAAACGCCTTAATATACTCCATGAAATTTTCTACAAAAAAGGCATCTACAAATTTTTCTTTAAAATGCACCGTTTTCGAGTAAAATGTGCTCGAAATTCAAAAAAATGCGATTTTCTCAATTTTCAGTGCTCTCTCTCATTAAGTCACATAATAATATTTTCAGGATCACCTTTTCCGAAATTCATATCTTTCATTCATATCTCGACTATGAATAACAGAAGAGACATTCTTGAAAAAGTCATTCGTGTGGATTTTCCGGCACTGAATTTCCCGATACTTTTATCTTGCATGGAAGCGGCATTTTTTTATTCGCGAAGCTCACGTAGTGGACAAATTTTCTATAGTGTCAATAAAAACGGGTACAGCACATATTTTTTCATGATCACAAAGCATTTCAGTAGCGGAAAAACGAAAAATTTTGCTTAAAAGTAAAAGAATTTTCCGAGGAAAATCGAAAAATCAATTTTTTCCAAAAACAAAAACGCCTTAATATACTCCATGAAATTTTCTACAAAAAAGGCATCTACAAATTTTTCTTTAAAATGCACCGTTTTCGAGTAAAATGTGCTCGAAATTCAAAAAAATGCGATTTTCTCAATTTTCAGTGCTCTCTCTCATTAAGTCACATAATAATATTTTCAGGATCACCTTTTCCGAAATTCATATCTTTCATTCATATCTCGACTATGAATAACAGAAGAGACATTCTTGAAAAAGTCATTCGTGTGGATTTTCCGGCACTGAATTTCCCGATACTTTTATCTTGCATGGAAGCGGCATTTTTTTATTCGCGAAGCTCACGTAGTGGACAAATTTTCTATAGTGTCAATAAAAACGGGTACAGCACATATTTTTTCATGATCACAAAGCATTTCAGTAGCGGAAAAACGAAAAATTTTGCTTAAAAGTAAAAGAATTTTCCGAGGAAAATCGAAAAATCAATTTTTTCCAAAAACAAATACGCCTTAATATACTCCATGAAATTTTCTACAAAAAAGGCATCTACAAATTTTTCTTTAAAATGCACCGTTTTCGAGTAAAATGTGCTCGAAATTCAAAAAAATGCGATTTTCTCAATTTTCAGTGCTCTCTCTCATTAAGTCACATAATAATATTTTCAGGATCACCTTTTCCGAAATTCATATCTTTCATTCATATCTCGACTATGAATAACAGAAGAGACATTCTTGAAAAAGTCATTCGTGTGGATTTTCCGGCACTGAATTTCCCGATACTTTTATCTTGCATGGAAGCGGCATTTTTTTATTCGCGAAGCTCACGTAGTGGACAAATTTTCTATAGTGTCAATAAAAACGGGTACAGCACATATTTTTTCATGATCACAAAGCATTTCAGTAGCGGAAAAACGAAAAATTTTGCTTAAAAGTAAAAGAATTTTCCGAGGAAAATCGAAAAATCAATTTTTTCCAAAAACAAAAACGCCTTAATATACTCCATGAAATTTTCTACAAAAAAGGCATCTACAAATTTTTCTTTAAAATGCACCGTTTTCGAGTAAAATGTGCTCGAAATTCAAAAAAATGCGATTTTCTCAATTTTCAGTGCTCTCTCTCATTAAGTCACATAATAATATTTTCAGGATCACCTTTTCCGAAATTCATATCTTTCATTCATATCTCGACTATGAATAACAGAAGAGACATTCTTGAAAAAGTCATTCGTGTGGATTTTCCGGCACTGAATTTCCCGATACTTTTATCTTGCATGGAAGCGGCATTTTTTTATTCGCGAAGCTCACGTAGTGGACAAATTTTCTATAGTGTCAATAAAAACGGGTACAGCACATATTTTTTCATGATCACAAAGCATTTCAGTAGCGGAAAAACGAAAAATTTTGCTTAAAAGTAAAAGAATTTTCCGAGGAAAATCGAAAAATCAATTTTTTCCAAAAACAAAAACGCCATAATATACTCCATGAAATTTTCTACAAAAAAGGCATCTACAAATTTTTCTTTAAAATGCACCGTTTTCGAGTAAAATGTGCTCGAAATTCAAAAAAATGCGATTTTCTCAATTTTCAGTGCTCTCTCTCATTAAGTCACATAATAATATTTTCAGGATCACCTTTTCCGAAATTCATATCTTTCATTCATATCTCGACTATGAATAACAGAAGAGACATTCTTGAAAAAGTCATTCGTGTGGATTTTCCGGCACTGAATTTCCCGATACTTTTATCTTGCATGGAAGCGGCATTTTTTTATTCGCGAAGCTCACGTAGTGGACAAATTTTCTATAGTGTCAATAAAAACGGGTACAGCACATATTTTTTCATGATCACAAAGCATTTCAGTAGCGGAAAAACGAAAAATTTTGCTTAAAAGTAAAAGAATTTTACGAGGAAAATCGAAAAATCAATTTTTTCCAAAAACAAAAACGCCTTAATATACTCCATGAAATTTTCTACAAAAAAGGCATCTACAAATTTTTCTTTAAAATGCACCGTTTTCGAGTAAAATGTGCTCGAAATTCAAAAAAATGCGATTTTCTCAATTTTCAGTGCTCTCTCTCATTAAGTCACATAATAATATTTTCAGGATCACCTTTTCCGAAATTCATATCTTTCATTCATATCTCGACTATGAATAACAGAAGAGACATTCTTGAAAAAGTCATTCGTGTGGATTTTCCGGCACTGAATTTCCCGATACTTTTATCTTGCATGGAAGCGGCATTTTTTTATTCGCGAAGCTCACGTAGTGGACAAATTTTCTATAGTGTCAATAAAAACGGGTACAGCACATATTTTTTCATGATCACAAAGCATTTCAGTAGCGGAAAAACGAAAAATTTTGCTTAAAAGTAAAAGAATTTTCCGAGGAAAATCGAAAAATCAATTTTTTCCAAAAACAAAAACGCCTTAATATACTCCATGAAATTTTCTACAAAAAAGGCATCTACAAATTTTTCTTTAAAATGCACCGTTTTCGAGTAAAATGTGCTCGAAATTCAAAAAAATGCGATTTTCTCAATTTTCAGTGCTCTCTCTCATTAAGTCACATAATAATATTTTCAGGATCACCTTTTCCGAAATTCATATCTTTCATTCATATCTCGACTATGAATAACAGAAGAGACATTCTTGAAAAAGTCATTCGTGTGGATTTTCCGGCACTGAATTTCCCGATACTTTTATCTTGCATGGAAGCGGCATTTTTTTATTCGCGAAGCTCACGTAGTGGACAAATTTTCTATAGTGTCAATAAAAACGGGTACAGCACATATTTTTTCATGATCACAAAGCATTTCAGTAGCGGAAAAACGAAAAATTTTGCTTAAAAGTAAAAGAATTTTACGAGGAAAATCGAAAAATCAATTTTTTCCAAAAACAAAAACGCCTTAATATACTCCATGAAATTTTCTACAAAAAAGGCATCTACAAATTTTTCTTTAAAATGCACCGTTTTCGAGTAAAATGTGCTCGAAATTCAAAAAAATGCGATTTTCTCAATTTTCAGTGCTCTCTCTCATTAAGTCACATAATAATATTTTCAGGATCACCTTTTCCGAAATTCATATCTTTCATTCATATCTCGACTATGAATAACAGAAGAGACATTCTTGAAAAAGTCATTCGTGTGGATTTTCCGGCACTGAATTTCCCGATACTTTTATCTTGCATGGAAGCGGCATTTTTTTATTCGCGAAGCTCACGTAGTGGACAAATTTTCTATAGTGTCAATAAAAACGGGTACAGCACATATTTTTTCATGATCACAAAGCATTTCAGTAGCGGAAAAACGAAAAATTTTGCTTAAAAGTAAAAGAATTTTACGAGGAAAATCGAAAAATCAATTTTTTCCAAAAACAAAAACGCCTTAATATACTCCATGAAATTTTCTACAAAAAAGGCATCTACAAATTTTTCTTTAAAATGCACCGTTTTCGAGTAAAATGTGCTCGAAATTCAAAAAAATGCGATTTTCTCAATTTTCAGTGCTCTCTCTCATTAAGTCACATAATAATATTTTCAGGATCACCTTTTCCGAAATTCATATCTTTCATTCATATCTCGACTATGAATAACAGAAGAGACATTCTTGAAAAAGTCATTCGTGTGGATTTTCCGGCACTGAATTTCCCGATACTTTTATCTTGCATGGAAGCGGCATTTTTTTATTCGCGAAGCTCACGTAGTGGACAAATTTTCTATAGTGTCAATAAAAACGGGTACAGCACATATTTTTTCATGATCACAAAGCATTTCAGTAGCGGAAAAACGAAAAATTTTGCTTAAAAGTAAAAGAATTTTACGAGGAAAATCGAAAAATCCATTTTTTCCAAAAACAAAAACGCCTTAATATACTCCATGAAATTTTCTACAAAAAAGGCATCTACAAATTTTTCTTTAAAATGCACCGTTTTCGAGTAAAATGTGCTCGAAATTCAAAAAAATGCGATTTTCTCAATTTTCAGTGCTCTCTCTCATTAAGTCACATAATAATATTTTCAGGATCACCTTTTCCGAAATTCATATCTTTCATTCATATCTCGACTATGAATAACAGAAGAGACATTCTTGAAAAAGTCATTCGTGTGGATTTTCCGGCACTGAATTTCCCGATACTTTTATCTTGCATGGAAGCGGCATTTTTTTATTCGCGAAGCTCACGTAGTGGACAAATTTTCTATAGTGTCAATAAAAACGGGTACAGCACATATTTTTTCATGATCACAAAGCATTTCAGTAGCGGAAAAACGAAAAATTTTGCTTAAAAGTAAAAGAATTTTACGAGGAAAATCGAAAAATCAATTTTTTCCAAAAACAAAAACGCCTTAATATACTCCATGAAATTTTCTACAAAAAAGGCATCTACAAATTTTTCTTTAAAATGCACCGTTTTCGAGTAAAATGTGCTCGAAATTCAAAAAAATGCGATTTTCTCAATTTTCTGTGCTCTCTCTCATTAAGTCACATAATAATATTTTCAGGATCACCTTTTCCGAAATTCATATCTTTCATTCATATCTCGACTATGAATAACAGAAGAGACATTCTTGAAAAAGTCATTCGTGTGGATTTTCCGGCACTGAATTTCCCGATACTTTTATCTTGCATGGAAGCGGCATTTTTTTATTCGCGAAGCTCACGTAGTGGACAAATTTTCTATAGTGTCAATAAAAACGGGTACAGCACATATTTTTTCATGATCACAAAGCATTTCAGTAGCGGAAAAACGAAAAATTTTGCTTAAAAGTAAAAGAATTTTACGAGGAAAATCGAAAAATCAATTTTTTCCAAAAACAAAAACGCCTTAATATACTCCATGAAATTTTCTACAAAAAAGGCATCTACAAATTTTTCTTTAAAATGCACCGTTTTCGAGTAAAATGTGCTCGAAATTCAAAAAAATGCGATTTTCTCAATTTTCAGTGCTCTCTCTCATTAAGTCACATAATAATATTTTCAGGATCACCTTTTCCGAAATTCATATCTTTCATTCATATCTCGACTATGAATAACAGAAGAGACATTCTTGAAAAAGTCATTCGTGTGGATTTTCCGGCACTGAATTTCCCGATACTTTTATCTTGCATGGAAGCGGCATTTTTTTATTCGCGAAGCTCACGTAGTGGACAAATTTTCTATAGTGTCAATAAAAACGGGTACAGCACATATTTTTTCATGATCACAAAGCATTTCAGTAGCGGAAAAACGAAAAATTTTGCTTAAAAGTAAAAGAATTTTACGAGGAAAATCGAAAAATCAATTTTTTCCAAAAACAAAAACGCCTTAATATACTCCATGAAATTTTCTACAAAAAAGGCATCTACAAATTTTTCTTTAAAATGCACCGTTTTCGAGTAAAATGTGCTCGAAATTCAAAAAAATGCGATTTTCTCAATTTTCAGTGCTCTCTCTCATTAAGTCACATAATAATATTTTCAGGATCACCTTTTCCGAAATTCATATCTTTCATTCATATCTCGACTATGAATAACAGAAGAGACATTCTTGAAAAAGTCATTCGTGTGGATTTTCCGGCACTGAATTTCCCGATACTTTTATCTTGCATGGAAGCGGCATTTTTTTATTCGCGAAGCTCACGTAGTGGACAAATTTTCTATAGTGTCAATAAAAACGGGTACAGCACATATTTTTTCATGATCACAAAGCATTTCAGTAGCGGAAAAACGAAAAATTTTGCTTAAAAGTAAAAGAATTTTACGAGGAAAATCGAAAAATCAATTTTTTCCAAAAACAAAAACGCCTTAATATACTCCATGAAATTTTCTACAAAAAAGGCATCTACAAATTTTTCTTTAAAATGCACCGTTTTCGAGTAAAATGTGCTCGAAATTCAAAAAAATGCGATTTTCTCAATTTTCAGTGCTCTCTCTCATTAAGTCACATAATAATATTTTCAGGATCACCTTTTCCGAAATTCATATCTTTCATTCATATCTCGACTATGAATAACAGAAGAGACATTCTTGAAAAAGTCATTCGTGTGGATTTTCCGGCACTGAATTTCCCGATACTTTTATCTTGCATGGAAGCGGCATTTTTTTATTCGCGAAGCTCACGTAGTGGACAAATTTTCTATAGTGTCAATAAAAACGGGTACAGCACATATTTTTTCATGATCACAAAGCATTTCAGTAGCGGAAAAACGAAAAATTTTGCTTAAAAGTAAAAGAATTTTACGAGGAAAATCGAAAAATCAATTTTTTCCAAAAACAAAAACGCCTTAATATACTCCATGAAATTTTCTACAAAAAAGGCATCTACAAATTTTTCTTTAAAATGCACCGTTTTCGAGTAAAATGTGCTCGAAATTCAAAAAAATGCGATTTTCTCAATTTTCAGTGCTCTCTCTCATTAAGTCACATAATAATATTTTCAGGATCACCTTTTCCGAAATTCATATCTTTCATTCATATCTCGACTATGAATAACAGAAGAGACATTCTTGAAAAAGTCATTCGTGTGGATTTTCCGGCACTGAATTTCCCGATACTTTTATCTTGCATGGAAGCGGCATTTTTTTATTCGCGAAGCTCACGTAGTGGACAAATTTTCTATAGTGTCAATAAAAACGGGTACAGCACATATTTTTTCATGATCACAAAGCATTTCAGTAGCGGAAAAACGAAAAATTTTGCTTAAAAGTAAAAGAATTTTACGAGGAAAATCGAAAAATCAATTTTTTCCAAAAACAAAAACGCCTTAATATACTCCATGAAATTTTCTACAAAAAAGGCATCTACAAATTTTTCTTTAAAATGCACCGTTTTCGAGTAAAATGTGCTCGAAATTCAAAAAAATGCGATTTTCTCAATTTTCTGTGCTCTCTCTCATTAAGTCACATAATAATATTTTCAGGATCACCTTTTCCGAAATTCATATCTTTCATTCATATCTCGACTATGAATAACAGAAGAGACATTCTTGAAAAAGTCATTCGTGTGGATTTTCCGGCACTGAATTTCCCGATACTTTTATCTTGCATGGAAGCGGCATTTTTTTATTCGCGAAGCTCACGTAGTGGACAAATTTTCTATAGTGTCAATAAAAACGGGTACAGCACATATTTTTTCATGATCACAAAGCATTTCAGTAGCGGAAAAACGAAAAATTTTGCTTAAAAGTAAAAGAATTTTACGAGGAAAATCGAAAAATCAATTTTTTCCAAAAACAAAAACGCCTTAATATACTCCATGAAATTTTCTACAAAAAAGGCATCTACAAATTTTTCTTTAAAATGCACCGTTTTCGAGTAAAATGTGCTCGAAATTCAAAAAAATGCGATTTTCTCAATTTTCAGTGCTCTCTCTCATTAAGTCACATAATAATATTTTCAGGATCACCTTTTCCGAAATTCATATCTTTCATTCATATCTCGACTATGAATAACAGAAGAGACATTCTTGAAAAAGTCATTCGTGTGGATTTTCCGGCACTGAATTTCCCGATACTTTTATCTTGCATGGAAGCGGCATTTTTTTATTCGCGAAGCTCACGTAGTGGACAAATTTTCTATAGTGTCAATAAAAACGGGTACAGCACATATTTTTTCATGATCACAAAGCATTTCAGTAGCGGAAAAACGAAAAATTTTGCTTAAAAGTAAAAGAATTTTACGAGGAAAATCGAAAAATCAATTTTTTCCAAAAACAAAAACGCCTTAATATACTCCATGAAATTTTCTACAAAAAAGGCATCTACAAATTTTTCTTTAAAATGCACCGTTTTCGAGTAAAATGTGCTCGAAATTCAAAAAAATGCGATTTTCTCAATTTTCAGTGCTCTCTCTCATTAAGTCACATAATAATATTTTCAGGATCACCTTTTCCGAAATTCATATCTTTCATTCATATCTCGACTATGAATAACAGAAGAGACATTCTTGAAAAAGTCATTCGTGTGGATTTTCCGGCACTGAATTTCCCGATACTTTTATCTTGCATGGAAGCGGCATTTTTTTATTCGCGAAGCTCACGTAGTGGACAAATTTTCTATAGTGTCAATAAAAACGGGTACAGCACATATTTTTTCATGATCACAAAGCATTTCAGTAGCGGAAAAACGAAAAATTTTGCTTAAAAGTAAAAGAATTTTACGAGGAAAATCGAAAAATCAATTTTTTCCAAAAACAAAAACGCCTTAATATACTCCATGAAATTTTCTACAAAAAAGGCATCTACAAATTTTTCTTTAAAATGCACCGTTTTCGAGTAAAATGTGCTCGAAATTCAAAAAAATGCGATTTTCTCAATTTTCAGTGCTCTCTCTCATTAAGTCACATAATAATATTTTCAGGATCACCTTTTCCGAAATTCATATCTTTCATTCATATCTCGACTATGAATAACAGAAGAGACATTCTTGAAAAAGTCATTCGTGTGGATTTTCCGGCACTGAATTTCCCGATACTTTTATCTTGCATGGAAGCGGCATTTTTTTATTCGCGAAGCTCACGTAGTGGACAAATTTTCTATAGTGTCAATAAAAACGGGTACAGCACATATTTTTTCATGATCACAAAGCATTTCAGTAGCGGAAAAACGAAAAATTTTGCTTAAAAGTAAAAGAATTTTACGAGGAAAATCGAAAAATCAATTTTTTCCAAAAACAAAAACGCCTTAATATACTCCATGAAATTTTCTACAAAAAAGGCATCTACAAATTTTTCTTTAAAATGCACCGTTTTCGAGTAAAATGTGCTCGAAATTCAAAAAAATGCGATTTTCTCAATTTTCAGTGCTCTCTCTCATTAAGTCACATAATAATATTTTCAGGATCACCTTTTCCGAAATTCATATCTTTCATTCATATCTCGACTATGAATAACAGAAGAGACATTCTTGAAAAAGTCATTCGTGTGGATTTTCCGGCACTGAATTTCCCGATACTTTTATCTTGCATGGAAGCGGCATTTTTTTATTCGCGAAGCTCACGTAGTGGACAAATTTTCTATAGTGTCAATAAAAACGGGTACAGCACATATTTTTTCATGATCACAAAGCATTTCAGTAGCGGAAAAACGAAAAATTTTGCTTAAAAGTAAAAGAATTTTACGAGGAAAATCGAAAAATCAATTTTTTCCAAAAACAAAAACGCCTTAATATACTCCATGAAATTTTCTACAAAAAAGGCATCTACAAATTTTTCTTTAAAATGCACCGTTTTCGAGTAAAATGTGCTCGAAATTCAAAAAAATGCGATTTTCTCAATTTTCTGTGCTCTCTCTCATTAAGTCACATAATAATATTTTCAGGATCACCTTTTCCGAAATTCATATCTTTCATTCATATCTCGACTATGAATAACAGAAGAGACATTCTTGAAAAAGTCATTCGTGTGGATTTTCCGGCACTGAATTTCCCGATACTTTTATCTTGCATGGAAGCGGCATTTTTTTATTCGCGAAGCTCACGTAGTGGACAAATTTTCTATAGTGTCAATAAAAACGGGTACAGCACATATTTTTTCATGATCACAAAGCATTTCAGTAGCGGAAAAACGAAAAATTTTGCTTAAAAGTAAAAGAATTTTACGAGGAAAATCGAAAAATCAATTTTTTCCAAAAACAAAAACGCCTTAATATACTCCATGAAATTTTCTACAAAAAAGGCATCTACAAATTTTTCTTTAAAATGCACCGTTTTCGAGTAAAATGTGCTCGAAATTCAAAAAAATGCGATTTTCTCAATTTTCAGTGCTCTCTCTCATTAAGTCACATAATAATATTTTCAGGATCACCTTTTCCGAAATTCATATCTTTCATTCATATCTCGACTATGAATAACAGAAGAGACATTCTTGAAAAAGTCATTCGTGTGGATTTTCCGGCACTGAATTTCCCGATACTTTTATCTTGCATGGAAGCGGCATTTTTTTATTCGCGAAGCTCACGTAGTGGACAAATTTTCTATAGTGTCAATAAAAACGGGTACAGCACATATTTTTTCATGATCACAAAGCATTTCAGTAGCGGAAAAACGAAAAATTTTGCTTAAAAGTAAAAGAATTTTACGAGGAAAATCGAAAAATCAATTTTTTCCAAAAACAAAAACGCCTTAATATACTCCATGAAATTTTCTACAAAAAAGGCATCTACAAATTTTTCTTTAAAATGCACCGTTTTCGAGTAAAATGTGCTCGAAATTCAAAAAAATGCGATTTTCTCAATTTTCAGTGCTCTCTCTCATTAAGTCACATAATAATATTTTCAGGATCACCTTTTCCGAAATTCATATCTTTCATTCATATCTCGACTATGAATAACAGAAGAGACATTCTTGAAAAAGTCATTCGTGTGGATTTTCCGGCACTGAATTTCCCGATACTTTTATCTTGCATGGAAGCGGCATTTTTTTATTCGCGAAGCTCACGTAGTGGACAAATTTTCTATAGTGTCAATAAAAACGGGTACAGCACATATTTTTTCATGATCACAAAGCATTTCAGTAGCGGAAAAACGAAAAATTTTGCTTAAAAGTAAAAGAATTTTACGAGGAAAATCGAAAAATCAATTTTTTCCAAAAACAAAAACGCCTTAATATACTCCATGAAATTTTCTACAAAAAAGGCATCTACAAATTTTTCTTTAAAATGCACCGTTTTCGAGTAAAATGTGCTCGAAATTCAAAAAAATGCGATTTTCTCAATTTTCAGTGCTCTCTCTCATTAAGTCACATAATAATATTTTCAGGATCACCTTTTCCGAAATTCATATCTTTCATTCATATCTCGACTATGAATAACAGAAGAGACATTCTTGAAAAAGTCATTCGTGTGGATTTTCCGGCACTGAATTTCCCGATACTTTTATCTTGCATGGAAGCGGCATTTTTTTATTCGCGAAGCTCACGTAGTGGACAAATTTTCTATAGTGTCAATAAAAACGGGTACAGCACATATTTTTTCATGATCACAAAGCATTTCAGTAGCGGAAAAACGAAAAATTTTGCTTAAAAGTAAAAGAATTTTACGAGGAAAATCGAAAAATCAATTTTTTCCAAAAACAAAAACGCCTTAATATACTCCATGAAATTTTCTACAAAAAAGGCATCTACAAATTTTTCTTTAAAATGCACCGTTTTCGAGTAAAATGTGCTCGAAATTCAAAAAAATGCGATTTTCTCAATTTTCAGTGCTCTCTCTCATTAAGTCACATAATAATATTTTCAGGATCACCTTTTCCGAAATTCATATCTTTCATTCATATCTCGACTATGAATAACAGAAGAGACATTCTTGAAAAAGTCATTCGTGTGGATTTTCCGGCACTGAATTTCCCGATACTTTTATCTTGCATGGAAGCGGCATTTTTTTATTCGCGAAGCTCACGTAGTGGACAAATTTTCTATAGTGTCAATAAAAACGGGTACAGCACATATTTTTTCATGATCACAAAGCATTTCAGTAGCGGAAAAACGAAAAATTTTGCTTAAAAGTAAAAGAATTTTACGAGGAAAATCGAAAAATCAATTTTTTCCAAAAACAAAAACGCCTTAATATACTCCATGAAATTTTCTACAAAAAAGGCATCTACAAATTTTTCTTTAAAATGCACCGTTTTCGAGTAAAATGTGCTCGAAATTCAAAAAAATGCGATTTTCTCAATTTTCAGTGCTCTCTCTCATTAAGTCACATAATAATATTTTCAGGATCACCTTTTCCGAAATTCATATCTTTCATTCATATCTCGACTATGAATAACAGAAGAGACATTCTTGAAAAAGTCATTCGTGTGGATTTTCCGGCACTGAATTTCCCGATACTTTTATCTTGCATGGAAGCGGCATTTTTTTATTCGCGAAGCTCACGTAGTGGACAAATTTTCTATAGTGTCAATAAAAACGGGTACAGCACATATTTTTTCATGATCACAAAGCATTTCAGTAGCGGAAAAACGAAAAATTTTGCTTAAAAGTAAAAGAATTTTACGAGGAAAATCGAAAAATCAATTTTTTCCAAAAACAAAAACGCCTTAATATACTCCATGAAATTTTCTACAAAAAAGGCATCTACAAATTTTTCTTTAAAATGCACCGTTTTCGAGTAAAATGTGCTCGAAATTCAAAAAAATGCGATTTTCTCAATTTTCAGTGCTCTCTCTCATTAAGTCACATAATAATATTTTCAGGATCACCTTTTCCGAAATTCATATCTTTCATTCATATCTCGACTATGAATAACAGAAGAGACATTCTTGAAAAAGTCATTCGTGTGGATTTTCCGGCACTGAATTTCCCGATACTTTTATCTTGCATGGAAGCGGCATTTTTTTATTCGCGAAGCTCACGTAGTGGACAAATTTTCTATAGTGTCAATAAAAACGGGTACAGCACATATTTTTTCATGATCACAAAGCATTTCAGTAGCGGAAAAACGAAAAATTTTGCTTAAAAGTAAAAGAATTTTACGAGGAAAATCGAAAAATCAATTTTTTCCAAAAACAAAAACGCCTTAATATACTCCATGAAATTTTCTACAAAAAAGGCATCTACAAATTTTTCTTTAAAATGCACCGTTTTCGAGTAAAATGTGCTCGAAATTCAAAAAAATGCGATTTTCTCAATTTTCAGTGCTCTCTCTCATTAAGTCACATAATAATATTTTCAGGATCACCTTTTCCGAAATTCATATCTTTCATTCATATCTCGACTATGAATAACAGAAGAGACATTCTTGAAAAAGTCATTCGTGTGGATTTTCCGGCACTGAATTTCCCGATACTTTTATCTTGCATGGAAGCGGCATTTTTTTATTCGCGAAGCTCACGTAGTGGACAAATTTTCTATAGTGTCAATAAAAACGGGTACAGCACATATTTTTTCATGATCACAAAGCATTTCAGTAGCGGAAAAACGAAAAATTTTGCTTAAAAGTAAAAGAATTTTACGAGGAAAATCGAAAAATCAATTTTTTCCAAAAACAAAAACGCCTTAATATACTCCATGAAATTTTCTACAAAAAAGGCATCTACAAATTTTTCTTTAAAATGCACCGTTTTCGAGTAAAATGTGCTCGAAATTCAAAAAAATGCGATTTTCTCAATTTTCAGTGCTCTCTCTCATTAAGTCACATAATAATATTTTCAGGATCACCTTTTCCGAAATTCATATCTTTCATTCATATCTCGACTATGAATAACAGAAGAGACATTCTTGAAAAAGTCATTCGTGTGGATTTTCCGGCACTGAATTTCCCGATACTTTTATCTTGCATGGAAGCGGCATTTTTTTATTCGCGAAGCTCACGTAGTGGACAAATTTTCTATAGTGTCAATAAAAACGGGTACAGCACATATTTTTTCATGATCACAAAGCATTTCAGTAGCGGAAAAACGAAAAATTTTGCTTAAAAGTAAAAGAATTTTACGAGGAAAATCGAAAAATCAATTTTTTCCAAAAACAAAAACGCCTTAATATACTCCATGAAATTTTCTACAAAAAAGGCATCTACAAATTTTTCTTTAAAATGCACCGTTTTCGAGTAAAATGTGCTCGAAATTCAAAAAAATGCGATTTTCTCAATTTTCAGTGCTCTCTCTCATTAAGTCACATAATAATATTTTCAGGATCACCTTTTCCGAAATTCATATCTTTCATTCATATCTCGACTATGAATAACAGAAGAGACATTCTTGAAAAAGTCATTCGTGTGGATTTTCCGGCACTGAATTTCCCGATACTTTTATCTTGCATGGAAGCGGCATTTTTTTATTCGCGAAGCTCACGTAGTGGACAAATTTTCTATAGTGTCAATAAAAACGGGTACAGCACATATTTTTTCATGATCACAAAGCATTTCAGTAGCGGAAAAACGAAAAATTTTGCTTAAAAGTAAAAGAATTTTACGAGGAAAATCGAAAAATCAATTTTTTCCAAAAACAAAAACGCCTTAATATACTCCATGAAATTTTCTACAAAAAAGGCATCTACAAATTTTTCTTTAAAATGCACCGTTTTCGAGTAAAATGTGCTCGAAATTCAAAAAAATGCGATTTTCTCAATTTTCAGTGCTCTCTCTCATTAAGTCACATAATAATATTTTCAGGATCACCTTTTCCGAAATTCATATCTTTCATTCATATCTCGACTATGAATAACAGAAGAGACATTCTTGAAAAAGTCATTCGTGTGGATTTTCCGGCACTGAATTTCCCGATACTTTTATCTTGCATGGAAGCGGCATTTTTTTATTCGCGAAGCTCACGTAGTGGACAAATTTTCTATAGTGTCAATAAAAACGGGTACAGCACATATTTTTTCATGATCACAAAGCATTTCAGTAGCGGAAAAACGAAAAATTTTGCTTAAAAGTAAAAGAATTTTACGAGGAAAATCGAAAAATCAATTTTTTCCAAAAACAAAAACGCCTTAATATACTCCATGAAATTTTCTACAAAAAAGGCATCTACAAATTTTTCTTTAAAATGCACCGTTTTCGAGTAAAATGTGCTCGAAATTCAAAAAAATGCGATTTTCTCAATTTTCTGTGCCCTCTCATTCCGTCACATAATGATATTTTCATGATTACCTTATCCCAAATTATTCATATATGTCTCGACTATGAATGACAAGAGAGACATTCTTGAAAAAATCATTCGTGTGGATTCGTGTGAAAATATCATTATGTGACTGAATGAGAGAGCACAGAAAATTGAGAAAATCGCATTTTTTCGAATTTCGAGCACATTTTACTCGAAAACGGTGCATTTTAAAGAAAAATTTGTGGAGACTTTTTTTGTAGAGAATTTTATGGAGTATATTGAAGTGTCATTTGTTTTTGGGAAAAATGAATTTTTCGATTTTCCTAGGAAAATTCTTTTACTTTTAGGTAAAATTTTCCGTTTTTCCGCTACTGAAATGCTTTGTGCTCATGAAAAATTATGTGCTGAACCCGTTTTGATTGACACTATAAGGAATTCGTCCACTGCGTGAGCTTCGCGAATGAAAAAATGCCGGTTCCATGCAAGGTAAAAGTATCGTGAAATTCAGTGCCGGAAAATCCACACGAATGACTTTTTCAAGAATGTTTCTTCTGTTATTCATAGTTGAGATATATATATGAATAATTTGGGAGAAGGTGATTCTGAAAATATCATTTACGTTTTATTGGAAAACGGTGTATTTTCAAGAAAACTTTGTGGATACCGTTTTTGTAGAGAATTGTATGCAGAATATTACAACATCATTTGTTTTTGAAAAAAATGGATATTTAGATTTTCCTCGGACAATCGTCCATAAAAATTTTTCGGGTGCTTTCACGGCTTATCACCCTCAAAATTCGGATTCAGCGGGTCAAAATACATAAGAATAACTTGGGTGATCCCGTCGCCGGACTGTAAGCGAAAATGTACTGCTTTGTTGAACACATGCGGAAAAGTACTCTTTCCATCTTTGTAAGAATAATAACTATTCCGGACGTTCAGGGCCGGATTCACGGTATTTCGGTATGACAAACAGAATTGGTAGAGAATGAAAACCAAACGATCAACATAATTTTTCCGGGCTTCCAGGGCCGGTTTCACCCCAGTAATATTTCTCAATTTCCTTCTGGCAGCTTCATATTTCAGTATGTTAATCAGAATGGGAATGAGAAAAAATCTGAAGGTGTCAGATCTGGCCAACAGCTCCAAAGCCATATAAGTTTGACATAAGTACTTTTTTTGTTACTTGACAGAATAACTGAGATATTGACTGTATGATCTTTTCATACAGTCAATATCTCATATTGATATAAGTGTACTTTTTAAATATTTTCCTAAGCGGAATAACTGATATATTAACTGTATAATCTTTTCATACAGTCAATATCTCGTTTATGCTGCTTAGGAAAAAAATTGAAAAGGTACACTTATGTCAACCCATATGACTTTGGAGCTGTTGTGCCAAATATTATATGAAACAAATATAAAACTAGTCCTTACTGAAGTATCCTTCGAAATGTACCAGTTCGTAGATTGGGGTGGATTTCGGACCAGGCCCTCCTCTTCGAAGGTGACAAGAAAAAACTATTTGCTTCTCCTCCTCCGATGGATTCAACAAAATGTTGTACAAGTTTGTTTGCTCGTCTTCACTGGCCAATTCAAAAATGGTCGTACTCAGCACATCACCCTGAAAAAGGAAACGTGAAAGTTAATACCATATGGAGTGGAAGAATATAATAAATTCAACTGATGTCATGGATGACTCAACGGGGGACAAACTCAAAGAGTATATTTAAATTCGACTGTTCGTAGTGATACGCTAGTGTTTACTCTTGAAGTTTCATAGATAATTTGCAAGAAAAAGTGATGGGGCTGCACCCCCTCTTAATTTAACTCTTCATGAGTAGGATGAAAGGAATCATAAAGTACCCAACCATTATTAGCCGAGATTTTGGATCAGGTATATGGATGATGAAGTTTATATTTTCGATGCAAAAAACCACAATATAGAACTAATCCAGTGCGTTTGAGTTTTGAGACGAGGCTCGATTGTAGCACCACCAAACTTGGTATGCTAGTAGTTGGAATAATGATGAACACAAAAAAAAATTGTTTACCAAAATTCCAGGGGTGGAACATATTTTTTTTTTTCGTTAAAAATAAATAAATTAACTTTTATGTAATCTTGGAAAGTATATGATTTATCGAAAAAACAAGTCAAAAGGGTGAAAGACAACTAAATCTCCACAAAAATTATTCCTAGTGATTTCTTATGAAATGCGCTCGTTTTCTCAGAAAACGTGATTGAACGCCGACATCAACTTTCAGGTTCACCCTTTAATGTTTGAATCAAAGTTTTTCAATTGTTTGTAATATTTCATTTGCCGTTACAAGGTACTCCTGTCAGATAAGAATCATAACATTGTCTTTCCGCCTTCATTACGTAACCATGGTAACTTTAAAAAACGCGCGTTTTTGAAAGTTCGATTTGCACACTCTGAGGCGTGGTTTAAATAGGTAAAAAAGGGAACCAATTGAAACAATAAATATAATTTTTTTTTTGATAACACAATCTTTGATGATAATTATGATTAAAAAAAACATTTCTTGAAAAAAATATTTTATTGCTTAAAAACGCATGTGTTAAATAACAATTTTTTTTACCACTTATTATGAAAATTAAGGAACTATTTTTATCTTGGTCTTTGATATTAAAAAAACAATTCGATTATTATTTAAATTTTCATTTTTTATTTTTCTGAACAATTTGTTATAAACAAATGAATTATCTCTTTGTATTTTTTTTCTTTTTCTTCTTAAAAAAACGATAACAACCATGTATTATTATTATTATTACCCATTACCCAAGTGGTAAAAAAAATTTGTACTTCACAAATTCGTTTTCAAGCAATACTTTTTTTTAAGAAACGGTTTTTTTTTAATCAAAATTTTCATCAAAGATTATGTTATCAAAAAAAATTTAATTATCTCATAAACAACGCATTTGTTTATAACAATTTTTTAAACAATAGGAGATAAAAATTATTAAAGCTTCTGATTATAAGACGGATCAATAATAATATTATAAAAAAAATATTTCAATGTTTAAAAAGCTTTATAATTTTTCACCTTAGTAAATTGTTAATAACCCAACAAAAATTTTTAAATTTTTTCAACAGGAATATATTCTAAGACCTTTGAAAAATAGCTCTACGAAAGGAAAACATTCTCAGATCAATAGGTCAACAATTATCGCACTTGCAATGTTAATGTTCGTGCTATAAAAAATTGTTTATTTATTAATGTATAACTGAATTTTTTTAATATTTATTCATTAAAGGTCCGAAAGAGGCGTGGCTTGCGCAAGCCAGAGTACCCGTTTTTGAGCGTATTTTCAACCCTCTGGGAAAATTATAAATATTGGTCCTAGAGTTCTGAGAGTTTGGAGTTTGTTTAGGAAATTTTCTCCTCTTTTCGAATCTTTTTTCAAATTTGAATGATCTCGAATAGTTTTTGAGATATTGTCGAAAAATCAAACACCCATTTTTTTTCACTTAATAGTTTATAACTATTGCAATTTTTACGAGCGGCCTCAGCATTTTCTCAAAAACTATTTACATGCCATTCCGAATCGAATGACACCTCAATCATAATTTCCGTTGAAGGTGAAAATATTTTGACGTAAAAAGCACTTGTCGACTAGACTAATATAACTTCCTTTCATTTACATTTGCTGCGGTTCAAAGCATTACGGAAGTAGGAGGAAGTGCCAGATACTCTAGTCTGATTTACGAGAAAAAGTTGAATTAAAAAAAAAAGAAAAGAGAAAAAATTTCAAGAAAAAAGTCGAATTTCGAGCCGACAACGTGAAAACTGCACGAATATGTTTAATTCAGTATACCCACCGCGTTATTGGCCAGGGGATTGGTTGATTTCAGACATATTTTCCATACAATATGGTCGTCATATACTATTACCAATACTTATTTCAGTGGAACTTTCTCATGAAAAAAAATAATGTATACTTACGGGCAAATGACCTAAGAGCGATGCAATACTTTCCGAAGCGTAATAAATATGACCAGTTGTGGAAAATACCATAATGAAACCATCTACGGCCTCTAAAACTAAGTGGGTGAATTCTTCATTCGTTAAAAATGTTGGTTTCCAGTCTTCTTGTATTTCATTTATTCGAGATCGAACTGTTATCTCTGAAACAAATCATGTAGGGATAACATAGTTATTTATGATACAAGTGTTAAAAATAACTTAACAAATGTATCATACACATTTTTTTGTACAACAGTTACTGATAGTAAGAAAAAAACAAAAAATATTATAAGAACCCTAAGGATTCGAACACACGATCTTTGGATAAATAATAGTTATTTATGGTACTAGTGTGTTATGTTGAAAATAAGTCACACGAGAAAGATTTATAAGTGACTTAGGAAACATAACACACGAGTGGCATACTATGTTTTATCCAACAAGTGGAAGAAATCTTTTTTTTTATGAGATAAAAATTAATAAGTTTTAAATATGAACGTGAGTTTAACTCACTAGTGAGTTATGGATTATAACACACTAGTGTGTTATTTGATTGTGCGTTATGGATTATAACTCACTAGTGTATTATTTGATAGTTTACTTGTCTAAAATGACATTAATAATATCAGTCATAACTGTCATTTGTTGGATAAATAAATAAATATGAGTTTTATTACAGAGTTGACGTTCTCACAATACATAATGAATGACATGTCACAATACAGTGAGGACGTGAATAGTCCTCCCCCCCCCCCCCCCAATAACTTTTGAACGGAACAAGTTATCGAGGTCGGGTAAAATTTGGGTAAAAAGATAACACTTTTACTAGCATAAAAACGATTGTGGTTACGTGACCTAGTGCCAAGAGGGCACCATCAACTTTTTTTTTTCAAGTGTAAGGGGGGGTCATGTGGCACCTGGTTTTGAAGGCTTTCTGATTCTCTATCCAACACCGTTTTGATTGTGGAAATCGGCCAAGCCGTTTAAAACTGACGACGGTTTGAAATTTGCTTGAAATATGTGACAAAAGAATTATTTTAACTATTAATTGCAGCAGAATTTTAACTATGTCATTGATTCTGGTCGAAAAGCAAATGTTTATCACAAAAAACTAGCTTGCAATGTCTCATTTGCCGCATGCCGCATTTTTTACAGATGATTTAATTTTCAACGGCCCGCTCGATCGATTATTGGCGGAATTTGATTTTTCGGAGGCGATGGGTAGGTTTGAAAATGTGAATGAAGTGGACTAGAAGACTAAATTTGTTTTTCCTACTCTATCTGAACACTATTAACGATCCTTACCATTGTGGTTCTTCAGGAAAGAAATCGTAGATTTGAGAACGGTCGATTTATCCATCTTCCTACAACCCGTAGACACCATTGAGCTAAGTTCATTGACGAGAAGGTTGAATTGATCTCTTCTTTTTTTCTCACTTAAATTCCTTGATTTTCTGAAAGAAATTGCCAATTGAAAAATCAAATGAAATTTTATTTGATTTCTTCTCACCGTTTTGAGTCTTTGTCGTCAGAATCATCGTCCATCGTATCACTGAAATATAAACAGAATAGGAATTGTATTTGTTCATCAAAATTATAGAAACCAAATATTTTTGTAACCAAATTTTCGAAACGATAACGGTAAACAGGAATTAGACCATGCTATAGAAGTTTTTTAATGAAAACCCCGGTGTTCGCCCAGCAACAAGAAATAGTGAAAAAATTACAACTTTTTTGGTTTTTTGCAAATATTCCCAAAACTATTGAAGGAATCCTTTTACAGTCGGGAGAACTTTTGTAGAGAATTATCAAACCTACACAATGGTTTTTTTTACGACCGGATTATAAAAAATCAGGGACAACTTTTTCAAATATTCACAATTTTTTTAAATCTGAATCTGGAAAAACAATATTTCGGAAAGTGAAAGATCATATTCAAATTCTGTGAACGGCATCTGGAAGTAAAGACCAAACACTACAATTTTTTTATCTTGGATTTTCATCTGAGAGGTGGAAAATGTGTTGAAAATGCCACTGAAAGTTGCGCTTGAAAGTGTGTTCATGGCATAGTCGAGTAGCAGTAGTAGGGTACTATCGAGGAGAGGAGAGGATAACTGCGCGGCGATTTGAACAATGCAATTCCCCCACTACCGCTCCTCAATTGTGCCACACACTTTCAATCGTTTGGAGCAACTTTCAGTGACATTTTCAACACATTTCCCACCTCTAAGGTGGAAATCCAAAATATAAAAATTATAGATATTGATATCTTTTTCCACATACCTTCAACACAATTTAAATATAACGATTTCCCTTGAATCGGCAGCCACAATATTGCTTGTTCAGCTTCAGATTTGTACAACTTATGAATTTTTGAAAAATGGCCTCTTTCTCGAGGTTATTCCGGATTTTCTCAGTGGAAAATGCACCGATCCTGTCGCTTAAAAAACTGTTTTGTAGGTTTTATAATTCTCTACAAAAGTTCCATCGACTGTAAAACGATTCCTTCAATACTTTTTGGGATATTTGCAAGATACCAAAAGGTGGTATTAGCCAGGAAAGTAGTTATTTTCTAATGGATTTTCGACCCAATTATTCCTTTTGTATAGGATTATGGCAATAAGCGTCGTCCTGGTAGGGTAGGACATCTTGTTTTTGTCTTGACAAGCTTATTGTGAACAATGCAGATTTCTTCATTTGTATTGGTGGTTAAATTAATCACGCAAGTTCTGGGTATTGTTTTAGTTGAGGGGCTGGAGTTCAGATTGCGCCCGTGGTTTTGTGAACGCTAGGCTGCGGGCGGGGTCTCAGCTTCTGCCTTTACATGGAGAGTTTGCTGAATCATTTGTTGCAGACATTATTCATTGTCTGCAGAGGCCTACCCTGTACTGATGAGGGCAAGAACCCAGAAATCGATCTATAGGTGGTCCAAATGTTTCAATGAACATTTTCATGCAACTAGCAATTGCGGAGACATCCTTGTAGGAACTCTACACGGAAATTCGTTAGACTTAATTCAACATTCGTCGTGGTATTAGCCAGGAAAGCAGTTGTTTTGTGATGGATTTTAGACCCAATCATTCCTATTGTATAGGATTATGGCAATAAGCGTCATCTTGGTAGGGCAGGGCATCTTGTTTCTCTCTTGACAAGCTTTTTGTGAGCAATGCAGATTTCTCCACTACTCTAGAAGAAGTTTGACGGACCTTCAAAGGTTCGAAGAACTTTGCTGCTGCAGGCCGTGATGGGTTGAATATCTACTGGTAGAAAAAATGTACAAGCACCCACTACCAACTGGAAAGACGACTCATGGTTAGATAGGAAGCAACATATTCCGGATATTCCACATCGTCTTGTTGCCGAAGAAACGTATACTTGTCTGGGGGTGGAACAACTCCGTTCCCAAATGGTACCCAGAGTTGAAAACTCTCTCCACGGCAAGTATCAGCATAAAATCCGCCATATTTGTTCATCAGTACAGTTGAAGTAGAAATGAGCGCTCAATCAGTTTATTAGAACTGAATTTCAGCCACTTGATTTCATTATAATCTAATCAAATTCTATTTCTACCAAGAAATATTTGAGGTAGTTTTGATTACTTCCATTCTCTATGTTCTTTGGGGTTTGAATTGAAAAAATCCAAAAAAACCTAAAAATTCCAAAAAAACCTAAAAAATCTCTTCTTTGGTTTATTGCTTATAAGATGAAAACTGCAAATTTTTCGTTGATAACCTTTCTCTTAGGAATGAAAAAGCATACAATTTTTTACAAATTTTGCTATACAATTTTTTTTCTACGACGAACCATTCGGGCTCAAGGAATACTTGTAAATTGGCTGACTGGGGAAAATCCCACTTTTTTACTACAGAAATTATTTTATTATTGAAGGTTATAAGTGGATTCCCCCCAGTTCTCTGAGCATACATAATTTAGATCATACAGATCACTTTTTCAAAAAACAAACAAGTTATTTAATGAGGTCCGAAATCGTACAAAACTTGAAATTCAAACAAAAATCTTAAAAAAATATTTCAAATGATTATATTATTATATATCATATATTATATGATCTAGAAACTGAAAAAGATACTCAGCGTCACTCAGCGAGTCTCTCGAGAGGCCCGTGACTGAAATACGAGACAGGGAGAGCCTTGAGAGGGCAGTAGACGAAGTGGGCAAGGCAATAGTCGAAGCCTACGAGGAAAGCTGTCTTGAGAAAAAAAAAGGCTCAAAATAAAAAATCGGTCTGGTGGAATGAGCATCTAGAAACCCTCGGCGGTAGGGTGCGGAAGCTCTTCAACGGAGTAAAATTCAACCAATGTTGGACCACATATGCTAAACTCACGCAGTACAACGAAGAAATTAGTATGGCCAGAAGGCAATCACGTGCTCAAGAATCCAAAAGGTTTTAGCCAAAGAAGGTACTGTAAATCAAGTAGGTTTCTTGAAAAATAATGACAATGCCTATACTACAACATTCGAGGAAAGTATAAGGATGCTCACCGAAGAACACTTTCCATCAAAACAGGTGAACAACTTTGGAATGGAGGCTTGCTACGGAAATATCGAGACCAAATAGTATCAGGTGGGCAATCAGTAAAGAGATAGCCATGATAACATTTATAGACATCAAGGGTGCCTTCAACAATGCATCTACCGAGTCTATAGCAAACGCTCTAGTAAAGAAGGGGTTCCTCTCCTACTGTGCCAGTGGATAAACGCTAACTTTAAAAACAGGTCATTACATTAGCAATCGGCGGAATAACTCTAACACCTAGAGCAAACGGGGATGGCTGCAGGGAGGGGTGCAATCGTCCCTAGTTTGGGCTATCTTCCAGAGGCTTTCATTGCCTAGGAAATGCCGACAACCTCGCGATTATTGCAAAAGGCAAATTCGCAAGGACAGTCTAAGAGCTTACACAGTCAGCCCTAGATATAATCGACAGGTGCTGTACAGCTGACAGTGAACCCTCAATGATGACCCATGATAACGTATAGTTCGGTGGTATGGTGGCACCGTGGACACGAGAACCACCCCAACAGCTGCCGTAGAGGTCTTGCTCAACCTGCCTCCCCTACACATATACATATAAGGCGACGCCAGGTCAGGCCAAGCACCCATAAGCAATATGCACGGGAGAGACTACAACAACCTATACAAATAGTTGAAAAACGACCCGTTTACAAGAATGCCATCAGTTGGCATACTTCCCAGATATAGCTATGACAAAACTTTCCAAACGGAAAACGTCGCAATACACCAATGTGCACAAGAGCTAATAAACCATGAGTGATCATAAAAAAAAATTGTGAAATACTCAGATAGCTAAGCTGCAATAAAAGCAGTCAAGTTACCTCAATACTTGTTTGGGAAGCCCTAAAAGAGCTCGGCAGTCAGAACAGACTGACCCTAGCCTGGGTAGCAGCACACACAGGTTATAGTGGCAATGGAGGGCCGATGCACTAGTCCGAGAAGGGGCAAGTAATGCCCTGAATGGCCCAGAACCGTTTTGTGTTGTTTGAGACTCTCAATCACTCCTTTCTTATCGCACTGTCACTAGCAGTCATCGACATAACCTCAAATGAGTCCTATGATTGAAACTGCTCCAATGACGAACAAGAGTGCTTTTAGTTTTATTACAATATAATTCCTTGAGAAATTCACTAAAAATGGCATTAAATAGTCAATAAGAGTTTTAGAGTGAAAAAGTGGGTGTTTGCTGACTCAGCAGAAATACGCCAATTTTTATTTGGCGTTTGAGCCCGAACTGTTTTTTTAAAAAAAACCTGAATAGTGAAATTTGTAGGAAATTTTATATACTCCCATTTTGAATGGAAAGTTTTTCACGAAAAACTGATAATTTTCGAGTTATAAGCGAAAAACTCCAAAAAAATTGATTTTTTACCATTATTACGTGTGAAATGAAAAAATCAGAACTACCCCAAAACTTTCCAGCCAGGGGCTCTGTCGAATACAAATTTACTGAATTATTAGAGGTTTGTTCAAATCTTGCGATACTATCCAATACGAAGAGTATAAACGTAAAACGTATTCATATAATTTCCGTGAATAATTAATTATGTTCCTACCCTTTTCACCCCAACGCCGATAAAGACTGCCCACTCGCGGAAATTTGCATCACAATTGCGTCTACCATCCTCATTCTTCATATTTTCCTACACGTGATCAACACGTTTTCTCTCCATCTTCTGGAATGAATGTTTTGGTGGTTAGAAATACTCCCATGACCTATTACGGGAAATTCGCCTACCTAATGGATGAGGTAAATGAAAAAACCATTTTTATTGGATAGGTCGCGTAGTAAAAAAGGGGTAACATCATTTGAAAGGTCTTATGGTGCCTTATATTAGCTGATAATTTCGAAACAGAAAATCATTATCTCTTAAAAATAGACAGTTCGATAGCTATGACGTTATCGAGTTTTCTGCATCGTGCAAATTGCGAATCGAAAATACTCATCATTGAAATATTCATCGCAGCAAAAGGGCCCGATGACATTTTCAACTAAATGTTAGCAGTGGCACTAAATATTACTACCAATTAAGCTGAATTGGTTATCGAAAATCAAGTAGAATGTATAGGAAGCGGTGAAGAGAAAACGAAGTATTAGTTATCATTGTGTGATATCACGGTGTCGAGTATCCCACTTTAATTAATAATAGTAATGAATTTTGAGCCGGGGCAGGATGTAGTGGAAGAGCGTCCGACTCTAGAAGTCGAGGTTCTCAGCATAGAAATTATAATATACTCTAGAATGCCAATTCAATGGGACGAAAGTGTTGTAAAAAGTCCGATGCATTATTTAGTGCGCTTGATCAGGACTATTTTCATTCATACCAGTGTGGGTTTCAGATGCAATACGTTGGTGTCGGGGCAGTCTATGAGACACGAAAAGTTTTGGTGGGCATACCTATGTTGTGAAACTGATTATATCCGAGAAATTCATAGAATAAAATAACAATGAAAAAATATATCTTGAGTAGGTAACTATTGGTGAACTTCTGATTCCCACGGAAAGAAACATCCTGTATTGTTCAGAGAACATCGTGAGAACCAAAGGAAGGTAGGTAGGAATTGATATTCTGGGAAACAGATGTTCGGCATGTCTCCAAAGTGACGGCATATGGATGTGCTAAGGACTGGAGCTCGACGGGTCAGTCTCGAAGGGAGCGCTGCTTTCGTAAGAGCATCGTTCATGAAAATATCTATAAAACACAGGCAGATCGCCAACCTTCCAGAAGAGTGAGCTAGCTTGTGAGTGAAGTTGTTGGATCACCATGCCATGTCATGAGTTTTGCTCTCGTCAAGGGTGCCTTCAACAATGCATCTACCGAGTCTATAGCAAACGCTCTAGTAAAGAAGGGGTTCCTCTCCTACTGTGCCAGTGGATAAACGCTAACTTTAAAAACAGGTCATTACATTAGCAATCGGCGGAATAACTCTAACACCTAGAGCAAACGGGGATGGCTGCAGGGAGGGGTGCAATCGTCCCTAGTTTGGGCTATCTTCCAGAGGCTTTCATTGCCTAGGAAATGCCGACAACCTCGCGATTATTGCAAAAGGCAAATTCGCAAGGACAGTCTAAGAGCTTACACAGTCAGCCCTAGATATAATCGACAGGTGCTGTACAGCTGACAGTGAACCCTCAATGATGACCCATGATAACGTATAGTTCGGTGGTATGGTGGCACCGTGGACACGAGAACCACCCCAACAGCTGCCGTAGAGGTCTTGCTCAACCTGCCTCCCCTACACATATACATATAAGGCGACGCCAGGTCAGGCCAAGCACCCATAAGCAATATGCACGGGAGAGACTACAACAACCTATACAAATAGTTGAAAAACGACCCGTTTACAAGAATGCCATCAGTTGGCATACTTCCCAGATATAGCTATGACAAAACTTTCCAAACGGAAAACGTCGGAATACACCAATGTGCACAAGAGCTAATAAACCATGAGTGATCATAAAAAAAAATTGTGAAATACTCAGATAGCTAAGCTGCAATAAAAGCAGTCAAGTTACCTCAATACTTGTTTGGGAAGCCCTAAAAGAGCTCGGCAGTCAGAACAGACTGACCCTAGCCTGGGTAGCAGCACACACAGGTTATAGTGGCAATGGAGGGCCGATGCACTAGTCCGAGAAGGGGCAAGTAATGCCCTGAATGGCCCAGAACCGTTTTGTGTTGTTTGAGACTCTCAATCACTCCTTTCTTATCGCACTGTCACTAGCAGTCATCGACATAACCTCAAATGAGTCCTATGATTGAAACTGCTCCAATGACGAACAAGAGTGCTTTTAGTTTTATTACAATATAATTCCTTGAGAAATTCACTAAAAATGGCATTAAATAGTCAATAAGAGTTTTAGAGTGAAAAAGTGGGTGTTTGCTGACTCAGCAGAAATACGCCAATTTTTATTTGGCGTTTGAGCCCGAACTGTTTTTTTAAAAAAAACCTGAATAGTGAAATTTGTAGGAAATTTTATATACTCCCATTTTGAATGGAAAGTTTTTCACGAAAAACTGATAATTTTCGAGTTATAAGCGAAAAACTCCAAAAAAATTGATTTTTTACCATTATTACGTGTGAAATGAAAAAATCAGAACTACCCCAAAACTTTCCAGCCAGGGGCTCTGTCGAATACAAATTTACTGAATTATTAGAGGTTTGTTCAAATCTTGCGATACTATCCAATACGAAGAGTATAAACGTAAAACGTATTCATATAATTTCCGTGAATAATTAATTATGTTCCTACCCTTTTCACCCCAACGCCGATAAAGACTGCCCACTCGCGGAAATTTGCATCACAATTGCGTCTACCATCCTCATTCTTCATATTTTCCTACACGTGATCAACACGTTTTCTCTCCATCTTCTGGAATGAATGTTTTGGTGGTTAGAAATACTCCCATGACCTATTACGGGAAATTCGCCTACCTAATGGATGAGGTAAATGAAAAAACCATTTTTATTGGATAGGTCGCGTAGTAAAAAAGGGGTAACATCATTTGAAAGGTCTTATGGTGCCTTATATTAGCTGATAATTTCGAAACAGAAAATCATTATCTCTTAAAAATAGACAGTTCGATAGCTATGACGTTATCGAGTTTTCTGCATCGTGCAAATTGCGAATCGAAAATACTCATCATTGAAATATTCATCGCAGCAAAAGGGCCCGATGACATTTTCAACTAAATGTTAGCAGTGGCACTAAATATTACTACCAATTAAGCTGAATTGGTTATCGAAAATCAAGTAGAATGTATAGGAAGCGGTGAAGAGAAAACGAAGTATTAGTTATCATTGTGTGATATCACGGTGTCGAGTATCCCACTTTAATTAATAATAGTAATGAATTTTGAGCCGGGGCAGGATGTAGTGGAAGAGCGTCCGACTCTAGAAGTCGAGGTTCTCAGCATAGAAATTATAATATACTCTAGAATGCCAATTCAATGGGACGAAAGTGTTGTAAAAAGTCCGATGCATTATTTAGTGCGCTTGATCAGGACTATTTTCATTCATACCAGTGTGGGTTTCAGATGCAATACGTTGGTGTCGGGGCAGTCTATGAGACACGAAAAGTTTTGGTGGGCATACCTATGTTGTGAAACTGATTATATCCGAGAAATTCATAGAATAAAATAACAATGAAAAAATATATCTTGAGTAGGTAACTATTGGTGAACTTCTGATTCCCACGGAAAGAAACATCCTGTATTGTTCAGAGAACATCGTGAGAACCAAAGGAAGGTAGGTAGGAATTGATATTCTGGGAAACAGATGTTCGGCATGTCTCCAAAGTGACGGCATATGGATGTGCTAAGGACTGGAGCTCGACGGGTCAGTCTCGAAGGGAGCGCTGCTTTCGTAAGAGCATCGTTCATGAAAATATCTATAAAACACAGGCAGATCGCCAACCTTCCAGAAGAGTGAGCTAGCTTGTGAGTGAAGTTGTTGGATCACCATGCCATGTCATGAGTTTTGCTCTCGTCAATCTTAAAATGATTTATATAAGCCAAACGTAAAGAAAGGATTAATATTCTCAGTTTTATCAAAGATGGGAGTTATTTCTGCTCTATTTATGTTATTTATTAGATTTGCCATCAGCAATTCATATTCAAGTAGGTACTTACTAAAAATAATGGATTCCAGGAATAAATATTTCCTTTATTTCCACACCATAGAACCAAGCACGTCAACATTGTCAAAATTAAAATTTCACTACAGGAAAATCCGAAAACCAATAACATACGCACTACCGATGAATAATTGAAGTAAACAACAGTAATAAGGAAAGCACATCTAAATAAACACAATAACGTTAATGGTTAATTTCACAATGATCACAAATCGCCTAAACCACCAAACTAACCCAAACCGGCTCTGGCAAACTACCTTCCTTCCTCTGCGACAATTGAAAACTGATAACACTGTTGCACGATCCCAACAAGTCAACGGGAATTTGGGTAGGCTTCACAGTAATGTTAGATTATTTTCGACAGAATCTCGACTACAAAGATAAAATTTTCTGAAATTTGTCAACGCTGCAGAGCTAGGAGACCGGTTATGGGCATGCGCATTGATGAAAACAATTGGAATTTTACAACACTTTTCAGTGTCCCACGAAGAGGGGATTGGTATTCTAGAGTAAGTATTATTATCTCTGTGAGATATCTGAGAGTACAGGCGTCTAACAATGAACAAGCATGTGGGTCGAGCAATCCAGAAGATTGTCGCGGCAGAAAAGCGTATTTACCTATTCGTAGAGAAACAAAGCACACATCATGGTACAGTAAGAATGTCGTCATCAACATGAGCTCCCGTTCACTTCCAGATCCCAAAAAATCCTCATTGGAAAAGGGTTTCAATTTTGCTGTGGCACCGAATTCGATATCCACTCTAGAAATCATCGACCAAATTCATGCACGAGAGTTCAGATGAAACGTTTAGAGACCAACTAGAACAGAACCACATCTGAAAAGCAATATCATCCGGAATGAAAAGAGGGCCCTGAAACGATCTGAAAAATAATAACACAATAACACAATAAGCATGCCCGATATGATATGCATGAGCTACCTATCAGAGAAACAAATACAAAAAAAAAACCGAAAGGACGTAAGAGCCACTCAAAAATCGCAACCCCAATGCCCACACCCCGGTGAGAACTCTATTATAGTCCCCCAGTTCTTCTACACTATTGGAGTTTTCCATTTCGGGCTCCTCCAATAATACGGGTCCTCCGCAACCTCACACACACTGGCAGGCTCCCTCACGAGGTCCTCAATCTCCTTAACCCCAATAGCTGCTCAACTCCAGGTTCCACACTCATCTCACCCGATAGGATCTTTTCTTGGGGTTCACCTCTTCCGTTCCAATGGGCTCTACTTTAGGAAACTCGGACAAGCACAAACCCGGCTCTGCGTCGGCACAAACAGCCACTTGAGCGGACCGCCTGCTTTCCCCCAATGTTGCATATTTCGCCCAAGCCTTGAAAAAGGTTAAGGTAATAGTCAACGTCCGCGGGTCGGACAAAATACAAAATATAGTGGATGAAGTCGAGGCGGGCAGCAACGGTAGTCCAACCACCCACATCCACTGGCTCCAAGGCTGAATGACCGAAGGCTTTGTTCCCCAGAAAAAAGGTTCCCGAGTCCTCAACCAAGAGAACAAGAACCTACGATGAAATCTTTAGCGACCACGCCTCGACTCCAAACAAATTGAACAGAAAGCAGCCATTTCGGTGGACTACTCGAAGATAGCATCAGGAAACCGCTTTTGCAGCTGAATGTCTCTCGGGAGGGTCAAACCAACGTCCCTACACGGAAAAAAGCTATTGGTACACCAACGGAGGCAAACTCGCCCCGATACAGTTTCCTGAATGCGGCTATGGGAAATGGGGCAATTGCTGATCACTGCAGCGAATGCGGAGACGAGGAATTAGCTTCTCAGGGAACTGACCAACTGACGGACAGGTTCAGATAAGACCTCCTAACCAGAACATCTTCAATGCCCTGGAAAGACAAAAACCAAGTCTGTAGACCCGACTTGTGCTGGAATACCGTTCCCAACTATGGAGTGGAGAACCCAAACATAAGTGGAAACTCTTAGATTCTGCCCAAAAAGAGTCTTTTGTCTCGTCGGTGATACTTCGCAAGAAGCTCGCTTACTTCTCTAGAACACCGCAGAAAGGTTGGCGATCTGTCTCTGTTTTAAAGATATTTTCATGAATGATGCTCTTCCGAAATATCATCAATCGTTCACCCATTAGCGGTCCCATCGAGACTGGGCCATCGACCTCAGCACTCACATCCATTTGCCGTCACATTGAACCACATTCGATAGATATTGTGAAAAGACTATAACTAAAAGAAAAAATCTAAACGTGAAAATTTGCATTTTCATTCAGATAGTTGATTGATAGTTGATAGAATCGTTCACAGAAAACGTTCATATCATTGATGTAAGGACCGCGCCTCTTGAAGCTGATTACGCTCATGGCTCTTGACTTAGGATCCCGACTTTATCAGTACAAGTCATTTCTGGTACTTGAAGTAATTGAAAATTACAGAAACGATTAGAAGGAATTGAGAGAGAAAATGAGGAAGAAGAAAAACAGTAGGAAAAATACCCACTGAATTTTGTTTGATAAGCGGGACTAAAACAGGATATATTATTTTCGTTGGATGTGAAGAACACTTTCTACTCGACTCTTAGGAGTTATACTCCAATATTCGATTGAATCAGTCGAAATGTGTTGGTAAAATATAGAAAATTGAAAATAGGGAATGTGGAGAGAAGTATGACGTCAGCAATGTCGCAGGTTTTCTATTCTGGGACCCGCACGTGGAATGTATTCCAACAACTGGGACAAAATGTAATGACGATATATTCTGCAAATTACGTAATTAAGTTAATTAAATCCAGAAATTTTGAGTACTGATGACTTATATACATATTCGGAAAATAGATACGGAGTTAAAAATAAAAAGACACGAATATATCGAGGGTTTGAAGGAGGTCTTGAGAAAGAAGTACATGATTTCTGATATCTGAGAATAGACTGGATTGTTATTCCAAAAGCAAAGAAAATAATAGCTTCATATTCTTTAAAACAAGAGGCTTGCGGAAGAGGGCAGTATTTTTTTAAGGGCTTTAGTTTGGGATATACAAAGGCGTAGAAGGGTCGCGGTTTTTTCTTTTTTCCTGTCACGACTTTTATGTAAGTCGGGTTCCCGATTTGACTTAGACGTCTGACTTATAATCTGGTTCTCAAGTGCTAATTTGTTTTTTGAAAAACTGACCTAGACCACCGAAAATTATGATTTTGCTCTCATTCATTCACAAAAAAAATGGTTTGGTTTTTTGTAGATATTTCAATAATTATTTGAAAGATCCTTAAATAGCAGAAAATTTCATAGGAAAAAGTCTTTCCTCCCGGTGCTGTACCAACAATCTTTATAATTTCAATTCAGAGGTGAAACTTGGGATCAAAACGAGTAGTTAAATAAACAATAATCTGCCAAAAACAATAACCCCAATTTTTTAATTAACTATGCTTTTCTAAATTAGTTAATTTTTAGCTGTTGAAAGTAAACATAAAACCGCTGATTATTTCTTAACTGAAAAGTACAAGAGGATGTTATTGTTTACTGGCCTAACAGTTCGCTTGTAGGTGTTATAGGTGGTTTTGTGTGCTAGGATGCCCGATCCTAGCGCATCTTTTACATTTTTTGCATTTTGCGACCATAACGAGACACATTCGTTAAATAGATATGTATATAGACAGAAAGCGAAGAAAATTTCCTACAAGAGGATATTATTGTTTGCTAGTCTAACAGTTCGCTTGTAGGTGTTATAGGTGGTTTTGTACGCTAGGATGCCCGATCCTAGCGCACCTTTTACATTTTTTGCATTTTGCGACCATAACGAGACACATTCGTTAAATAGATATGTATATAGACAGAAAGCGAAGAAAATTTCCTACAAGAGGATGTTATTGTTTGCTGACCCAACAAATCGCTTGTAGGCGTTATAGTTGGTTTTGTTTGCTAGGACTCCGGATTCTAGCGCTCTTTTATATTTTTTGCATTTTGTGACCATAACGAGGAACATTCGTTAAATACATATGTATATAGAAAGAAAGCGAAGAAAATTTCCTACAAGAGGATATTATTGTTTGCTAGTCTAACAGTTCGCTTGTAGGTGTTATAGGTGGTTTTGTACGCTAGGATGCCCGATCCTAGCGCACCTTTTACATTTTTTGCATTTTGCGACCATAACGAGACACATTCGTTAAATAGATATGTATATAGACAGAAAGCGAAGAAAATTTCCTACAAGAAGATGTTATTTTTTGCTGACCCAACAAATCGCTTCTAGGTGTTATAGGTGGTTTTGTGTACTAGGATTCCGGATTCTAGCGCTCTTTTCGCATTTTGTGACCATAACGAGGCACATTCGTTAAATACATATGCATATAGAAAGAAAGCGAAGAAAATTTCCTACAAGAGGATGTTATTGTTTGCTAGTCTAACAGTTCGCTTGTAGGTGTTATAGGTGGTATTGTGTGCTACGATGCCGGATTCCAGCTCTCTTTTAGATTTTTCGCATTTTGTGACCATAACGAGGCACATTCGTTAAATGCATATGTATATACAAAGAAAGCGAAGAAAATTTTCTACAAAAAGTTGTTATTGTTTGCTGGCCTGACAGTTCGCTTGTAGGCGTTATAGTTGGTTTTGTTTGCTAGGACTCCGGATTCTAGCGCTCTTTTATATTTTTTGCATTTTGTGACCATAACGAGGCACATTCGTTAAATATATATGTATATAGAAAGAAAACGAAGAAAATTTCCTACAAGAGGATGTTATTGTTTGCTGGCCTAACAGTTCGCTTGTAGGCGTTATAGTTGGTTTGATTTTTTTATTCTTGGAGCTATTCGTGAAATAGTATATTCTTCAACGCGAGTAGAAGACTATACTTTCTCTACGACTACACGAAAATTAATAAATTTATGACGAAAGCTCTGTTTGTGGTAATTATCTATTGAAAGTATTACCTTTATTACCAATAGTGTAAATTACAAAGCAATATAAGGAAGAATAACAATTATATATGAATAACTAAATGCTTGGGAAAAATTAAAAAAACTTCCACCAGTAGGATTCGAACTCACGCTCTTATAACAACCTTTATTAACAAACTTTTTCGCGGGTCCGTCTGCCCTGCACCACACAGGTACTTACAAAATTTGTGCATGACATTTGACTAAACAAACTCTGTTTGACCAAAAACCGAAATTGTGTAGATTCGAAATACCTTTGTTGCAATAAGATTTCATCAGGAGCTGAAGTTAAAACTAAGAAAGAAAACAGTCAATCTGACATTCGCGGATGCCAAGCCGTGACAAGTCCAATGAAGCAAAGCCTTCTTGAGAAATTTGTTTGGTAGATTTGCTGTTTTGTCATTGGTCTAAACCTCTCAGTTACCGTGGATTCTGAAAATTCTGAATATGTGATTGCCCGAGTGCCGTTGAATAATGAGTTAAGATCTACGGCGTCTTGGAATAATAATAATAATTCGCTCTTCCATAAGTCGCTCTTCCATGTAACCAGCCACAATGCATCGATTGACTAACATACTGGGCTAAATATAATGAAAAAAAAAACAAAAAAAATCGAATCGAGCTAATGAAGAGAAAAAATAAAAGTATCAATATCAATATCAATAAAGAAAGAAAAAAAATGAAAAAGGGAAGCGATTATCTCTTGGACATGATCAGTTCTTCAATTTGTTTGCGGAAGGAAAACATACTGGGAGTATTTTTTATCCTATCAGGAATTTCATTGAAAATTTTAGGTGCTGTGTAGGAGAATCTTTTTTGAAACTGGGCATAATTATGTTTGGGCACACTGTACAAGTTTCTGTGTCTTGTGTATAGGTTATGAATATCATTCATTTTCTTTAATTTTATCCATAGATAGTTTGGAGTTTCAGATCTAATCAATTTAAAAGTGAGGCAGGACAAGTTGTATCGAAATTTCTCCTCGAGATTCATCCACTGAGATGTGGCAAACGCCGGACTGATATGATCATACTTTCTTATACCAAAGGCAAATCTAAGACACGCGTTCTGAACTTTTTGAGAGAGTTTTTTTGGTTACCTACTAGAGCAGGCCAATAGATTACATAACAGTATCCTAATTGGGAGAGTATGAGGGCATCACATAGATTGAGTTTTATTTTATCGTTAAGAATATCTTTATGCAAGTAGAGTAATTTTAGTTAACTATAAGATTTTTGAAGTAAATTTGATACATGTTTGTCAAACTTCATATTATTTTCCATATAAAGCCCTAGATTTTTGCAGCAATTCGTGAAGGATAAAGCTTTACCATTGATAGGGATGGTGAAGTTTGGATCGAGCAAAATTTCTTCACTGTTTTTACCAAGGGGCATGGTTTCCATTTTGGCTTCATTCAATATCAGCTTATGCGCACGGGCAACTCGAGAGATTGAGTCGAGGTCTTCATTTAAGTGAACTGCAGCCATAAAAGTGTGGGAGGTAGAGAATGGGTAGTACAATTGTGTATCGTCCGCGTATTGGTGAACAAAGCAATGTTTTATATAAGATGAAAAACCAGCAGTATAGATTGAAAAGAGTATCGGACCAAGGATACTCCCTTGAGGGACACCCCGATTGGTACTTTGGAAGTGGGAGAATTTGTCTCCCACAATGACTCTTTGCTGTCGACCAGAGAGGTAGCTCCTAAAAAACGAAATAGCATTTTCTACAAGTCCATAATAACCAAGTTTTTTGAGTAATATATTGTGATTCAAAGTATCGAATGCCTTATTAAGGTCTAACGAAATAAGACAGATTGCTTCATTATTATCAGTGAATCTAAAAATATCTTCTGTAACTTTGAGGAGTGCTGTGGTTGTGCTATGTTTGGGTCTGAACCCTGACTGAGTGGCCGGTAGAATGTGATGATCTTCAAGATATCTATTTAGCTGCTCCCTTACCAGCTTTTCAATAACCTTCGATATTGTGGGCAGAATGCTTATAGGGCGGCACTGTGATATTTCTTGAGTATTGTTTTTTTTTTGGGACAAGGAATGAAATGTGCTGTTTTCAATATGTTATCAATGTAGAATACAATAGTCGTAGAGAAACGTTTATTCAAATGTAGTCTTCAACAACATTCATGTGCATGAATTGGACGTCCAATGGATGTTTACTATGGACGTACATTCAACGTCCATGGACGTTCGGACTTTAGCTGGACGTTAAACAGACGTCCATTGGAGGTCGTGTGCTGTGGACTGACATACCCTTTTCGTAAAAATGCTGAAAAAGACATCCAAATTTGCTGAATTGTAGTGCCAGATTCATGAGATATGAGACAAGATGGTGTGGGAAAAAACAAAGAGTGGAAATTAGATCGTGGTCGGGACTCCCAAGTGGAACACAAACTTTCTATACTGTATGGATCTAGATTGGTGGTGAGGAAAATTATACAGATTTAGTCAAATGTATGGACCCGTCCATATTTCTCAGTTAATATTAGAACCTATCGAAGAAAAGTTTTCACAAAACTTTAAGGGTATTATACCCTGCACCTTTTTGTGAATTCAAATATTTTTTTGATGTGCCATTGGTAGAAAGTGACGTCATCGGCAATTTTTTTAAATAGAACCATATGCCAAGAAAATTTACTCAGTCGGGGTATGTAGCCAGACGGATATTCTAGCGATATGGCAATTTGAATCAGACAGTGGGGTACATTAGTTTCCTCAAAAAAAAGTTTTTACATGCTATATTAACAATAATTTTTTCATTGGGAAATTCAACTTACGATGTTTGCGATAATTTTGAGTATACCAAAAACCGAAATAAATCCATTAATAGATGAGGAAATATTTGATGTAAAAAGAAAAAACATTTTGTTTTTGTTTTTAAACAAAATCAGTTTATTAAATCCATTTGTCAATTGGGTCTATCGACATAGACCATACTTTTGACATGACTTTAGAGAAAAAGTTAAGTAGGGTAAGATCTGGCCACTCGATTCTAACACGTTCTCTTCATATCAAATATTTCTTTAGCTACTAATGGATTAGTTCCAGGGAAATCGTCGCAATACACCATTGTGCACAAGAGCTAATAAGGCATGAGTTTTCAGAAAAAAACATTGTCTTAAACTCAGATAGCCAAGCTGCAGTAAACGCAGTGAACTCAATGCAAGTTACCTCAATACTTGTTTGGGGCTGCATAGAAGCTCTAAAAGGGCTCGGTAGTCAGAACAGACCTTAGCCTGGGTACCAGCACACACAGGTTATAGAGGCAAAAAACCTGAATAGTGGAATTTGTAGGAAATTTTATGTACTCACTTTAATTTTGAATGTCAAAGTTATTCACAAAAAAATTATAGTTTTCGAGTTATAAGCAAAAAACTACGAAAAAAAATAGATTTTTTACAATTTTTTTTAATTTTCTTTTATGATCCGTCAAGAAATTTTGTTAGCGAACTTCAGATTCGGATTCAGCACTCCAAAAAACGTGTGAAATGGAAGAAATCAGAACTACCCCAAAAATTTCCCGCCAGGGGCCCTGTCGAATACAAATTTACTGAATTATCAATGAAACGAGATTATTAAGCGATTTTTAATAATCGAGGATGTTGCCAGACGTCGAGGCGCTCTGCGCCGAGTCGCATGTGCAATTTCACTCGCTCACGTTTTGAAATTTGGTCTCACTTCGAAAATCCACTCTATATTCGTCAGAAAACTTTACCGTTTCCATCTTCTTAGCTATGAATATTATCCTTCAGTTGATGTAATAATTATGCAATTATGTAATATACCGTTATTCCGCTAAAATATTATTCATAATCCGTTTTATTCCAATAGTAAACATTATGAAGTAACTGCATTTTGAAATAAATATCAGCACTTGCACCGAGTTTATAGTGTAGAACGTCAAGTGTAACCCTGAAATATTTGTACCTCTGACTAGTATCTATTCATTACTTTCCTATAATGTCATATGAGTAGTTCTGTTAGCGAAAGTGAATATAACAGTAGTCGCGCATTTTTTTTTGTTGGAAAGACTTGAAAAAATTTAACCTGCCGAGGACAAGGTGACTGAGTCGAGGACTGAGAAAAGTTCACCTTCATGAAAAATTTATTGGGATATTGTCGGACTGTTCATCGATTATTCAATACGACCTAAGTCCCACAAGAATTGAATATAATATGTATCATTAAAGAGTGAAAATATTTGAATATTAATCCAGTACGATTGGGTTTTGAGACGAGGATCGATTGTAACACCACCAAACTTGGTATGCCAGTTGTTGGAACCATGATAAACACAACAACAAATTGTTTACCGAAATTTCAGGGGTGGAACATGTTTCTTTTTTTTTTTTCGTTTGTTTAAAAGTAAATAAATATATTTTTACTGTAATCTTGGAACGTATATGATTTATCGAAAAAACAACTCAACAAGGTGAAAGACAATTCAATTCTCCAGAAAAGTGTGATTGAACGCCGACATCAAATCTCAGGTTCACACTTACCCGCCGCTGAAAGATTGGCGGAGCCGAATATTTGATTGGTCATAAATCTACTGAAAATGATCGGAGAAGAAAAAGGAAAAGTTCATATCGTTTCTGAAGACTCCTACCTTCTCATGCAAATATAATATGCGAGTATTTGAGTACCTAAAACGTGTTTTGTCGCACTTCATGGAGATTTTTGCGGATGATCCGAAAATCATGAATAATTTAGTAAATATGGAATTATTATATTAAAGCAGCAACTAATACCCTCTTTGGACTATACACATACCCTAAAATGAGTATTAACCGAGTTACAGGGTGTTGAAAGTGACACAAAAAAATATATTTTCCAGAATAACTCCGTAACGGCTTAACTTTTCTTAATGAAATTGGGTATGTCACTTGACAGCATTCAGTTTCATATTTCAAGGCAAATCATGTGTTTGTAACTCTAAACAGGGGCGTACGGCAGGTGGATACCCCTATTCGCCCCTCCCTAATTTTCACGCCACTGGATTAATATCGATTTCGTCTTCTTTTTCTTAATCCCCAATATTTCCTATACAAAAAACGAATACGTTTCGTTTCACAAATATCAACGGTTTTCGAGATATTTGAAGTTGAATTTTTTTAAATACATTTTTTTTTGGTTTCACCCCTGATATTTTGGTAAACAATTTGTTTTCTAACAATTCATTTTTTTATTTATTTATATATTTATTTATGTTTCGGGTACAATAGGCAGAAGCCCAAAACAGTACCCACTTTTACAGATTTCACATTCTAAATAAACATCAATTTTGACATAATATTAATATACAATTCACATCAGAAAGATACTGCAAAGCCAGTTAAATTTTTAACAATTAAACAATTAACAATAAGCATAACAGTGTTCACCAGTTTTATATAACATTAGGATCAACATTCAGAAAAAACCGTTTAATACATTTTTTGAATATTGTGAATGATGTACTGAATATGTAATATTCATTGAAATATACAGGGTGGGGTACCGAAAACGAAACATCGAATATCTTCAAAACGCATGTGTTCTGAAAAAAAAATGCAAAAACACGTCGATTTTTAATCCAAAGGGGACATCTTCCTATCATAACCTCAACTGTCATACCTCTCCCCCTCCCCTTGGTCACTATCACCCAAACAATTTGAATAGGGAAAGTAGTGAGTGTGACACTTTATTAAAAAGGTAATTTCATAAGGAATTCAGCCATGTCAATTTTCGCTACTTAACTTCCTATTTTGGCGCCCTCTTGCGGGAAAAACAACTGTTCCATATTCCAAATTATGATACTTCATTTGCAAGCTAATTTAACATAAATTCGGTGACAATGAATTATGGAATTTTTCTGAGGCAAAAAACAAAATGGCGGCTTCAGAATGGCAGGCAAGATTAAAATTATGGTCCAAGAGGAGGGGGGAGAGGTATGACAGTTGAAGTTATGATAGAAAGATGTCCCCCTTGGATTAAAAATCGACGTGTTTTTGCATTTTTTTCAGAACACATGCGTTTTGAAGATATTCGTTTTCGGTGCCCCACCCTGTATATTGAAGTTTTTAGTCATTCTGCAGATTGGTGAGTTATTGGCGGAGTTCGTGTTTTTGAAAGGGATACTAAACAAATTTTTTTTTTTTCATTTAGAATTTTATGCAGATTCAATACATCGTACGTGATGTGAAGAAGTCATGTGCCGAGTTTCAAAGGGCTACGATTCATTCTTCACTTGTGGCTCATATTTGTCTGCGGTCACTTTAATAAGTTGGATTATTCAATCACTGTCAAGTTCAAACATCGCAATCGATTGTCTTTATTTTTGTATAAAATGTGAACGAGAAGGGCGTCACAACCAAAGACATTTATATAAATTCTTTCGCACGACAAAACAAATGCGATAGGAAATGGACAGTGTATTTAATTAAAAAAAATACCTTTTGCAAGCACGTCATAAGCCAAATTGAGTTGTTGATTAGAGCTCTCAGAATTAATCAGTTCATCCTCAAAAACGTCTATGTCCGATTTGGTTATCACGAAAAGAAGAAATACCTAACTTGTATGCATCCAATTCTAATAAAACTCTGTGTGCAGTAACATGTTACCTCATTTTAGGTCTTATGATACCGGGGGTAAACTGTAAAAATATACCCGAAAAAAAAAGTAAAAAACGCACCTCAGAAAAAAAAACTGGAAAAACCCCTTCCGAAAAAAAAACCGAAAAAAATAATAGTACAAAACTAAAGAACACGCTTTACTTCCCATGGACTAAAGAGTAAAAAATAATTGACAATTTAATTTCTCATATGTAAAAAAGCGTGGGTGCCTTCGATCTATATTCTCATATTTTTTAGTTTAATTTAACAATACAGCGCGTGCAAGAGTCCAAGAAAACTTTGTCGAGAACCCCACGCTTGTTTTACATTTGAGAAATTAAATTGTCAATTATTTTTTTCTTTTTAGTCCATGGGAAGTAAAGCATGTTCTTTAGTTTTTTTTAACTATTATTCTTTTTACTAAAAAATCGAAATCTCCGATCCCGAAAACCATACCAATTTTGAATCGAATCTGACCATAATCACATTAATACTCGTCCATCATCTTGGGCCGCCATCTTGAACTCATAAATTTTTACGAAAAATTCATAATCTCGGACCCTGAAAACCTCACACACTAATTTTGAATCGAATCAGACCATAATGACATCTTGGAGCCGCCATCTTTAGTTTATGAATTTTGACAGAAAATTCGAAATATACGACCTAAAAAAACCTCACATACCAATTATTTTGAATCGAATCTGCCCATAATCACAAATCTCGTCCGCCATCTTGGAGCCGTCATTTCGAATTCATGAATTTTGATAAAAAAATCATAATCTCTGACTCCGAAAACCCTTATATACCAATTTTGAATGGAATCGGACCATTATCACAAATCTCGTCCGCCATCTTGGAGCCGCCATTTTGTTTTTTCATAACAAAAAAAAATTCATATTGCATTGTCACCGGAACTATGGACACCTGCCAAATTTCAAATGATTCGGACGTCTGGAAATGGGTGAAAATCACGCTCAAGTGAAGCTAATATCAAGCGTTTAAAAAAGAAACTTACGAATAACAATAAATTTTCTATGCATTCAAATGTCAAAAGATTAGTACGTTCTGGTTAGATCAGACTAAATAAATACGTTCTCGGTTTTTTTTCCTATAGATAAAATTAAATCAGTATTATTTTCAGTTTGCGAAACTGTAGGCTGTTGGTAATAGCTAAGGACATGAGCTCAAAAACTCATTGAAAAAACATGTCCTGAGATTAGTAGTAAAATGATTGTATGCTCATGGGGATTCAGAGTATTAATATAGATGCATGCATAGATGCAAACCTGGCAGAAGGCAGAATAACGCTGGATATGGTAATATCGGCTATTTCACTTTGGTTGAGTTTACATTCATATCTTCTTCTTCTTCATTTTCCGTTTCACGAGCGACTTTCGAAATTTGAAGTAGATAAAGTGTTGGTACACCAGCATTTATAGACTGAGTGTCTGATGAAACTCCATCATCCACCACGTAGAGAGATTTATCCGACAGAAAGCTAGATTAAAAGTAACAAAATATGGAGGACACCCCATAAGGTAACGCCTTGGAGATATCTAATGCCACGATCAGAGTTTCACAGTAAGCTAAAAAATAAACTCACTTCAGTAGTTGACCAAATTCAGAGTTTTTTTGCGAAAAATTGCCGGCTAGTTTTAGCTGAACCTCTGTCTATCTATTCAATCTTGTCATATCATCCAATATTTCTCCAAACCTTTGGAAAGTTGCCCGAATATGTCCGGTTCTGAAAAAAGAAGATCCTCCATATGGTCCGATATCTATCTTGTGCTCATTTGCTAAATTTCTAGAAATCATCATTTATGATGCAATTTATGCCCCAAGCAGAAGCTTCATATCGACACACTTCTGTTTCTTCGTTATATTAATGATCTGATTATCGCATTAGCTTGTCAAAAGCTTCATTTATGCAGATGACCTAAAAATCTATTCGGTGATAACTTCCCCTCATGACTGCTTAATACCCAAAACTGAACAGCAAGAAGCACTCCTCGGTAAGACAGACTCCATGAAGAGTTAATGCGTTATTTACAAAAATTGAGCTGGAAAGTTTAAAATAAATGAAACGAACAACTTCAACAGAGTCGAATACCCCTTTTGTCCACACTATCCCACAATTTGGAAAAAATAAGGCAGACATCTGTGGAAAACAACTACTTCCCCGTATGAACATTGAATTACATTAAATATTCATTTGTACATTATTCCAACATACACAACTGCAATCAAGCATTGAATTTAATCCCATTTGGTTGGGAATGAAGATTAATATCAAAATTATGGTGAGAATTAAGAATACGATTGATTGGATGATATGATTGGATCCTATGACTAGTTTGGTTAATATATTGTGAATTGCAATCAGGATGGAAGCATGGGTAATTTTATAAACCCCAGATTTATGTGTGGGGGAAGTTTTTTCTTTGGTATTCATGAGTTTACAACCGGTGTTATTTGTGGTAGAGTCAGTCTTTGTCAGGTTTACCTTATATGAATAAACTGAGTTTTTCTTTATTGATCAAAAGCTCCAAAAGGGGCAAAGAATACTTAATGTTCGCTATTTCCATGGTGAATTCGATGGATGGATAAAAATTATTTAAAAATATGAAAATAATGAAGCTCTTGTGTAAAACCATTGAAAAGTACAATGCAATCATCACCATACCTGACTCTGAAAGAAATTTTATAAAAAAGAATAAAAGGACATTTTTGTTTCATGTTATGGAAGCAAAATTCTGCTAAAGGAGGGAAAGATAACTATCTGTAGCTAGCCCAAAATTTGAGAAAATAAAGAATTCTTAAATTGGGAAACATTTATTATCAAAAAAGGAAAAAAATTAAAAATGGAAAATGGTGAACTAGAAAAGATAATAGTATGGAGCCAAAAGAGATAAAAAGTCCTTTATCTTGTCAGTCAGACTAAAAAATTTTTGAGGGTTGTTTAAATTAGTAGGTAACAAAATTTAAGATTTAACCAACCAGTTGGCACTTGATGTCGAATAAAAGATTGTGAAAATGATTTTGTGAATTTTTCCCTCCTCATCTATACTGCTCCAATTTGAACTGAAATGGTCTTCTACCAGAAACGAAATCTATGGTATTTTCGAAATATATCCAAATGGTGTACTGTAAAAATGAGCATTCAATAAAATATCCATGAGATAGTTTCCATAACACATTGAGTTGTTCAGTTCAGAGAAATATTCCTACCATCTGAATTCTTTGTGTTCTTGGTTAGGTCTCTTTGTCTGGAAGCTGAAGTATCTTATTGAAATATATTGGTTTTTCAGTGATAAATGAACAATAAATAATCATTTTCAATTCACCTGTCAATAAAGGTTCAAAGTTTTCAGTTTATGTTGATCTTTAAACTAAACCATGGTCCGGTCAGTTTTTTTTATACTCTTTGTAATAACATTTTCGATTGGGACACTTACTCGAAACGTTTCGACGATCCTTTTTTTAGGCTCGACATATTAATAGGAATTTTAATTTATGTTTCCAGCACATGAATCCAACCAGAATTATCTGACACATATTGCCTCTTTTCAAAAAACCGCACAATAATTTTCGACACACATCGACACTTCATCATTCAAGAGTACCCGCACATTTTCAATAAACTCGGCGGCACAATTTCAAAATCTCGGATACCGCGGAATACCAATGAAATGAAACAAATGAATAAACAACTAGCCAGCAGAAATAATTCATACGACGTTAACGTTCCACTCTAAACTGTAAGCGGAATTATGATAGCGCTTGCGCTAATGTACTATTATCGGTTCATAATCAATCATGCTGTAATAGGAAATCTGGCCAATCAATTTCACGGCCCTTCTCAGGGCCGGATTCCGGATTCGGCCGGGTAGGTATCCAAGGAAATGCAAGAACAGGGGAGGCAAAATTTGTAGGATTTCAATTTTTTTTTTACATAATACACAAATATTTCAGTTAGATAGATAGATAATTTATTCATCCAGTTAGAACATTACAATGTTATTGGAAGTCAAGAACATATATATACAGTGTGTCTCACTTCTCATGGAAACACCCCCGTATCTTCCGTAATAATTGAGGTAGAATAATGAAACTCTCAGGACAGATGGAAATGGTCAAACTGCACTTACCATCTAAATGGGGTTGGCCTAAGTGATATACACTGCCCGCCACTCGCGATGGAACAACCCAATTTTACGGTAAAACATACTAGGGGGCAAAATAGGCTCGAAATTCTTTCAGATTCGTGATCAGGACCACCAACTCACTCCAGATACACCTTCTTCCTGGAAAAATTTCAGTCCTGAAAAATCCGAATTTGTCTCACTTTTCATGGAAACACCCCCGCATCTTCCGTAATAATTGAGGTAGAATGATGAAACTCGCAGGACAGATGAAAATGATGAAACTGCACCCACCACCCAGATGGGGTTGGCCTAAATGATATACACTGCCCGCCACTCCCGATGGAACAACCCATTTTGACGGTAAAACATACTAGGGAGCAAAATAGGCTCGAAATTCTTTCAGACTCGTGATCAGGACTACCGACTCACTACAGATACACCTTTTTCCTGAAAAAATTTCAGTTCTGAAAAATCCGAATTTGTCTCACTCCTCATGGAAACATAAACTCTCAGGACAGATGAAAATGGTCAAACTGTACCCCAACACCTAAATGGGGTTGACAATATAGGCTGACTCCACCTTCGGTGTCGTGATTTTATCATGTTATTTGTTCTCGTCAATTACCAAAGCAGCCAAGTTTTCGTGCAAAATGAAAGTTTGACCGATAAAATAAAAACCTCTTGTGGTATCACCCTCGAAAATATATATAAATTGGTGTCCTGATTCCGAATCCGTTGAGCCTATATTGTCCCCTAATATCATTTTTCGCAAAACTGATTTAAACTCATCCCTGGTATATCTAACGTTCCTGGAATTTACAGAGTTCTAATTCAATAAGAACGGAAATTACGAGGGTGTTTCCATGAGAAGTGAGACAAATTCGGATTTTTCAGCACTAAAATTTTTTCAGGAAAAAAGTGTATCTGTAGTAAGTTGGTGGTCCTGATGACGAATCTGAAAGAATTTCAAGCCTATTTTGCCCACTAGTATGTTTTACCGTAAAAATAGGTTGTTTCGTCGCGAGTGGCGGGCAGTGTATATCACTTAGGCCAACCATATTCAGGAGGTAGGTGCAGTTTGATCATTCTTATCTGTTCTGAGAGTTTCATCATTCTACCTCAATTATTACGGAAGATACGGAGGTGTTTCCATGAGAAGTGAGACACACTGTATATAAGACGAACTTTACATACTTATAGATTAAAAATGACTAACGGTATATACATACACATACATCAAAAAAAATATATAAACAGATTAACCAGCTTAGCTTGAGACGTCTCGATAATATATGAGAACTTCAATTCAATTAAATAGTTCACATAGCATCTACGAACTCTTGCAGCGTGTAGGGAGAGATGGTCAAAAAGATAGACTTGATTTTTTTCTTAAATTCGGGTAAGGTTTTACAGTTTTTGCATTGCAGGGGTAGAATGTTATAGAGTTTGTTAGCTATAATGACGTGTGATTTCATACATAGACTCAGCTTACATTTTGGGATATAAAATTTGGTTTTATTTCTTGTATCATATTGATGAATCGATTCATGTGTTATAAATTTGGCTTTATTCTCGTAGGAATAGATCAATAAACTCAGAATATAAAGACCTGCTAAAGGGAGTATATTATACCTCTTGAATAGTTCTCTGCATGAATAGGACGGTTCAACGCCAGCAATGCATCGAATAATTCGCTTCTGTGCAACAAAAATATTTGGACTAGCAACGGAGCTTCCCCATATAGAGATACCATATGCGATTCTAGACTGAATTTGCCCGTGATAGAAGAGCAGGAGACTAGTTGTACTTAGAACGTTTTTCAGTATCCGCACCTGGTAGCACTTGGAGTTGAGCAGTTTCGCTAAGTTGTTGCAATGAGTGCTAAAATTAAGGGAGTCATCAAAGTAGATGCCGAGAAATTTCACGGATGGTATACATTCAAGAGTAGGATTATTTGTGATAATGTTCATATAGGGAACATTGTGATTTTGATGAGTATGAAAGGTAATGTAATTTGTTTTTGAGGTGTTGAACAGTAGCGAGTTATCCGCAAACCAATTACATACGTCGTCCAAACCGACATTTATTTTGGTTTCAAGTCTTTCAGGGGTTTTATCTCTAAAAAGTATTGAAGTATCATCCGCATAAATACTGAAGTGAGTTTTAGGTATAATTACTGGTAGAGCGTTAATGTAGAGTAGAAATAAGAGTGGCCCGAGTATTGAGCCCTGTGGTACCCCAATGTCGGATTTCATTATTGAGGATTTATATATTTTTGTTTCATTTGAGTCGTAGTTGATTACTTTCACTGCTTGGTTTCTACCTTTTAAATAAGAACTAAACCATTCATGTGGTTTACCCCTTATACCATAATATGTCTGTAATTTATCCAGTAATATATCATGTTGAACGCAGTCGAAAGCTCGACTCAGATCACAGAAGACCCCTGTCGGATTTTCTCCTGCGTCCAAAGCATCCAATACCTCACTATAAAATTCCTGGACAGCCGTTGTTGTTGAATGCCCTTTACGGAATCCATGTTGATTATTATTTAAAATTGAATATCGCTCTATGAAGTTTGTGAGTGGTATAAGCATGGCGCACTCAAAGATTTTAGAGATAGCAGGAGGGACTGCGATAGGTCTATAATTGGACATGTATTTCTTATCTCCATTTTTATGTATGGGAGAGATTAGGGCCAGTTTCAGATCTGAAGGGTATACACCTTCAGAGAAGGATGCGTTTAAACAGTGTGCAATAGGTATGCACACGGTCTCAGCTATTAATTTGATTATTTTGTCTGATATGCCATCAGGACCTGCAGAATTTTTGTTTTTTATTCTATCTTTTATTATAGCCAAAACGTCTTTTTCAATGAATATGCTGTTTGGTATTTGAGTTTCCGGTTTCCAAGTTTTTTTGTCCGGTTTTTTATTGACATTTATTTTATTTATGGTCTCATGGGGAATGGTTGAGAAGAAATTATTCAATTCGTTGGCGATCTCTTGAGGGTCATCAAGCTTCAGACCATCTTTTTCTATTATAAGATTATTACGAGTTTGGGTCCTGTTCGTTAGTTCAGTGATAATTTGCCAGGTCGTTTTACTAGCGTTGGATGAAGCAGTTATTTTTTTTGAGTAGAAGTGGCTTTTTGCATTCTTAATTAGGAGTTGGTGCTGTTTTTTAGCAAGTTTATATGTGTTTTCTGATTCGTGACATTCATTTTTCGTTAGGAAAAGATGTTTCAGTTCGGAAGATGATTTCTTTACGGATTTCAGTACGGAGAAGGTTAATTGATAGTATCTAGTAGTAACTGTATTTTTTATTCAGATTTCAATTGAAAGTTTAATTGTAATAGATCTTTACGTTAAAAGTGTCGTAAAGACTCATATTACGATATTAGATGGAATATTTGTCAAAGGAGGCCTTCGATAACCCATAGATCATCGTCCCAGATTAATCTGATCAAATTGTATTTCTACCAAGAAATGTTTGGGGTAGTTCCATTCTCTATGTGTTTTGGGGTATTGAATCTGAATCTGAGGTTTGCTAACAAACTTTTGTGACGGAACGTTGAAAAAAAAACCTAAAAAATCTTTTTCTTCTGCGTATAAGTTGAAAACTACAAATTTTTCGTTAATAACCTTCATTTCAGGAATGAAGAGCATAACATTAACTACAAATTTTATTATACGAGTTGACTGGGGAATATCCCACTTTTTCACTACAAACCTCAAATTTTTTATTGAAGTTAATTAGTGGATCCCTCAGTTCTCTGCGCATACCTTATTTAGATCATATAATGAAGGTACAGATCACTTATTCAAAAATTACATACAAGTTATTTAATGAGGTCCGAAATCGTACAAAACTTGAAATTCAAACAAAACCGTTTAAAAAATATCGTATTATACGATCTAGTTGCACCACTGCGTACTTTAGTCAAATATAGAAACCTAAGAGAGACCAACTGGGACAGATTGAGGATATTGGAAAAAAAAACATTACTTGCCGATATGTTATCTTACATCATTTTATTATTGTGTACGCTATTGATTGAAAAACATGTTAATAATATCATTTATGCAAGGAGATATTAGTTTTTGGATTGATGGTTTTGTTATATCATGCTGTTGGTCACAGGTTACCCGATCTACCGAAATATTTTTGAGTTTGTTGATGAAAGTTTCTTCGAGACCTAATGGTGTGCGGTATCAAATTAATCGTAATGAAATGTTCTTTTTTTCTGACCCGACGAACCAGTTTGTTGCCATTTGGAAAAAATAGTAATAATTAAGAAAATTTCTATTATTTCCAATACTTTAGGACTAAAATTAAAAATTTGAATATATTCATAGTTCTCTAGATTCAAAAATAATTTCAAAATTTTAAAAACGTTTGGTTGAAAAAAGTTGTATTCAGAATGTCATATGAAGACAAAAAAAACTGAAAGTGTACCGGGTGTCTCATTTATATCACTTCCGGTGAGACGGGAAGTTGCATGAAGCTGAGTCACTTGTCAAAAAAATCAGTTTTATGTATTATATAAATCCTCCAAATTTGATTCCAATATCTTCAAAAACAAAAAAGTTGTACGGGCGAGCCACCTTCCGTGGACACCCGGTATATCTGGAAGCTAGTGTGAGCCGATGTGATTTATTTTCCACTGTGCAGACTGCTTGCTAGCCCCTCAAATGAATTTAAATGAAAAATATTGATAAAACATATGTATATGGATTATTTCAAAATAAGCATGAATTTACTTTCCCGCACTAGTAAATATTATAGTTATTTACCTTACAAGTGCGAAAAGTAGTACTTTTCCGCGAGCGACGGCAGTTGCACGAACGACGCGGAGCGGAGTTCGGGCAAGCCGTTAAGGGCGGAAAAGACATTTTCCGTAAGAGTTAGGTACAATATTTTTCCTACGAGTGTTTTTGTCCATCTTATTTATGACAAAAAAAGGTTTTTAATAAACAAGCTTTTATAATAATGCTACAAAATGACAGAATAGTTACATAGATCATTTAATTAGTCCTAAGTATCCTCATTTTCAACAATACAAAAATCGTGCTGAAAAGTAAAAATCGAACGGAAAAGTAAAAATCGTACGGAAAAGTACAACTTTCAAAACGAAAAATCGTGCGGAAAAGTTACTTTTCCGTACGCTCGTAGGAAAAAGAGTCAATCCATTCAAAAGTTGTGGGTTACACCCGGTATACATCTTCGAATACGCATTCAATCAACTGAGTTATTTCTTGGCTTTGTTGAACATGAAATATGATTATATTAAAGCTGTAACAAGAGTAACGAGATTTTTATACGCACGAAGCCAAAGCATCTTTAGTGAAATCATTTATGCTGGCGTCTGCTTAATTCATACACATGCCATTCAAATTCTTAGCATCATCCATCGTGATAGGTCACAGTGGAACTTAGTTTATTTCTTTATAGTGACTTCGTATAGACAATATACAAAGTTCCAAGTCAAATTAAAATGGGCCATTTGTCTAAATTTGGTTCGATTGTAGTGGTACTGAGTTTCATCTACTTTTCGAGTGAGTTATTCATTTTTATAAATTTTTTCTTCAATTCGAATCATCCCATAATTTGCTTTTTGATGATATTGAATTTTGTTAATTTGTTTAAAATTTCTCATTATTTATATACATGCACTTATGTCTTTGTGTGTAAATAAGTTATATCCCCAAAAAAATGGGTGTTCACATGCTAATTCGGACAAATTTGGATTTTTCAGAACTTCTTTTTTTTCGGAACAAATGAATTAAAGTAAAATGGTTGTTTTGATTACGATTAAGAATTTGACCTATTTCGCCTCCTACTATTTTTCGGAAATGTCTGAGATTCCATCGCTGTTAGCGTGCAATGTATATAACTATAAATGACCTCTTCATGGTCATTGGGTACATTTTTGATTTATCTGTCGATTCTGCAAATCTCATAAATCTACGTAAAAAATTACCGTGTCGTTTCCATGAGAAGTGAGACACATTGAATGTTGCTACTGTTCCTCTCAGTATTGAATTATATTCACTTATAATCTCCCTAGTGCTTGAATTATTGCCGGAAATTTTTCGAGTACATCAATTTTTTGAAAATTACCCGAGTCGCGCAGCGACGAGGGTGATTTTCTTAAAAAATTCATGTACGAGATAAATTTCCAGCAATGAATTCAAGCACGCGGGGGATTCGGTAAGAAAATTTCACACCAAAATATATTAAATTAATGGTTAATTCAACTGACTTGTAGATTATTCTGAGAGAAAACAAGTTGTAACATCAGTGGGCCATGAATGGTTTTTGTTGATATAATGACAGTTACGCGTTGGTATTAGTGGCGGTGTTTGTATGTGAGAAAGGAAAATTCATTTTGCGACATTTTCAACCTAAAATTGCATTGCACATCACGCAGAACCAAAATAGTTTTGACTGGTCCATGCGGATTGTCTATTGGGAAGTGATGTGGAAAGGAATTGTTGCAAATTTCAGCCGAGTATTCACGAAAAGATAAGTTGAATAAAATTGTTTCAAATATTAAGTTCATCAAGTCGAGCATAGATAGATTTGATTGATATACATTTTTTACCGATGGACCTATTCATCGTTCAAATGCAAGTTCTCAAAATATTTTCAGACATATTCGAAATATTTAGTGAATATATAATTATGAAATATTATCTCCTTTCATATGAAAAATAACATTCCATTTGTGCATAAAAGCAAAATGTTAACTATCACATGTCAAATATTTGACAGAAAAATTTCCACTTATTAATTTCGCCCAGGGTACCCAGGAGGATAAAAATTCCCGGAAATTTTTTGGGTTGCCATGGCAACTAAATAAAAACCAATTTTTTGTTTGGCTGAAAAAGTAAGGTGTGAAATTTTCATGGCAACAAAAGATATCCGATAGCTTTGTTTTTTTACACAAACATCTAATTAAGAGCACATTGACCACCTGATACACCCACTCAATTCCAGCATGGATTCTTATTCGAGTATGTCAAAGTTTATAAAAAGTTTTTCAACAGCAAGATTTACTTTTAGTCCGGTGGTAGGGAGGGTTTTGGTAGCCCATGAGTGCGACGGGATCACCCAAGTTATTCTTATGTATTTTGACCCGCTGAATCCGAATTTTAAGATTGATAAGCCGTGAAAGCATTCGGAAAATTGTTATGAACGATTTTCTGAGTGAAATCGAAAAATTCATTTTTTCAAAAACGAATGGCGTCATATTATTTTTCATAAAAATCTCTACATAAAAGGTATCTACAAGTTTTTCCCCAGAATTCACCGTTTTCGAGTAAAACGAGCTCCAAATTCGAAAAAATGCGATTTTCTCAATTTTCTGTGCTCTCTCATTCAGTCACATAATGATATTTTCAGGATCACTTTGTCCCAAATTATACATGTATTGTCTCGACTATGAATAACAAAACAGATATTATTGAAAAAGTCATTCATGTGGATTTTCCGATACTTTTACCTAGCGAAGCGGCATTTTTTTATTCGCGAGGCTCACGTCGTGGGCGAATTTCTTATAGTGTCAATGAAAACGGGTTCAGCACATATTTTTTCATGATCAGAATGCATTTCAGTAGCGGAAAAATGGAACATTTTGCTGCTTAAAAGTAAAACAATTTTCCTAGGAAAATCGAAAAATGCATTTTTTCCAAAAATAAATGAAGCTATAATATATTCTCTACAAAAAAGGTTTTCAACAATTTTTTCTTCAAAATGCACCGTTTTCGAGTAAAATGTGCTCGAAATTCGAAAAAATGCGACTTTCTCAATGTTTAGTGCTCTCTTATTCACCTTTCAGTCACAATGATATTTTCATGACCACCTTGCCCCAAATTATTCATATATGTCTCGACTATGAATAACAAAGAAGGCACTCCTGAAAAAATCATTCATGTGGATTTCCCGGCACTGAATTTCCCGATATTTAAAACATTGAAAAAAATTGAAAATTGAATCGCCCTCATTAATACACTTGTTCGTTAAATAATCATCAAGGAAAGTTCGACGACATGTTAATGGTTATTTAACGAACAAGTGTATTAATAAGGGCGATTAACAAATGAGATAATTTAAAGCGTGAGCGGAGCGAGCGCGTTAATGTTCGCGATTGTTAATCGCCATTTTAATTCACGAGTTCCTTACAAAACTTTTCCGTTGACCGTAATTTTCCAACAAAAAAAAATCGGTTCCATTTGGGTCTTGGAACCCTCGACCTCGCAATCATCTCAAGTCTTACACAAGCATTTTAGCAGCCGGCTGCGTGACTACTTATTAACGTTATTGGCAACTGGTATATTGAATGTTTTCTGAATATTTTTTTACACAACTTTTCCGTGGACCGTACTTTTCAAAAATAAAAATATCTTACTTTTAATTTTCAGTTTCATTATTATAAATATTGATATTAGAAATTGTACAACCATTGAAACTTAATGAATTTTAAGAAAATACAACAATGAAATAAATAATGACAGATAGTACTAACACAGCTACTTAATTTCAAAATAAATGTAGCGGGTAAGTATATGGTTGCCTACGCCACAGGCCACTAATAAGTATAATATGTATTGGAGCAATGTACGTTGGGTTGCATATAAGTAAATTGTTGATTAATAGAAAATCATTCATTAACAGGGGTCATTAATCAACGATTTTGAGTGCGTTAAAATACATCGTAAATGAACGGTCGACGGAAAAGTGATACATTATGTGACTCAATACTCGAGAAACTGAGCAAATGTACTCTAATAACTATTATCCTGAGAGATTACAGCAAAATTGTTACAAAATTATTACAAAAATACTGCAGTTTATTTGAAAGGAAACTTTCACACATGTTTCGTGCCAAAATCATGTACTAATTTTTCACACAGTTTTCTAAGATTTGGCAAATCGATGTTATAAGAAATTGATTGAGGAAAGAGAAGCTTCTTGTCAATTTGAAAATGTGTTTTTATATTTCATTGAATAACAATTAATTTAAAATGAAATTTACTCGAATTGAGTTAAGAAGAAGCAGCTGTAAATTGATTGCACAATAGGCCATAAGCAGATATTGTGTAATTACCAGAGCGATATCGTATTATTGTCTACAAGATTGCATAAACAACGCCATTATATCTTCAGAATGTGAGGAACTTTCATTTTAAAAGTTATTAACATCTGTCAAAATTCAATATTTGATGAAAGTAGTCCTCCCTCAAACCAGGGAGGAAAGTACTTTCCTCCCCCTCATTTCAAGTAAGTTGTAAACGATGAAACTTGTGAATCTATTATAATCAAATTGTTTCCGCAATTTCTAGAACATCTTATATATCCTGTATTCTGGTAAAAATCAAACATGAATGTTACTTCTAGTTTAGTTCTTCAACAGCTATTTGTGTATTTAGAGAGCAAAGCGATTGAAAAAGATTAATCTTTGGAGAACGACAATGATACTTTGTGCTCGAAATACACACATTATTTTTTCTACAAGCACAGCTCTTAGAAAAAAAATTATCGACAATTCATTCAAATAGGCACATAACATTACTTATGAGAAAATCACTCAATAGCAATCCGAAATGTATAAGCTATCTAAAAAGTAAAATAACGTTCTTAAAAACAAACTCCGATCCGACTCCGACCCGACTCCGACCCGACTCAGACCCGACTCCGACCCGACTCCGACTCCGACCCGACTCCGACCCGACTCCGACCCGACTCCGACCCGACTCCAACACGACTCCGACCGGACTCTGACCCGACTCCGACCCGACTCCGACCCGACTCCGACCGGACTCTGACCCGACTCCGACCCGACTCCGACCCGACTCGAAAACGAACAATAACGAACAATAAATCGAAGTTGGGTTAGAAAAGCCACGTTGGGTTAGATCAAAACTATACTTCCAACATGATTTTCTGATTATCTGAGCCAAATTGAAGTCGGAAAATGAAAAACGAAGACGAATAAGAATTCGAAGTTAGGTTCGATGAGTCAGGTTGGGTTAGATTGGATAGTTCTGATCTAACCCAACCTGACTCATCTAAAGAATTGACTGAATCAACTGGCCGAGAGGCTATCCAGGCCAATTTGTAGTCGAAAAAATGAAAAAACAAAAACGAAAAATAAATCGAAGTTGGTTATATAGCCAGGATAGGTTAGATCAAAACTATCTAATCCAACATGATTTCTCTAAATCAACTTGCCGGAGGCCTATCTGAGCCAAATTGAAGTCGGAAAATGAAAAACGGAGACAAATAAGAAATCGAAGTTAGGTTAGATAAGCCAGGTTAGGTTAGATCAGAACTATCTAATCCAACTCTGACCCGACCCGACTCCGACCCGACTCGAAAACGAACAAAAACGAACAATAACGAACAATAAATCGAAGTTAGGTTAGAAAAGCCACGTTGGGTTAGATCAAAACTATCTATTCCAACATGATTTTTCTAAATCAAGTTGCCAGAACCCTATCTGAGCCAAATTGAAGTCGGAAAATAAAAAACGAAGAAGAATAAGAATTCGAGGTTAGGTAAGGTTCTAACGAATTGACTGAATCAACTGGCCGAGAGGCTATACAGGCCAATTTGTAGTCAAAAAAATGAAAAAACAAAAACGAAAAATAAATCGAAGTTGGTTATATAGCCAGGATAGGTTAGATCAAAACTATCTAATCCAACATAATTTCTCTAAATCAACTTGCCGGAGGCCTATCTGAGCCAAATTGAAGTCGGAAAATGAAAAACGGAGACAAATAAGAAATCGAAGTTAGGTTAGATAAGCCAGGTTAGGTTAAATCAGAACTATCTAATCCAACCCGAATTGACTGAATCACTGGCCGAGAGGCTATCCGGGACAATTTGAAGTCAAAAAACACAAAACAAAAATGAAAAATAAATCGAAGTTGTTATATAGCCAGGATAGGTTAGATCAAAACTATCTAATCCAACATGATTTCTCTTACTCAAACTTGCCGGAGGCCTACCTGAGCCAAATTTCGGAAAATGAAAAACGAAGACATATAGAAATCGAAGTTAGGTTAGATAAGCCAGGTTAAGTTAGGTTAGGTTAGGTAAGGTTAGGTTAGGAAGTTGCAATTGCCAGGAGCTGAACCCGGATTACAAGCACAAGACCCTAGCCATTGCAACACCGCAGATTCTCAGATGGACATGACTGTATTGTCTATACTTTCCATCATGCAAGTATGGGTCCGTTTTAGACGAAAGCAGATGAGATGCGTTTTAAATTTACAAAAAAAGGTTCATTAAGTGGGTAGGAGGAAAAATCATATATATTACATGGGAGTAAAGTGCCTTTCCTCCCTTGGATGTTTACTGCCCTCCGCTTCGCGGGGGGGAAAGTGGCACTTTCCTCCCTAGTAATACAAATAGCTATTTTTGGTCTATTGCGAAGAAAGGTTAGGTTAGGAAGTTGCAATTGCCAGGAGCTGAACCCGGATTACAAGCACAAGACCCTAGCCATTGCAACACCGCAGATTCTCAGATGGACATGACTGTATTGTCTATACTTTCCATCATGCAAGTATGGGTCCGTTTTAGACGAAAGCAGATGAGATGCGTTTTAAATTTACAAAAAAAGGTTCATTAAGTGGGTAGGAGGAAAAATCATATATATTACATGGGAGTAAAGTGCCTTTCCTCCCTTGGATGTTTACTGCCCTCCGCTTCGCGGGGGGGAAAGTGGCACTTTCCTCCCTAGTAATACAAATAGCTATTTTTGGTCTATTGCGAAGAAAATTTACTTTCCACACAGTATATCATCATGAGGAAAACTTTAGGACATACAAAGGAGGTTTTTGGGCAAAGTTGCGTAATTATCTTGACTAGTTTTGAAATTCCATATGAAAAATGAAATTCCATTCGTACATAAAAGCAAAATATCAACTATCACCTGTCAAATTTCCACTTCTTTTTCTTTGTTATTTTTTGGCCCTTGCTCCCTTTTGGTGCATTCAGCCAAAAATTTCCACTTATTAATTTCGCCTAGGGTACCCAGAAATATAAAAAATTTTCTAAAATTTTTTGGGTTGCCATGGCATCTAAACAGAAACGAATATTTTTATTGGCTAAAAAAGTGAGGTGTTAAATTTTCGCAGTAATTATTCGAAAATGTCCCGCTTCATATGGGATTTTTAATATACGATGGAAATATTCCAGAAAATTAATTTTTTGAGACCCCATTACAATAATGTTATAGATAAAAAATACACTAAGAACTAGGTTAGGAATTATTGTACTGAATTCTGTAAAGTTGGCAGCTTATTACAAATAAATCTGCTGTAATTTGGAATTTACGAATCGGAACATGAAAATCATTCCTCTGTCGAGTGTTCACGTTATGAACGATTTCATTAACGGTAAATTAATTTTCATGTCTAAAAACATAATTGGCTAATTCAAGAATGAACGAATAGGAAAGGGTGAATTTCTTGTTCTGTAAAAACAAATTTCTTCATGAGCTGGGGACTGCATTTTTTTCGTACAAAAACATATCTGGAGCTGACGTTTACTTACGACTTACCCCACAGAGAAATGTTGTAACTCACTCTCGATGCTCCTTGAAAATGCTACAATGAAAGTAAGTTGTTGTTTTGTTGAAATGCTTTTGAGTTTCCTGAAAAGTAACAAAATTAATTAACATTTCCAATCACAAGGGAGCAGTGTTTTCTCCAATTAATTTATTCATAGTATTGCCTTAAATTTATGATTATTTCAGTTTGTACTTCATTGTATTGTTTTTGTGAGCCATAATCTGAACAACTCTAGGAATGCCAAAGAAAGTAAAATAAAACTGCAACTTTGACACTGTTATTATCATTGAATTGGTAAACAGCATTCCACAGAATGAAATTTCAAGCTGTCTGTCATCGTTTCCGTATCGACATTGTGTTCATGATAAAAATCCTTATAATAAAAAGTTAATTAACAAAGAAAATTTTAAAGACAAGCTTTTATTCAAATGCGCTAAAAAAAATTAGAAAGATTAGATGGGTTTATTCTATGAGTTACAGTTTCAAGAGCTTGCCACGCGAAGATTTCAGTTCGAATACAAAAGCTTTCGAATCTATAACTCACAGAATAATTTTGCACATTGTACATCTGGAGAAATTATTTCTCACTTTCTAAAAAAGTATTTTTTGCACTTCCATGACTAAGGAGCCAACTTCAGTCCCATATGAAATGTATCTTTCAGTCCCTAGGGAGATAAAGTTGCATTGCAAATCCCTACGGACATAAAGTAAAAATCAAACATTACCGCAGCTACCCTATTAATAACTAGGACAAAAATTAGGAAGTATTCCATTATAAATCTTTATTGATTGAATTAAGATTGTATCTGATATTAACATTATTGCAACTGATGAAACTAAATGGGCGATTATTTGTATTTGATAAGTGAATATTAGAGGAAAGTGAAGAGATGTCATGTTCTTGACGTATCGGTTAATGTCAACATTAACTGAAATGACACTGAATTGAAAAAGTTTGATGACACCGTTGCTATGACGTCACCTACCGAGTAAACCAAGTGCCATGTTTATATAACTCATCAAAATAATTAGTTGCATTATTATTGATATTTATAAAACTGGGAAGTGCAAAAAATAGCGTATATGCCGCAGGACTAAAGTGATATTTTATCCCTTACGTGATTAAAACATTCACTTTAGTCCCTTGCTATATAATATACTATTATTTCGTGCTTTTTTGTTAGTACGGATTTCTGATAAAGCATTATTATTAAAAGGCATATTTCCTGTGAATTTTGGGCTGTTTAGCTCTTCAATGAGAAAGCCATCTAAATATTAACTTGTCCGCCATCCTGGAGCCGTCGTCTTGAATTTATGAAGAATCGGACCATAATTACAAAACTCGTCTGTTATCTCAGATTTATGAGTTTTGACAACAAATTCCCAAGAATCGACGCATAACCACCACAATCGTCCGCCATCGTGGCACCCCCATCTTGAATTCATGAATTTTGACAAAAAATTCATATTCTCCACCCCGAAAACCTCCATATACTTAATTCAAAATTGACTCGGATCATAATCACCAAACTATTTCGCCATATTGAAGCCGCCATTTTGAATTTATAAATTTTGACAATAAATTCCGAATCTACGAGCTCGAGAACCTCCAAATACCAATTTTGAATTGAATCGGACCATAATAAAAAAACTCGTCCGCCATCTTGACGCCGCCAATCACAAAGTTTGTGATAATAATAGTAGTTTAGTGATAAAATAGTAGTTTAAAGAAACTTTACTTTCCATGGACTGAAAAGTAATAAATAATTGACCATTTAATTTCTCAATCGATCTATATTCTCATATTTTTTAGTTTAATTTAACAATACACAGCGTTCAAGAGCTCAAGAGAACTTTATCAAACACCCCACGCTTTTTTTACATTTGAGAAATTAAATTGTCATTTATTTTTTACTTTTTAGCCATGGGAAGTAAAGCGTGTTCGCTAGTTTTTTTAAACTATAATTTTGAATCGAATCTGATCATAATCACAATGCACGTCCTTCATCTTCGGCCGCCATCTTGAATTCATACATTTTTACGAAAAATTCATAATCTCTGACCCCGAAAACCCCCACACACTAATTTTGAATCGAATCAAACCATAATGACATCTTGGAGCCGCCATCTTTAATTTATGAATTTTGACAGACAATTCGAAATATGCGACCTAAAAAACCTCAAATACCAATTTTGAATCGAATCTGACCATAATCACAAATCTCGTCCGCCATCGTGGAGCCGCCATTTTGAATTCATGAATTTTGATAAAAAAATCATAATCTCCGACTCCGAAAACCGTTATATACCAATTTTGAATGGAATCGGACCATTATCACAAATCTCGTCCGCCATCTTGGAGCAGCCATTTTGTTTTTTTATAACACAAAAATGTCATATTGCATTGCATGAACACCTGCCAAATTTCAAATCATTCGGACGTCTGGAAATGGGTGAAAATCACGCCCTAAGGAGTCAGTTACAAACATACAAACAAACAAACATACAAGTGAAGCTAATATAAAGCGTTTAAAAAGATCGTGCCCTCGAACCTGAGAGAAAATAAATTCAAATATTATCTATACAATCTGTAAATATTGTCAAGGAGGAGATTTTAAATTGGGCAATTGGAATAACGTTATTCAAGTTCGAACAATACCTACTCATTCAGATTAAATTCACGATAAGATTTGATCTTGTATAGTTGCCCACGCATATTTCTCGTTAGACTTTTGATTGTCCTATTCGAACGGAGCCCAAAGAAAAAACAATCTATGAACTTTTTATAAGCTTATTATTGAGAATGATGATATAAAGATTATAAGGTGAGTTTCAAAAAGTTTGCACCATATGGGAATCTGTTTTTTATGCATTTGTCAGAAAATTTTAATCTTCATAAAAGTTCGTGCTTCGCGAAAAACTTGTATTTATTTTGTTTTGATCAAAATTCTGAATTTTCAAACGTTGTACAGGGAAGAAAATTTTAACCAAGGGTTTGTTTAGAAAAATTGTTTTGAATCGCAAACAATATTAAGTTATGGAATCACAGCCACCTACGCAACAATTTGTTTTTCCTATTTTTTTATAGTTCTAGCGTCATGAAGAGCATTAGTATCTCATATGCATCCCTCATATTCCAACAACGATATTTCAATGCGAAATTTGGTACAATTCATCATTTTTTGTACTAGAATATTAACGTTTGCTGAAAATTGTTTGAATTAGGTTTTTGGTGTACCTTTGATATATCACTCAATATATCCATAATAACTATCAGTATAATTTTATGGAAGGAAATTAGTGAATAAATCAAATAATTATTGGTAAACGATTAAATAATACAATTCTGCAACTTTACGATCATTTTAATCATAAAAAATTGTATTTTTTAATTTTTTTATGGATTGTATGTTTCAAATGGATCACTCTGTATAAAAATGAGGAAAAGGAAACCAACTGACGTCACATGCTCTTTCAGATGACAAAAAATTCATAAAAGAAACGAATCGAATTTTCAGAAATTATTGTCATTTGTCAAACTGTAAATAGCCTTATCCAGAAGGTACAGGGAGCGCTTGCAATTGTTTTCTCTGCAATGAGGTACATTGCACAAGTATCTGTTGGATATATTCAATACCCGTCGTGGTATTAGCCAGGGGAGTAGTTGTTTTCTAACAGGTATTTGCCACAATTAGCCTACGTAGTGGGTGTATGGGAGTAAAAAGGATAAAATTAACGGTCGGCGACGACTATCGTTGCTCTAGGCGCATTCAGACAGTCGTTGCTGGCCGAGCATTTTATTTGGCTTCCCTCTCTGGTTCTGGCTTAAATCAAAATAATTTTTCGACGGTTCGAATGAATTCAATAAGCGTCGAGTGATGTGGTTTTGATGTTTTGGGTAGCTTCCATTTCTTGATTTCTAGTATATATACGTAAAAATTAAATATCTCAAAAAAGAAGATTTTGTAAACTAGTAGAATAAATCAATTAATGAATTACATGCTGGGCAGGAAAATATTCTCCATCGAAAATCGAAAAATGTGTTTTCTTTCTAATATCTAACAGAAAACAACTACTTCCACACTGGGTATTCCTCTTAACCTGAGGAAAGCAAAGGTCGCAATCGTATTTTTGTATAATCCAAGGTGCTCGATAATTATTAATACGACCCAATGCATTCATTGGTCTAAACTTTAGCTGCAGGAGAAGTCTGGGTAGGTTTTATATACGTTTTTTGTCGAAAGGTGACTTGATGACAGAGTTTGAGTTACTCCGTTCAATGTCAAAAACAAGACCAAGTCCATGAGCAGCAAGGGCTGCTACTTAGAATTAAATGTTCTGATCTCGAATCCCTCCTCTTTTTCAAGGTCACTCAATCCATTTTGCTATGAGGATATTACAACCTCATGGATCCATGGTCGCACTGTTGCCAGAAAGTATACCCGTGTAACGGACGCTGACTCCTATGAAGGTGTATAATTTTGCAACCGTTGACGTTGAGTGGTCGCAGCTCTTATTGACTATCATTATTATTATTATCATTCAACCACTTTGAGAAAGTCAATGTTTTAGCGAAAATTCGTGATTTTGTCAAATCAATTAGTAAAATTAAAAAATGATTCTGATTTTTGTTCGTTATAGTCACGTTTATTCTTGTTTTGATTGTATAGAAATCACCGACAGTTATGCTGAAGACATGGCAAATCCATATAAATTATCATTCGAAGACATACACACGAATTTAACAGCCACCAACCATCCGATTCATTCATCACTTGAAACTTTTTTTTCAAAGTTTCCTACGTCTGACGTACCTGAAACATCCACCAACTCTATCACTAGTGCAAGGAATAATCTGAGGAAACATAAACGTAAGAAAGAAAAGAAGAAGAGAAGACGAAGAAAAAAAGGTGAGTTCAAAATAAATAAAGATTCAATCAGTAGGAAAATTAAATTTTTAGGCAAGTAGTTGGAATTTGACAACTGTACAAAAATATTTTATACAGTGTGACCCATTAAATAATAATAATAATAATAATAATAATAATAATCTCTTTATTTACTCAGACTGATTTGTACAACCACATGAGCAGAAGTACAAATGAAAATGGAAGCACCCATATAAAACACATTTTTCAACAAATTCGAATGATTTTGTTTTCATCAGGTAGACATTCAAAAAGTCTACTAGGACACCAAATTTCATGGATAAATCTCCATTTCCATGGCCAACTAATCTTATTGTTCAAGGTCAAAAATCTAAAAAAATTACTAACGATTTTTTTAGAAAATATCTGACTACACCACTGGTTCCACGATATTTTCAAATGGTTCACATGTAAATAACGTTGGAATGAGTGAAATAATAAAAAAATTATAAGGAAATGAAATTTTAGAAATATGCCTTTTAATCAACCCACCACTTCAATTTCAAAATTTTTGTAACAATTTTGACTACACCACTGGATTCAGGGTATCTTGAAATATTACTGACCATAATTTCATTGAAATTTATTGATAAATAGAAAAATAAGAAATTTTGAGATAAAATGACATTTTCCTGAAATTCCATTTTCAAATTTTATTTTCTTATGATGTTCTTATATATGAACAGATTTCGATGAAATTTTGACCAGTGATATATCGAGATCTTCTGAATACAGTGGTGTATTTTGAATTTTGATAAAAGTTCTGAAATTGAATTAGTGGGTTGATTAAACGGCATATTTATCAAATTTCATTCCCTCATAACTTTTTTGTTGATTGACGCATTTCAACGTAATTCACATATGAATCATTTGAAAATGTCGCGAATCTAGTGGTTTAGTCAGATTTTTTCTAAAAAAATCGCTAGTAATTTTTTAGATTTTTGACCTTGAAAATAAGATTAGTTGGCCCTGGAAATGGAGATTTATACATGAAATTTGGTTCCTAGTAGACTTTTTGAATGTCTTACTAAAGAAAACAGGATAGGCTTCTAGAGGACGTTTGATTCTATGAAACTATGTCTGCGGCAGCACCTCAAGATTCTTTTCATGGATAGTCGAAGTAACTGCAGTGGTATTTCTCTTCCAATAGAATTTGAAGCAATCTTTATCCAATCGAAATGAGTTTGGTATAAAAAGAAAGGTAAATCTTTGATCTATGTACGTGCTGTAATGTATTTTTGAAATCTACCCAAAAAATTGCTTCAAAATAACTGCATTTTTGGGACATTTTTGAGATTTTTTTTGTGAAAAAGTGGATTGAAAATTCAATTTCCATTACAGCACGTACGTAGAACCAAACTTCCTCTAGAAGCCTGTCCTTGTTTGAAATCGATAAGACGAACCGTTTTTTAGTTATCAATTGACTCTTTTATCCTTAAAAAAGTCCCAAACGTGATCGCGCTCATGGCCTCCTAATTTTGTCAAGTCTTCCTCAATTGTTCTGGTGTTATCTCCCTACTTGTGCTAATACTCTCCTTTAATCAGTTCAAGTTTCATGGTCTGTTTTAATGAACATTTTATTTGAAATATGCTCACAGAAAAACATTATAATGATATGACGTCTGGTAAATGAGGGGGCCAACAAATAAAAAAAGGACTACTCCTCGATTTGGAATATTCTACCTAGACATTGATTTTTCGTGAATAGTGTTTATTTGCATTCATCACCCAGTAAGGATTCTCTGTTGCTTAGTACCTGGAATGTTTCTCGAACATAATGTTGAACTGGTTCGTCTATCTCTGGATTTTCCTTCTTTCTTGGTAAATGTTTATCATAAACAGTTCTATTGAACAATGTATCAATCCCGAAGACAGTGGTATGGTAAATTGGTTCACGATCTTTATGTCTTCTGTTGAAATCTTCAGCGGCTTTCCTTATTAATCGATCATTATCAAAAACTAAACAGGCAATCTCAATTATCTCGAATAAGTTGAGATTTACCATTTTGAAAACTCACAAGACCCGTTTATCATTCACTTTACCGCAAATACTCGTGGAAAGCGTCTTGAGAGAAAGGTTACTGATAAATTATTTTCAAAGCCTGCTATAAAAATCTGTCTGGCTTATTGATCTCACTGGCCGTATGAAATAAACTTACTTTATGGAGTTTTTACTCAGAACTGACATCATACATAATGACCATATTATTGACCATTTCATTCTAGAACTTTTGTCAGGGTTTGTTTATTGAGCCCCTTTTTAAGTTTCTTTTACTTCAGGTTTCAACAGCCTGGAATCGGAGTAATGGCGAAGAGTGTCATTTGTGAAATGTTGTACTAAAAAAATCTTTCATTTGCATGTTTTCCAGGAAACCATGTGATTGGAATATCTCGGCAGCAGTCGGATGAAACTGGCTCTGAAACTATCACCAGACGAACATTCCTGAAAAGAAAAACCAGGAAAAGAAAAAGGAGAACGAAAACTCGTAGGCGAAAGCCGAAAAAAGGGAACGCAAATATTCTCGAAATAGTTACAGCCAGAGTTCCTGGACATCATTCATCGGACGCGACATTCAATAAGTCTGTTATAAACGAAATAATGAGGAGGTTGAATGAAAATCCCAAAAGTAGTTTGGATGAGCTCAAACATTTTTACGCAAATACAACTTTGAATTTTTCTTCTGATGATTTCTCGATGGAAAATTCGGTGGACCCTGAAAAGCATGTATCATCAGGAAGTATTGGTGAGAACCCTTTTTTTTATATTATTTTTATTCCCGTTAACATTATACGATCAAAAATAGAAACAAATGTATTTTTCTGCATGGTCCTTTTATTCTGAGGGCGCTGCAGTCTACAGAAGAGCTCATTATAGACCATTTCAGTATTACGTCATGCTGGAGGGCAACCTGTCAAATTTAAAGCTTTTTAGGTTGAAAGCTGGCTGAAAAATGCCAAAATAATGTCACTTAAAGATTTTTAGGGTGAAAAAAAGTCGAAAAATTACAAAATAATGCCATTTGAAGCTATTTGGGAAAACTAGTCGATGAGTGATTCAGCGGTGGTTATTGTGGGTGTACCACAAGGTACAATTCTCTACTCCTTTTTTTTTTATTTACATAAATGACATGAGTCAGATTAAAAACTTTCACGGTCGTATAATTTCTTACGCAGACGATACTGCAATTGTTTTCTCTCATAGCTGTTGGTCAGAACTATATCAACTCACTGAACACAATATTTCTAAGCTATATACATGGCTAAATCGAAACCTGCTCAGCTCAAATTTTTCAAAAACAAAATACATAGCTTTTTCACTCGACCAAAGAGATCAACCATCAGGGGAAAGTCTGAATATTCAGAAAAATGATTGCCAAGGCCATAGTGATTGCACCTGTCCCAAAATAGAAAAAACCAATACAGTTAAATATTTAGGAGTAATGTTAGATCAACATATCAGATGGGACGAGCATATTAACTACGTTATCAACAGATCAAAAAAACTCATTCATAAATTTTATACACTTAGGGACATATTGAGTAGAAAAGTAATTGATTTCAGGTAATCTATATAACCTATGTAATTATATCTATTTCCTCATCTTATCTACTTCGTCAACTTACTGGCCTTTCCCATATTGTGTTCTGTATAGTACTGACATTATGTTCCTTTTATTTTTTGATCTTCGATTCTGTTTTCCATCAGAAACTCCAGCAACCGTAGTGTCCTCGCAGCTGGCCAATGAGAGGATTGGACAACCAGCAACTGGAAAACCAAAAACAAAGAAACGGAGAAGAAAACATAGAAAGCCTAGACGCAAGCTTAAGCCAAGAAAGGGAAAAATACTTGAAATATCAACTTCCAATGAACTGCATCCTTCTGGCAAATTTGAATCAAATAGCTCTGCTCTGAACGCAATGATACAGAATTTTACTGGTATTCACGGAAACAGTACTTTTTCATCGACTGGAATCTGGGTGGAAAATTTGGTGGCTCCTGTTCCGAATCCTGCTGGGATACCAACATCACTGACCGACATTGGTGAGTATAACGAATCACGTAATCATTAATCACTGTTGGGGAGTCCATTTTAGTTCAATTGTATTCTGAAATTTTGAAAAACTGGTTCAAGTAATTGTAGTACACCACTTACCAGAGACACAGATGCAAAATGGGACCAATGGAAGAATCTGGTAAGAAAGGGCAACTTTCCCGCCAATATCAACCTTCAGAATCGCAGAGGTCACTACAATTAGGCAAATTTTCGTTATCGTCCCAAACATCACTTATCAAATCAAATCAAAATTTACTTTATTATCGGAAGATATAAATCTCATGAAGTCATATAATAAATAGGTATATATAGGTATATATAAATTCCAAGGAATTTACTTGAATACGTTTGCTCAATGACAACGTCAATGCTCAAAGGGATGTCTGGTAAATTACACTTAAATGATAAGAGCTTGGTTTTATCTATATTTAACGAGAGCAAATAGGAGTTGAACCACCTTTTTATATTGGAGATATAATTACTAATACTCGAGTTTAGTCTATTTATATCGGCCTCATGCCACAAGATGGTCGTGTCGTCTGCAAATATAGTAAAACTGCCATAAATTTTTCGACAAGACAAATCGTTATATAATAGGAAGAGAAGAGATCCCACTACAGAGCCCTGAGGCACACCATGATTGATCGTTCTTGTTTCTGAGTTAGTGTTTGTTTTACCGAATTGAGTACGCTTACTCAGATAGGACTCAATCCAACTAAGGCTCTGAACCCATAAAGTTGAAGCTTGCGCAAGAGTATTTATTCCATGATTTACATGATAGGTCACAAAATACTGCCGCGCAAACCTATCTATACAAGTTTCTCTGAGAGGAGAAAATAGCGTCTCCTGTACTTTTTTGTGGTTGGAAACCAAACTGTTGAGGATTCAGAACTTTTCTAGTGGATAGAAACTTCATCAATCTAGTTTTGACCAACTTCTGAATGATTTTTCCCAAAGTCGGAATAAGAGAAAAAGGACAGAAATTTGTAGGATCCGAAGTATCTCCCTGTTTGTGAATAGGAATTACTACACTAATTTTCACGAAGTTCGGAAAAAGTCCTTCAGAGAAAGACTCCTTAATTAACTGGACCAAAAGTTATAGTGTGAATATGGGCATATTCTCGAGTATTCTTACTCCAATGGCGTCTGTTTTTGAGTTCACATTGAAAAAAATGTGGTACGTTATATCAATAAATGCCGCTCATTACCTTTTCGTTCATTGGCAAAATAAATGTTTTATCGTGGCAATGAATAAACATTCACTGACGTTCGTAGTTATTCATTGGTACAATGAATTCAAGTTTATTGAGATTAACAATGATCGTTTTTAACATTTATGAACAGGTTTCGTTGCTGCTAAGGAAAAGTTCATTGAGATGAGGAAAGGGGTACACTGAAACAATTTGAAATTGTTCATCATATTAACGAACATAATTCATGGTCCAAGAGCACTGATGTATATATTATTAAAAAATATTGAATATTATATTAATGAATACCTCTTCGTTTATTGGCACAATACAGTTTTCCTCAAGTCAATTAAATCATTCACTGAAATATGTATGTTTTTATTTTTACAATGACTTCAAGTAATTACCATTCATTGGATTGATGAAAAATATTCATCGTCGAAGTAATCTAAATCATTATACCAATCACACAGCATTTATTCGAAGATCGAAAATAATAATTAATCTAACGAATACAGTTTCATCAATTGATCGAATTCAATTCATTGCTTGGGTGAACACTCTTCATTCTTTTGATGAATGGAATTCATTACCCTAACGAACCTATTTAATGTACTTGACCATGATACCAACGTAAGCATTCACTGATATTATTAAAATCCTTATACATAGTATGGATAACCAGTGGTACATTGACATAATGATTGCGTTCATTGGACCAATATTGATGAAGATATTCATTGAGCCACTGAACCTTTTCATTGTATTCAGGTACCAATTTTTTTCGGCTTTGTAGAAATAACGACACTCAAAATATTTAATAAATAATATCTATTAAATTCAGTTAAATTCACAGAATGATATTATATTGATATTCAAAAACCGTCTCTGCTTGAATTCATTTAGCTTTAATCAACTTTTTTTCCAGCAAACCGTCATTTCACTGGTGCCAACCGAACCGTAGATAAGTATGAAAAGTATAACAGGTGTCGAAAAAGCAAGGGCAGATGTAGTCATATTTGTAATCCCGAAGGATCAAATAGATGTTCATGCCTAGAAGGATTCTACTTAGCTGAAGATCGCAGATCTTGTTATGGTGAGAAAATAATAAAGGATTTCCTAGTATCCTAGGTATTCTTTCTTATATTACAACACATTTGAAATGCAGAAGGAAGGTCGTGCATACAGTATCGGAAAGTTTCCATCTTGGGTATGGTGGTTTCAAGACTAGCTTGCTATATGTTGAGAGAGCATTACAATTTTCTCCTCTACTCGCTCGAGGAAGGGATATCAACGTGAGCTGTTATATCGTTGGGCGAGGTAACAGGAGAGGCGCGCAGTAGTGCGTCTCTCTTATTTATGTGGTATTATCGTATCATTGCGTTCATTGTTGCTCGCGTAGATTTCTGTCTATACCCCAGATGAAAAGTTTCCGATACTGTATATCGCAATTTACTTCTCACCAGTGTCATAGTATAGAGAACCATTCCCAGCAAGATCTGTTATTGGTCCTATACCTTGTGACACATGCAGACTCATGGTACACGCCCTTTTCTCCTTTGTTTCTGTAGCTATATTTCTGAAACATTGAATATGCTCACTATAGGGCATTTTTTGACATATTTGGAAAAAAATCCTACTTTTGGTTTTTCCGGAAATGACATCAACTTTTGATTTTCAAATTAGACACCCTGTATATTGTAACATTTTTTAAATCTGCATAATTTTCTGAATCCAATGATACCTCATAGTTGATATTTCATTCGTCAGAACACCCATTTCATTTTTCGATCTAGAGCGCCCTGAACTCCTTAAAATTATTCCAAATAATCAAAATAATGCTACACCATCGTAATTTCGATTTAAAAAGTAACGTGGTTCGAAATACGTGCCAAAAAAGTAAACCAAAACCTTTTTTTACTTGAAACTCCGTTTTTTCAAATGGTACCATAATGGTTCTCTATCGTCATTCGAAAGTACCATCGATGGGGTATCCATCCATGTTAACTTTGTTTCTGTCTAACCAATACGAACACGATAATGGAGTTTAGACAAGTTTAAGTATCTTCTCGGTTCAATAACAAAGGTGGCTATGGAACACAAACGACACTTTGACGTTTCAAATTTCACGGAGATCTAGTCAATATTTCATCCAACCGATAGTGCTCCTAAATCTCGAATACTCAAAGCCTTGGTTCAAATGTAAGTAAGTAATAACAATTAGGTTTTCTCTCACAATTCAATTAATAAAGAAACAAAATAAAAAAGAGAAATAGCTGTTCGAAATGTCCACCACCAACATTCAAACATTTTCGAGCTCGTTTGGCGGTATTTCGAACAGCATTTTTCAATTGTTAAGGTGTTATACTTTGAATGGTTTATCTAATTCGTAATTCTAGGTCATCACGGGTCGTTGGGTAAGTTTTGTAAATGATATTTTTCAAGTGACCCCAAATAAAAATATCTAAAGGGGTTAGGTCAGGTGATCTTGCTGGCCTAACAGGAAAATTGTCATTTTACATCATAATTTTTTATTTTGTTTATTTATCAACAGATTTCTATGAAATAACACCCAGTGATATTTCGAGACTACCTGAATCCAGTGGTGTAGTCAAAGTTCTGATAAAGTTTTGAAATTGAATTGGTGGGTTGAATAAACGGCATATTTTTCAAATTTCATTCCCTTATAACTTTTTATTGATTGACGCACTCGAACGTAATTCACATATGAACCATTTGAAAACGTCACAAATCCAGTGATGTAGTTATATATTTTCTAAAAAAATCGGTAGTAATTTTTTTATATTTTTTACCTTGAAAAATGAGATTAGTAGGCCTTGGAAATGGAGATTTATCCATGAAATTTGGTGTCCCAGTAGACGTAGACTTTTTGAAGGTCTACCTGATGAAAAAAAATCATTCCGATCGGTTTGAAAATGTAGATTTTATAAGTGTGATCAGGTCTTAAGTGGATCACACTGTATGTATAAAGTGATGTGCGAGGTCCTTTGTTTCAATAATTAAATATTTCCTTTTCAGATATAAATGAGTGTAAAGTGAACAATGGCGGTTGTGAAATGAAATGTATCAACACTCTTGGCTCCTACGAATGTCAATGCCCCAAAGGACTGAGAATAGCCGATGACCTAAAATCCTGCGAGGATATAAACGAATGTCTTCTAAGAAATGGCCACGGCCCTTGCCAAGATACGTGCGACAATACTTACGGTTCCTACAAATGCAGCTGTTCGAGACTGAACGGTACCAAACTGAGTGACAATGGTTACTCCTGTGAAGATGTGAATGAATGTACCAAGGACAACGGAGGATGTTCTCACGAGTGCATCAACACCATGGGTCGCGCTTTTTGCAATTGTCCTTACGGTCTGGAGCTATCTTCAGACTGGAAGACATGCCAAGGTAAAGAACATATTTCAAAACCGAAAGGCGAGCGCGAGGAACCACGAGCATAATGAATTTTAATTCTAACCGACCAACAGAATGTGTTTTCTCCACAACAACAAATTTTACATATAGTCAAATGGAAAGCCAACAAAAATTTATTTTGACATTTCAAAATGACATCTTGTCACTATGATGCCAGTCAAGGCTAACGATATTATTGCTCCAACAATGTTAGAATATTATTCTTACACGCAAAATGCATAGTTGTAGAATATCTGTTCAATATTAAGAGCGATGTTACCATGTCATCAAATTTGATTTCAGAATTGGCAAATTCCGTAACGGTTGTGGAAAAAAAACGTTCTATGTTGACATAGGCAGATTTCTGGGACATCTGATCCACAGAGCCTGGTTGCATGCCCGATGAAAATCTTTCATATTCGTTCCTTTAAAAATGCAATATGGAGGCAGAATGAACCCTCTCCATTACAACATACTCATTGTTTCAGCTTTCTTCTTCATTCTGTATATTTTTCCCCTGAATAATTTTTGTATTTATCAGTTACTTTTTCCTCCATTATTTTTATTTTTTCCTCGATTCCATCTCCGAGTTTGTCCACCTCTGTCTCGATAGTTTCTTCCTCTGGTATCTCCTGCGATGACCCTTCTTTTAGTATTCCTGGAGCACTATTTGAAGTTCTGAAGCTTTTCGAACTGTACAAATTCCAAATTCTCCGAATTCTCCTGAAATTCTTCTTCCATATTCTCACTAGTTTTTTCGAGTTTCTTTTTCTCCAATTTCTACTTGAGCTCTCTGCGACTTTCAAGTCAACAAGTGGACGAAATGTGGCAAATATCTGACAAAAACCAACTAGCCCCTTACCGAACTTTCTTCTTTTTTATGCATTTATTCTCTGCATTTGAGGAGTGTTTCTTGCTTTTATCAGGAATTCCGCTACAAAATTCGTAGGTGAGGAATTCGTGTCCGTAGAAGAAAGTAGTTACTGTCAGATATTTGCTTCATATTTTTCATTTTGTGGGAATATGTGGAAAAATGCGATTTTTTTTCGAAATTATTTGTTTTTCTCTGTACAGTATCGGAAACATTTCATCTGGGGTATAGACAGAAATCTACGCGAACAACAAGGAACGCAATGATATGCAGATACCACATAAATAAGAGAGACGCACTACTACGCGCCTCTCCTGTTGCCTCGCCCGACGAATTAACAGCTCAGTTGATGTCCCTTCCTCGAGCGAGTAGAGGAAAAATTGTAATGCTCTCTCACCATATAGCAAGGTTTTCTTTACGCTGTCATAAAACCGCCATACCCCAGATGAAAACTTTCCGATTCTGTATGTTGAGAGAGCATTAAAATTTATCTTCTACTCGCTCTAGAAAGGAATATCGACGTGCGCTGTGTGCGGTGTGTCGCATTGCCACGTGGTCCGTTAATGCGTCGAGTGGGGTAACACAGTAGTGCGTCTCTCCTATTTATGTGGTATTATCATATCATGGCGTTCCTTGTTGCTCGCGTAGATTTCTGTCTATACCCCAGATGAAAAGTTTCCGATACTGTTTGTGTGTGTATGTCGTCCTCCCATCGTATTCTTTCTTGGTTCGTTCCGATTTATCATTATACGAAATACATCTGGATTCATTTCTCATATCTACTTATAGATATTAACGAATGCGAAAACGAAGGCATCAGGAAATCTTGTGAATATGACTGCATCAATACCTTAGGCTCCTATCGGTGTGTCGGACTTTCCGACTTCCAAAACGACCAGCCTTCTGTAAATGTGGCCTGCAATCCGTTATTTCCACCAACCGAAGGATTCATCACTTGTTCGGGAAAAGGGGCACACAAATCTTATGCCCAGAATGGGCGGGAAAGAATAGCCAATAGCCCTGGAACCGTATGTGAACTCGTCTGTCCCATTGGCTACAAAATGTTTGGGGAATACCTCGTAAGGTGCAGCTCGTATGGAAAATGGGAAGGTCGCCAAGAAGGAGAATGTAAAGGTAAATCTATTAAAATTATAATATTTCCATCTACACTGAAAAAAATGTGGTACGTTATATCAATAAATGCCGTTTTTTACTTCTCCGTTCATTGGCAAAATACATTTTTCATCGTGGCAATGAATAAATATTCACTGACTTTTGTAGGTATTCATTGATACAACGAATTCAAGTTTATTGAGATCAAAGATGATCGTTTCTTACATTTATGAAGAGTTTTCGTTGCTCCTGCGGAAAAGTTTATTGAGGTGAGGAAAGGGGTACACTGAGATCAATGATGATCTAATTTGAGACCTATGAACATATTTTGTTACGGCTTTGAAAAAGATTATTGAAATGAAGAAAAAAGTACATTGGAACAATGTATATTATTTCATGAAAAAAATGTGGTACATAATATCAATGAATACCGTTTATTACGTTTCCGTTCATTGGCACAATTAAAACATTCACTGATGTACGAAGGTATTTATTGATACAATGAATTCAAGTTCATTGAGATCAAAGTTGATGGTTTTTAATATTTGCTATGGAAAGGTTCATTGAGGTGAGGAATGTGGTACACTGAAACAATTTGAAATTGTTCATCATATCGATGAACATAATTCATGGTCCCAGAGCACTGATGTATATATTTAAAAAAAATAATGTACATTTCATTGATGAATACCTCTTCGTTTATTGGCACAATACATTTTTCGTCGAGTCAATGAATGAACATTCACTGAAATATGTATGTTTTTACTGTTACAATGAATTCAAGTTTATCGAAATCAATGATGATCTATTTTCAGACCTATGAACATGTTTCATTGCGGCTATGGAAAAGATCATTGAAATGAAGAAAGAAGTACATTGAAACAATGTATACTATTTTATGAATGAAATGTGGTACATTATATCAATGAATACTGTTTATTACCTTTCCGTTCATTGGCACAATACATTTTTCATCGTGACAATGATTCAAGTTCATTGAGATCAAAGATGATCTTTTTTTACATTTATGAACAGGTTTCTTTGCTGCTATGGAAAAGTTCATTGAGGTAATGAAAGGGGTACACTGAATCCATTTGAAATTGTTCATCATATCAATGAACGTAATTAATGGTCCCAGAGATGATTTTATTGTTGCAATGAATCCAAGTTTATCGAAATCAATGATAATCCATTTTCAGATCTACACACAGGTTTTATTGGGGCTATGGAAAGATCATAGAAGGTGTAACGAAGTTACTAAGTCCCAGTTTTGCAACATTTTCCTCCCATTCTATAACTCCGTAATTAATATGTTCATGAATATAATAATAAGCCTTATGTCGAACCAAGCCATCTCGTGTTTAAATATACTCATAAATTCAGCCGAATCCTCGCATAGAAATCTCCGTTGCTGGCAAGTTAGCTTTAGCTGGTAGTACACAGCGCCTCCACTAGAGGGACCACTCCGCACGACTTCGTTGTTTGCACAGAGCAGGTTAACTTAAGCAGACAGAAGCGATCGTTGAAGCATCTTCTCAGGTAGCACAGACTACAGAGACATCCGAAGAGCTCCGAAAGGAGCCATCCGAAATAAAAGATAACTTGGAGATACGCCTTCCAATCAGGATTGCGATGTTCTGATGAATGCATGTTAATTATTTTGCATATCTTTCGGAAACTCACAGTATGCTCAATATCAGTGGGAGGCCTTCATTGCATTTACGAATGATATGCAATGATTGAATAAATACCACTTATTCAAATGATAAACAAAATAATTAGTTCAATGTGTGAAAGCATCACGAGAATAAACTGAAACATAGATTTAATGTATCAATTATTGAATCAAGGAATAACCGATACCTAATAATCACCGTTCATTGGATAGATGAAAAATATCCATCGTCGAACTAATCTGAATCATTATATCAATCATACAACATTCATTCGAAGAATGGACAAAATAATTAATTTGATGAATACAGTTTCATCAGTTGAACGAATACAATTTATTGCTTGGGTGAACACTCTTCATTCGTTTGATGAATTGAATTCATTACCATAACGAACCTATTGAATGTACTTGATCATGATATCAATGAAAGCATTCATTGATATTATTAAGATCCGTATTCATAGTATGGATAACCAGTGGTACATTGATATAACGATTGCGTTCATTGGACCAATATTGATAAAAATATTCATTGAGTCACTGAACTTTTTCATTGTATTCAGGTAACAATTTTTTTCTGTGTTCATTGATGGAAGTTTTGAATGGTGTATGGGTATCATATTAAGCGATGGACTATTTTGACTCAGAGCATGTGATATAATAGGTAGATACGCCACTTGCTGTCTATATAATGTATGATTTCCTTCAAGCAAGTGTGTGTTGGTAACTAACTAACTAAGTTTCGCGGAGAATCAACATATTAGGTTATCATAGCACATAAAGCACTATAGGTCCACTTCCTGTGCACTGAAAATCACATAGATCTGAAAAATGAGTAAGGAGCAACAAGCAAGGACTCTAGGATGACTATATGCCCACGCACACCGGATAGCTTTTCTGAGAAAAACCAGGATGATAGATGTCTCAATGCGCAGAATGGGGTAATCAGCGCTGGATCATCTCAAGTGCCTGTTACAAGCTCTAAAACGCTCTAAAACGAAATAAACGGACTCAAGATTTCTGAACATAGAGCGTCTTGGGTCAATAATTTAGTAGTCGCTAGGAAGGCAGAACCTTATTCAGAAACATCCTTGAATTGAATGAGTCCACTTTTTCCACAAGAATGCGTTTGACAAAAAGTCGAAAAATGAGTTAAATTACGGACGACATCGAGTCCACAAGGCGCGTTTCATAGTGTAACTATGTTAGAGTAAAAAAAAATCCTTGTAATAGATAACTGCATATAAATATAAGGTCAGTTCCAAATCCATGCGTTCGCAATGAAAGTTCAGTCTTAAAAACCGGTGTTTGCAATCAGCCAATAAAAATGAACCAATGGTGGTCACTTGCGCCAATGATCCTGGGGAGTCAGAAGATGATTTGGTTTAAAATATTATTTTCACTTATAATTTTTGTTGTAAAAAAATAGTGTTTATAGTTTCTTTTTAAAATTATGGCCTACGAAAACTTTCTGTATCGAACATAACCAAGTTGTAAAACGATGTAAATGCTTGATGTTAGTGTCAAAACGATGCGTTTTGAATCGATTTTTCTTTATAACGCAAAAAGTTGGTCACCATGAGCACAGAACTTTGTAAATATCTATTTATGGCAACTAGCTCCATCGTTTGGGACATACATGCATTAATTCAACACAATCGTGGACAGACCTGCTATAACCGTCATGATCGCTGCGACACGCCTGCTATTGCAGACATTTCATATTGTGCCGAACCGTTCCCAGCACACCTGAAATACGTGTTATTCATATGACAGGCTTTAACGTGTGTCCCAGTATACAAGGGAAAACGGTATTTTGATAGCGTGTGACTGCAAGAACTCTCCAAGATTGATGGAAGGGGTAGACGCTTTAAAATGCAGGTATCTTCATGCAGTTCGCGCGCAAATTCAGTATTGGGGCTACGTGAATATTTTTAAATTGACTGTCTGAAATGGTTTTTTTTTGTTTTTATTCCATAATCAGAGTGCTACAAATCACCATAATATTCTTCTGATCCCAAAGAAAATGTTTTTGAAAAATGTCTTTTCTAGTTTGATAGTTGACATATTTACGTTTTTCTGTAATTAGCATTAGTATATCTTTTGCTCCTTCTGTTTTTTTTTGTGTCTGTTGTAGCAGGTCCGTCACAATTTTGTGGGACAGAACTGCTATAGACGTCATCAGTTTTTTGTCAAAAGTACGAAACAAAAATTTTTATTTCATACAGTTTGTCACTTTTGGATAAAAATAAACTCGATTTCGTAAAAAATGGGTGATGATTTTTTGACATCCACGAATGTGTTAAGGTTCACGCGCACTTAGCATTTAGCATCAAGCTGATGTCCGCGCACTTGAGCGCACAGCGTCCCGTCACGTCTCGAATAGAGCGGCTTGAATTTTGTTTGTTTCAACATTTTAATGAGGTACATTGAGCAGTTCGTCAGAAGAAGATCTCTTTGTATAAAGTTTAATTGCCATCATGTCGTATTTCAATCTGAATACCTATTATCATATCAATAATAATTGAATTATCAGGGGTAATATAATAAGTGGTATGATTATTACCGATAATTTTTTGTAATAATAATGAATTGCAATCCCAAAGCTGAAGACAAAAAATTATAGGTTTTTAATCATACCACGAATTACCTATATTCAGGACGAAAATATATCTATTTGAATTTAAGAAAAATCGTGTCACCTGGTAATTGATGCTTTACTTCTAGCCGTATTCAACGGAATACTCTTTTCCATGGCCTCATCTATGATACCAATGGACATTTGTCCCGAACTATCGCTCATATTGATAATTGATAAATAAAGATAACTAGTCAAAACACATAAATTTGACGTTTATAATTTAAATCATTATTTTCACTTGACAGATAGTAAAACAAAAACTAAGCAGGTTTTATCACCGTGAAATTACAGCGACAATTTTACTCACTATATGAAAGTCGCGTCTCCTGCGATATGAGGACCAATCAGAATGGGATTTCGCGAAAGTACACGCTTCCTTTCTTTCCCATCCGGAAAGACCACGTCGTCAAGTCAACCACAAATATAAACAGCAATGATACATCTTGTAACCTAATATGACATAAACGTCAGGTTGACAGACTTCATGTTTATTATTCATTAGTTGCAACTATTGAAGAATTCACTTTGTTTACTCGATCAAATTTCAAATAATAACTTGGTTGGTTCGTGAAATTATCTCAATAAATACGACTCTCGTGCACACAATACAATCGATAATTCTGTCAGAAATCTTTAACTCGATCAAATTGCTTTGAGGTATCACCACGAGTCCCGTAGGGACAAGCTATATTTTCGGGGGTAATACCACGAGTGGTCGCAATACTACTTTAACTCGATCAAATTGCTTTGAGGTAACACCACTCGTCCCTACGGGACTCGTGGAGTTACCAAGCAATTTGATCTCGTTGATTTCTGACAGAATTATCGATTGTATTGTCAGCACGATTCGTATTTATTGAGATAATTTCACGAACCAACCAAGTTATTATTTGAAATTTGATCGAGTAAACAAAGTGAATTCTTCAATAGTTGCAACTAATGAATAATAAACATGAAGTCTGTCAACCTGACGTTTATGTCATATTAGATTACAAGATGTATCATTGCTGTTTATATTTGTGGTTGACTTGACGACGTGGTCTTTCCGGATGGGAAAGAAAGGAAGCGTGTACTTTCGCGAAATCCCATTCTGATTGGTCCTCATATCGCAGGAGACGCGACTTTCATATAGTGAGTGAAATTGTCACTGTAGTTCCGATTCTATTGGCTGAATTTCAAAATTTGAAATCCACTGATTGGTTGTTAAGCAAGGAAATATATTGTCTTTGTAATGTATCTACATCAATCGCGGCTAGATACTGCAAAGGAACAAAATTCGCCACCAATTTTCTCACCACTTCCTACCAAATACTGCTAAAAACTGAAATATAAGACAAGAATCAAAAAATTCAAGAAATATTTGAATATACTCGCCGCCTGTCACCGCGCATTGAGGTGAATGTCAAGAGAAATGACCCTAGTTAAGCCGCTGTAGTGCGCGGGATGCCATATAACATGATGTCATTTTCTCGGGCGGAAAATCCACAAGTTTCTTCGCGCCGCTTCCGTTCGCGACGCTTCGGCTAAGTGCGCGTGAAGCTTTAAACATTCGAAAACGACGTATACGATTTTTCGTATTTATCTCCGAATGCCTATTCATGCAAATCTTTTGGAAATAGTAGACTCAAACAGTCGAAGGGAGTTTGAAGTTTTGCATCTACCTTTATCTTCTGTTTCATTTGTTAGTATCTCTAATGATCTAATTTATTTTCCAGGGGCTCCTCCACCTCAACTGCAGTGTCCTCCGTCGAAACATTTCGGATTAGAGAGAGGCGAAGACGAAATCTTGGTCGAGTTTCCGCCTCCCGTAACCGAAATCAATTGGAAATACGTCAAATCCAATCCTCCTTGGGCCAAAGATTTGACGAGAACCTTGCGCAGAGGAACGCATAATATCAATTTCACGGTGCGAGACCCATCAACGAAAATCTTTTCTTCTTGTTCGTTCGATATCACTGTGAGCTCGAATTAACGATTTGCATCCACAAATAGAATTTTTATAGCAGGAATGTAGGATGATGGAACTATACGTTTTCTGTGCTATTCTGAGTATCATTGTAAATAGAGACATCACTCGTCAGCTGCATTAAAAACATATAAAACCGAGTGAATAATTTATTTCTGCTTTTTTTTTGAGAAAGTCACGTTGATTTTTATCAATAGTGTTTCTGATTAATGAAAATAATTCAAGTGTTATTCTCTGCGCGAGTTAAAAAACCAGGCTTCATCCAAAACACCACCTTCTTATATACTGGGTGATTACAAGAGCATGTAGGGAAAGTTACTGATTACATGATAATAAATGAAGAAATCTGGATTGTTCACAAAAAGCTTGTCAAGAGATAAACAAGATGTCCTGCCCTACTAGGACGACGCTTATTGCCATAATCCTATACAATCTAACATCTAACCCCAACATCCATCTCTCTCCTTTTTTTATCTCTCTTTCTCTCTCCTTCTATATCTTTCTCTCTCTCTCTCTCTTATGACTCTCTATCACTCTCTTTCAATCGCTTCCAATTTACTTCTGCATCCATATACTTTAAGTTTCGATTATCTGTACTGCCAATTATTTAGGTATTTAGTTAATTTAGTCCACGCTGGGATCCAGTAACACCACAACACAAGCATATCAATTGCTAAGGTGGGTCTCCTGTCTCCTGGGGTGGAATCACAAAAATGTTTTGTAACAATTGATGTAATTTTTTTTGAATCTTAATAAACTCCAATTCCAATTCCAAATAGGAATAATTGGGTCGAAAATCCATCAGAAAACAACTACTTTCCTGACTAATACCACGACGAACGTTGAATTACATCTAATGAATTTCCGTGCAGAGTTCCTACAAGGATGTCTCCACAATTGCTATAGTTGCATGGAAATGTTCATCGAAACATTTGGACCACCTATAGATCGATTTCTGGGTTCTTGCCATCATCAGTATAGGGTAGGTCTTTGCAGACGACAACTAATGTCTGCAACAAATGGTTTAACAAACTCTCCATGTCAAGGCAGAAGCTGAGACACCGCCCGCAGCCTAGCGTTCACTAAACCACGGGCGCCATCTAAACTCCAGCCCCTCAACCAAAGCAATACCCAGAACTTGCGTGATTAATTTAACCACCAATACAAATGAATAAATCTGCATTGTTCACAATAAGCTTGTCAAGAGAGAAACAAGATGTCTTGCCCTACCAGGACGACGCTTATTGCCATAATCCTATACAGGGATTTAGTTTTGGTTTGTTGAACAATTTGTTACAGACATTAGTTATTTTCTGCAGAGACCTACCCTATATTGATGAGGGCAAGAACCCAAAAATCGATCTATAGGTGGTGCAAATGTTTCAATGGACATCTCCATGCAACTAGCAATTGTGGAGACATCCTTGTAGGAACTCTGTACGGAAATTCATTATATGTAATTCAACGTTCGTCGTAGTATTAGCCAGGAACGTAGTTGTTTTCTGATGGATTTTCGACCCAATTATTCCTATTGTATAGGATTATGGCAATTAGCGTCGTCCTGGAAGGGCAGGACATCTTGTTTCTCTAATGTTAGCGAAGGCTTCGAATAAAGCTCCTTTCATACTAGGCAATTGATATATTTCAAGAAATCTTTCGTTGTTAAATACTCAAGAAGCCGTTTAGTGTTTGACAAGCACTGGAGGAAGCGTTAAATTAGGGGATTTCCCGAGGTTACAGCAAACAGGCCTCCGATTGCTCGATGACGACGTGCTGTTATATAGTAGACCAGCGTTGATCAAGAATAAACAGTGGCGGCTAGAGAATAATTGTTTGTGTTTGATTTAGGTGATTTGTCCATAATGGAATCGGAACCTCTTCAAAGCAGCGGCTCAGAATATATCGTAGATGAAAAAGTGTCAGAATTTGATGACGTCGGAACAGAAGTGAACAGTGCAGGGCCGGCGCCATCAAAGGGGGAAACGAATTGAAGTTCATAAAAGTGTATCTAATAGAACGAAAAAAGTTATGAATTATTTCATAGTCGAGCAAGATCCTAAGAGTAATAAAAATACTAACAAACAAGGCAAATGTACCCTATGCACGGCGGTTTTGGAAATGAAAAACTGCGGAACATCTTCACTAAGGCGACATTTGCTAGCTAAACACACTAGAGTCTACAAAAAAAATTGGTAGATCCAGCCCACCTCTACAGGTTCGAATAGGCGTAGCACAATTTCAGTTTCGAGTTGGCTTGGTAAAAGGTAAAACAATAATTAGATTTTAGCTATGAGTATGTAGTAATTTGTGACACAATTGAATAATCTACACTGTGGGTCAAAAAAATGTCCACATCTTATTTTCTTTATTTAAATTTTGAATATCTACAAAAATCTATTTGATTCCCGTCTTCTCTGCAAATGCCGACTGGTTCTGAAATGGAAGTAATTTTCGCACAAGCCAGAGCACGTTTGATCAGATCATTCACTGCTTGATGTCTTGAAAACCGCCCAGTACTATATCTACAACTAAGTCCGTGAATACCTCTGTCGTCTACTTCTGTTCCACATTTGCAATGATGTTGGACGTAAACAACTTGAATTAAACGAACATGATTTTGTTTCCCGTTTATTAAGACAATAAAATATACAAAGAACCCGCCCAACTGATGATCGATAACATTTATGAAATGTTTGAAAACTTTATGGCAGTTTAGAGCTTAGTGAACTAGTTGTTTCATTACAAAATAAATAGTAACAAGAATTATTCATTTCCTCTAGCGGCTCCACTTGAAAAATACTCTTCTGTTCCTCCTTGATTGGTCCGGTAATCTGCTTTCTGAGTAAACCCTGCTCGGTGGTACTCTGAAGCTCTGAGGCTGCATAGGTCTGGTGACTTTCACGTGCCTCCAATAGCATCCGGCTTCACTAGTGAGCATGTTCTGGAAAGGAAGTTATCAACACCTCTTTAGGAAATGGTGTCGAGGATACTCACGTTATAGTTGTCAGGAGGGCTAGACATATATTGCACGCCGCTAGGACAAATCAACACTGCCCTGTATTTTCCTGCACTCTGATGGTTGGTGTATGTGGATGGATGTTGCTTGATTATGTTCGATTCTTCAGATTGCAAATCATCTTAAAACAAATTCAAATAAAATCTTTCAGTAATTCACAAGGAACATTTGAAAATGTGTCATGAATTGCTACTTTCTTGGAATAGTCAGATAACATAGTTCTTCGAAAGTAATACATTGAATGCGTATTCTCGTATCATTCAAATAGGCCCCAGAAAAATCCTGCATTCCCTTGAGTCAATGTTACTGGTAGAGTGATTACTGATATATACCATTATAATAAGTAATTGAACCTAAGAGATAGTTTTTGTGTTAGGTAAGTCAATGACGACGAGAAAAGAATTTTTTTTTATATTGATTGGAAAGTAGATTTTGTGGAGGAAATTCGTTTCTTGTCATGTTTATTTTTGTGCACCAATATCATAAAACCCTTCATATTTGGAATCTTATATTGTCCACCAAATGGTAACATTCTTGAATGAATAAATGAACTTGACGAAACTATTTCTAATTCAATTCTCATATGTGATTCTCTTCTGATATCTGGAGATTTGAATACAGATCTCTTGAAAAACGATAGGCTTGCTTCACTATTTGAAAATTCAATGGAGTCATATATTTTGAAACAACTAATTCACGAACCCACATGCATAAACAATTACTCTCAAACTCTGTTGTATGTTCTTGTTTCATCGGGTGAAAGAGCACCAGTAAATGTTAATGATATTGGTGGGTTTTTATTGAGGCTTGGATTGAAAAGTAGGAGGCGCTAAACGATTTAGATCGAGTTCTGACCAATTCATGTCTCAACTCAGAAGAAGAGTGCAGTTATCTCCGCAGAAGTACAAAAAGAGCTGACGAGTTCTTCCAAGTGTCATGAACTCAACTTGCGACTGGAAAAGTTATGTTCTGATAGCAACATTGCAACTGTATCTCACGATAGTTACCCTCCAAATGATGAGAATTACTCGAAACCACTGAAATGTTGGAAAGCTCGTTTTGGACGAGACGATCTACTAGTAGAAGTATATGTTCGTGAAGTTAATAAAGTTAGTGGAGTTAGTTTTATCCAATTTTGATAAATCCACTCAATTGAAATCCTTCTACTGAAATGCTGTATTCTTTGGTCGAGTCTTGACTTGAAGATGCCATCAGCGTGTGTCAAAGAAGTTAGTTTTATGATGTATGTGTCACAATGGAAGAACGTTTGAGTAACCTCATGAAGTTTCTTGAAAAAGGGGATGAAAATGAAGTGTGGATATCGCTGGCCATGTTTGAAAAAATGTTTTTTTTTTTTGTAATATGTAACAGAAAACAACTACTTCCCCGGCTAAAGCTACGCTGGACATTGAACTACATCTGATACTTATTGTAAAAAGACTGAAAAGAAAAAATCTGAAAGTGAAAATTCGCATTTTTATTCAAATAGTTGGTTTTTCTTAATTTTAATCTCTCGTTTTCATTGAAAATTCAGTAAATTAGATAGGGAGAATGTTATTTCATTGAAGCAAGGTTCGCTTCTCTCGCATTTAATCCCCAATACATTTTGGTCGACGAGAATCTATTTCGCTTTGCCAAACTCATCAGGAAGATTGACAGAATTGGAAAACAGGCTCTTCAGAAGCAATTACACATCAGGGATGGAAATGGTGGAAATTTTTCTTCTGCGGTAACACTTTGAAAGTTAGTTTTTGACATAAACCGGTCATGAGCATTGCATTTTGAAAGATATTACAAAAAAAATATATTTTTTCAATATGAATAGCCCCCAAGAGGTTATCTTGAACGATGGAAAATAGCGACTGAAGTTTGTCTTTCAGCCTCAGATTATTCCATAACAGATTTTATGAATATTCTATTCATATTTTGGAACATAGATGAAAGATGAAGAAAAAAACCAAGAAGTGAGAGCTATTATCGATACATGTTCCTAAAAATCATATTTCACAAAATGTGCAGCGGATGAAAGGAAATATGCTCCAGAAATTACTGGAGATTTATAGATCACAATCGCAACGGTAGATAATAATAATAGCTGTTCTCTACTCATCTCTACCTCATAAAAGTGTTCAGGAAGGATTTTATCATTATCATTATTATTTTAGCCGTTCAGTCACGAAAAGTAAGTTGAAAAATTTAATGAATGGATATTTTTATTTCGAAATTTCGACTTCAATGTCGAAAACCTACTTTAATGTCGAAATTTCTAGCTATTTCCCAAGATGTTGACATTGAAGTTGAATTTATGAAAAAAAATCTTTTGCGGTCGCTTTCCGAATGGCCCGAGAGAGAAAGTGAGAGAGAGTGTGAGAGAGAGAAAAAAACTATTGTCAAAGGAAAAAAATGTTCTTGACAAAAATTTTAAAAAGTTAAAAAAGTGAAAATTATATTTCCATAACTCACCTCTAATACTGATGCTGAAATGACAAAAAGCTCTGTTTCCAGCCTCGTCACTAGCCACATAAGTTATATGGTGAAGTCCTACTCCAAATTCACTTCCAGGTTCCTAAAAATTACCAGCTTAAGAAAGACCCCCACGGTTTCCAAACGGTATTCTTACTCTCGATTTGTAAACTGTAGCAATTCCGACGTTATCTTGGAACTCCGGCTCCCTCCAATGGACGATTTGCATGTGCTCGTCTTTACCAATGGTTCTTTCTATATTCTCAGGACAGTTCATCGTCTTTGGTAGTTCTTTATCCAAAACGTTGATAACCAGGTGGCACGAAGCAGAACTATTGAAGTCCCTTGGTGATACAGCTGTGAAACGTACTTCTGTTCTTCCCGCTGGTAGAGTATTCTCCAGTCGAGTAGCCCACGATGGTTGCGATGTAACGAAACTAAAAATGAATATTCATCATGAGTAAATGTATACCCTAATGTATAGTTGTTTGTATGTATTTGTGATCAAACTTATATTATTATTTTTTTTTTTTTTGTTTTTTATCTGTCAGGATTATCCCAGTCGGACCCTGTCTCCGGAGCTCCGATACATCCGGAGGACGCGATGGTGCCATTCACCCAGATAGTCACTCCCCACGTCCGTGGGGTGAGCAACTAATGGGTCCGTGAATCATGTACCCCGAGCAGACGGAGTGAACCAAGAATGACGGACTTCTGCATTCTTCCGGCTAAGATTTCTGCCGCATCAAGGCAAACCGTTATGATTTTCTGATTAAGAAGCAGCGTGTCCATCATTCCACCAAGAACCTCTGTGATCAGAACCACCATTTTACCAGAAAGGTTTAGGTCGTATGGTAGTATTTAGACCGTTTTCTTCCTCTTTTCGTATGATGTTCGTTTCGCCAGGAGCCGAAAACTTTATGACGAAAATCGTCCTACTATGATGGTCGAAGAGGACTACATCAGGCTTATTTGCTTGTATTTGTCTGGGGCTGGGAAATGAGTAGTTCAAAACGGACTCAATATCCCCCAGAGCATATGCCAACACCGGTGTCCCATCTATTCCGTACGAGTGTCGTAGAGCCGCGTTATGCTTGTGGATATAGAGACCGCATAAGCTTGACACTCGGACAGCAAATGCAGTATGGTCTCAGGAAACACACGACACTACATTACTATTATTATTATTATTATTATTAGTAATTATTTTTTCCGTCGATCAAAATGGCGGTACATAACGTTAGGGCTCTGCTATGAGGATCCTTTCGAAAAATTGCAAACTGAGAGACACAATTATCTCCAGAGCGATTCAAATATTACTGGACTGGCATTAGGAGCAAAGAAAATCAGATGAGAGAAAAACCAAGATATGAGAAATAGAACAAAATTATATGTTCACTCACTTCCAATCGATATTTGTTTCAGGTCTGGGAATTTTTACAAATGTGTGCCGTTGGCCCGGTAGTAGAATAAACTCTATGTGGCCATTTTTGGGGCATTTGATGTTGACATCGGGCAAATCTGAAAAGCAAACTATTAGCATTCCATCCAAACAGTGATTTCGAACAATTACTTCTGACACAAGCATCTCTTAATTGTTCAGATCTTACATTTGGCATCCATTGCATATTACTATCGCACACATATTTTTCAACATCTTGGTTAGCTATAAAGCCTTTTCTACAATATATTTCGCACGATTCTCCTGGGTAAGTTCTTCCTGAGTTACATACCCCGGGCAAATACCATCCGTTTTGTATTGGGGGTAGTTTCGGACAAGTTGCCACTGAAAAAAAAATATACCCATAGCCGAATTACTCTCAATTAGATTAAATTTCAATTTCAGCTTACCGACACAGCGCGGCTCTGCATTTTCCCAGGTTCCAGCACTGTTACAAAGTCTCTGGGATTGTCCTATCAACTTGTAACCTTCATTGCAATAGGCATTGCATTTAGTACCGGAAGGTACAGAACTGCCATAGTCTGCTCGGTGGTCCAAACATCTCAAAATGCCATTATTGGGCGGTGAAGGGACTCGACATTGCTCTGCATTACCTAATCTACAGGATCGCCTATCTCTCTGTGAGGGAAGAAACGGATTATTTTTTGCTAAGATGATAGACTTTTTGGTAAAACATTCAAAAATGTTCATTCAATGCTTAATGGAATGAATTGCGAACCTATAAGTCATTGGATTTACAGGAATCTGCAATTATTCATAATGGGCGTAATAATGTAAAACAACAAAATGTTCTGCCAGGACTTCTCATTGCAATAATGAATCAAAGACTATATAGTGTCGGTACCCGCCCTCTTATGACCGGACTGTACCCTAAATGACGAATGAAGGAGATGAGGTGATAGCTTATTTGAGCCGATCCTTATCTAGTAATAAGAGAAAGATCAGCACCACCGAAAAGGAATGTCTGGCAGTGCTCTTTGCGGTCGAGAAATTGAGGGTGGTAGCTTTACAGTAGTCACCGATCACTTCTTACTTGAGTGGCTTAACTCGTTGAAGGATCCGATCGGCCGTATCGCCAGATCGGCAGTTCGCAGCAATATGACTTTGATGTGGGCCATTGAAAGCAAGGAACACATCGTTCCCGATGCTCTTTCGTTGGTTCAAAGCCATGATGGGAAAGATCCGAAACACTCTTAATCGATATCCATGTGAGAGGATGGAAAACGAACAACTCTGCATATTTGGGTCAAAAATCCATCGAAAAACAACTACGTTTCTGGCTAATACCACAACGTACGTTAAATTACATCCAATGAATTTTCGTGCAGAGTTTCTACAAGGCTTTTTCTGGAATTGATTGTTACATGGAAATGTTTCGATTTCCAAATTCACCAAAAGTAATTCAACTTTCGTCATGATTTTAGCCAGGAAAGTGGTTGTTTGCTGATGGTTTTCGATCATTACGATGATGACTCCAGACAGGGCATTTTGTTTCTTTACATTTCTACGCTCATTGTGAACAAATGCAGATTCCTTTATATATGTTATTGTGGTCTTGAAGACCACGAAACTGGGTATTGATGGTTGGAAGGCTGAGGTTGAGATGGCGTTCGCAGTAAGGTTTTTTCTATTTTGCGAGCGCGGTTTCAGCTGTGGCTTCGAAATGGAGATGTGATCGAACCTCTTGTTGCAGACTTTTGTTATTTTTGCTTAGACCTATCCTGTTCTGATGAAAACCCTGAAATCGATATATGGGTGGTGCAACAAACAATTGCAGAGGAAGCCTTGCAGGAACTCTGCACGGAAATTGATCGGATGTAATTCAGCGTTTGTCGTTGTGGGCAGCATGATTGAACAACTGGAAACAGTTATAGCACTGTGTTACTTCATTCCTATCAAATACTTCACATATTTGTAAGTCAATGAAAATAGTCCTTGGTTGGTACCACTGAAAATGCCATGAAAAAAATTCCAATTCACCCAAGTAAAAATTGTATACATTTTCTGAGTGGCTACAAATTTCATTTAATTCACTTCTACATATTCTTTATTGATTTATTTAAGGGATTTTTTTTTCTCTCTACAGAGAACTGTATACTTACTTGTAAGGTATATCCTTCTGGACAATCACACTTGTGTCCCCCTTTGAAGTTTCTGCATATCATTTCGCATTTTCCATTATCTATTTGACACTCGTCGATATCTATACACGTTTTATTCCTCGAACTATCCAACTTGAGTCCATGTGGACAGGTACACTGATAAGAACCAGGTAAATTTTTACAGCCATGAGAGCAGCCCCCTCTGTTCACTCTACATTCGTTCACTTCCTTACAAACTCTTCTGTTGGGTCTGAGTAAATAACCCGATGGACACGAACATTCTCTTTTTCCCTCTTTATTTCGACAGGTATGGGAACAACCCCCGTTGTTCTTCACGCAAGGATCTTCGTCCATACACTTCTTGCCAAAAAGCTTGTACCCTGGGGGACAAGTGCATTTAGCAAATCCTCTAATATTGGTACATCCATGCGAACATTCTCCATTATTTATTAAACAGGGATTGATTTTGAAACAGGTTTTATTGATGAGTTCGAAGTCTGGCGGACACTTACAGACTACCTGTCCATTAATGCTACTGCAAATGTGAGAGCAGCCCCCGTTTTTGTGGTCACAAGGGTTGGTTAACAGACATTTCTTCCCTTCAAGCTGATACCCCTCTCGGCATAAACAAATCACTTTGTTGCCTTCTGTGGCACATTCATGGGAACAACCACCATTATTTATGAAGCAAGGGTTTACCCGCAAACAAGTTGTTTTGTTGACCAGATCATGATGGTCTGGGCAAGAACATTGTACTTCTCTATCTATAGTTTCACAATAATGTGAGCAGCCACCGTTAGATTCTTTACAGAGATCTGTTGCCATACATTTTTTCCCGTTAACAAGTTCATACATTTTGGGACAGGAACACCTAACTTCGCCAAAGTTGTTCTCGCAAAAATGTGAGCATCCCCCATTATTTATAGAACAAGGATTATATTCAACGCAATGTGTTGAATTTCTTAGTGTGTATCCTTCGGGACAAGAGCACATTATCGAACCTGTCGTAGAGTCACAAATGTGGGAACAATTTCCGTTATTCAATAAACAAAGATCATTGGGTATGCAACTCTTTCCATCCGCCTGAAGGTGAAGGCTTCCTGGACAAGAACATTGAACGTTTCCATCTTCATCTGAAAAGCATTCATGGGTACAGCCACCATTGCCCGTTAGACAAGGATCAATTCTATAGCAGATTTTTCCTTCCAAATAATAATTTTCTGGGCAGTCACAGCTGACAGTACCGTTAGAATATACACAGATATCTGAGCAGCCTCCGTTTTCTTCAAAACAAGGATTCTGCTCAAAGCAATATGTTTGGTTATGCAGTTCATGAGTAAGTGGGCACGAACAACTTTGCTTGTGATTCTCGAAGTGACAAAAATGGGAGCACCCACCATTATTCTCTTCACAAGGATTGATTTCAAGACAATGAGTTGAATTTCGCAAAGAGTATAATTCTGGGCATAAACAGTTAACGTGACCATCAACGAACTCGCAAAAATGAGAACAGTTGCCATTATTTCTTGTACAAGGGTTGATCTGATAACATATTGATTGATTCTTGAGTTCGTACCCTTGAGGACACTCGCATCTTACGGCCCCATTCGCATTCACGCAGATATGGGAACAATTGCCGTTATCTATGACGCATGGATCTCTTAGGTAGCATTCTTTATCTTCCAGGGTATGTCCTAGTGGGCACCTGCATTCTACACTCCCGTTATTGTTTATACATTGATGAGAACACCCACCGTTTTCTTCTAGACAGGGATTCACGATTGTACAAGTTTTATTGTCGCTTTCTAGAATATAATTTGGTTTACATTCACAAGCGAATGTTCCTGGTAGGTTAGTGCAAATCTGATAGCAATTGCCATTATCTAGAGAACATTCGTTAATGTCTTCACAAGTAGAATCATCTGTTCCTAGCTTGTAACCACTTCGACAACCACACTCGTATCCACCATTATAGTTGATGCAAATCTGGTTACATTCATCCAAATCGCGACGCTCATCGCACTCGTTGATGTCTACACAAGAATTGGTTAACATATCATGTTCATACCCATCCTGGCAAGAACATTTGAAACTCCCCGGTGTATTCTCACAAACTTGTGAACAGCCATGTTTGCCTTGACATTCATCAATGTCGACACAAATTTTGCCATTTTCCAATACGAATCCCTCTCTGCAACTACAAGAGTAAGACCCTTCGTTGTTGTGACAGTTATGTGAGCAATCATTGAACAACAGACATTCGTCAACATCTTCACAAGTTCGATTATCGAAGCCGAGGACGTATCCAGATGGACACGTGCATTGCAATTTTCCGTTTATCTTCGTTTCTCCGTGAGAACAGGTCAAATTAACGCAAGATGTATTCTGAAGAGAAAGTCCTATAGGACAATCACACCGATAGGATCCCTCTAAGTTTTTACATGCATGAGAGCAAGGATTCTCTAGACATTCGTCGATGTCCTGACAAACGTGGTTATCAGCAGAGGATAATTTGTAGCCTTTTGAGCAACTGCAAGTATAACTACCCATTGTATTTTCACAGATATCCGAGCAAGGATTAGTGTCTGGATTACATTCGTCAATATCTGAAAGAGAAATGCGGTAAGGAATCAATTCAAAAAATGTATTTTTTCTGTGACAGTAAAAAAGTTTTAGGTACATTTTATCTTTGTTAACAGATACTAAAATATAACTTTTTATAAAATTACTTTTTTCCCCGAGAACTGGAAAAAAAGTACTCCCGGATATATATACGCATAGATTAAGGTAGATGTTTGATTAAATCACGTTTTTCCCGTCACAGAAAAAAATTGTGTATTATACACGTAAAGAAGATTAGATTTTAGCTCTCTGTTTTTCGTTTCCCTCCACTTCGCGTCGGGAGAGAACACAACCTCGAGCTAAAATTTAATATTTTTTCCGTTTGTATGATATAGTAGTTTACCTAACAAGTGCGAAAAGTGATACTTTTCCGCACGCGATTGCAGATGACCGAACGACGCGTTAGCGGAATTCGGCCAGAAATCTTGTACGAAAAAGACACTTTACGCTCGTGTTAGGTACACTATTTTTTCTACTAGCGGAAAAAACACCCAAAAGTTAACATAAAGAACATTTATTATTAAATATATATTAACCTTCTGCGACGCAATATTTAAATGTCAGTATAATCCGAGTATGATGCGCAAAAACTAAACAAATCTACTTTTCCGCACTAGTGCGGAAAAGTGACTATTTCAAAACTAAAATGAGTTCGGAAAAGTGGACTTTTCCGCACGCTAGTAGAAAAAATAACTATTTCATTTGAAATTGACATGATTTATTATTTTCTTACCTGCACATTTATCGTTCTGATCCAAACTGTAGCCATCCTCACATTTATCAACTTCCTTTTCATTCACCATACTCTCTTCTTTATTCGGTTCCGAATACTTCTCCTCGTCGTAGTCATCATCGTCAACATCATCGTCATATTCTTCTTCTTCGTCAAATTTTTCTAATTCATTTCGTGAATTTTTATCGACTGTTGATGTTTTTCCGGTAGTAGTGTCGTTGAAAATTGTGCTCTTTGATTGGTTGACACTGGCAGTTTCCACATCCTCTTTAAAATCTCTTGAATGTGTCGGTTTATCTTTTTCCTGATGAGTGATATTAGAATTACTAGACGATGGAATTTTGTCACGTTTTCCTTCATAATAGTCATCATCATAAACATCATTGTAATTCACATCATTTCTGTTTTGAATTTCTTTATTTCTTGTATCAATTTCAGAAATATCGTCCCAAGATCCTTTCGTGGTATTTCGACTATTATTGGTGGACGAAGATTCTGTCCGTTTTATAGTTGTGGTAGAGATTTCACCATAGTTACTATTCTCTTTATTATTCGACTCTGGATGCTCCTCCTCGTCGTAGTCATCATCGTCATATTCTTCTTCTTCTTTGTTAATTTCCTTTCCCAAATTATCAGCGATGGTTGATGTTTTTTCCGTAGTAGTGTCGTACCTAATTGTACCTTTTGATTGGTTGAAACTGGCATTTTCCAAATATGTCGGTTCTTCTTTTTTCTGATGGGGAATACCAGAACTGCTGGAAGATAAAATTTTGTCACCTTTTTCTTCATAATGGTCGCCATCATGAATATCATTGTAATTCACATCATTTCTGTTCTCAATTTCTTTATTTTTTGTATCGATTTCAGAAAAATCTTTCCAAGATCTTTTCGTGACGAATGGAATTTCATTAATGAACGAAGATTCTGTTGGTATTATAATCGTGGTAGAGATTTCATCATAGTTTTCATTCTCGTCATAATCCGGTTCTGGATTCTTCTCCTCGTCGTAGTCAGCATCGTCAACATCATCGTCATATTCTTCTTCTTTGTCAACTTTTTCTATTTCCTTTTGTGAATTATCATCGGCTGTTAATGTTTTCCCGGTCATAGTGTCGTACAAAATTGTGGTTTTTGATTGGTTCAAACTGGCATTTTCCACAACCTCTTCAAAATCTGTTGAATGTGTTGGTTTATTTTTTTCTTGATGAGTGATATTAGAACTGCTGGACGATGTAATTTTGTCGAGTTTTTCTTCATAATAGTCATCATCATAACTATCATTGTTATTCACAACATTTTCTACTTTCTTTGGTGAATTTTCATCGGCTGTTGATGTTTTCTCTGTCGTCGTGTCGTAAAAAATTGTGGTTTTTGATTGGTTGAAACTGGCATTTTCCACAATCTCTTCAAAATCTGTTGACTGTGTTTGTTTATTTTTTTCCTGTTGAGTAATACTGAAATTGCTGGACGAAGGAATTTTGTCGCCTTTTTCTTCATAATAGTCATCATGAATATCATTGTAATTCACATCATTTCTGTTCTCAATTTCTTTATTTTTGGTATCGATTTCAAAAATATTGTCCAAAAATTCTTTTGTGGTATTATTGGCAACTGAAGATTCTGTCGGTATAAAAGTCGTGGTAGAGATTCTATCATAGTCCACATGCTCTTCATTCGCATTCCGATTTGCGGTAAAAATAATTGAAGAAACATTGTTCTCTTTTGAATTGCCGTTATCAAAAATTGTATTTTTCTTTCCGATGGTTTCTTCTCCATAACTTTCGCTCGAACTCTCACTATCGTAACGTCTTATAACATTTTCTTCTTCATTCTGCTTAACATTTGGAACGAATAGAATTTCTCCAGTTGGTACCACAGTATCTGAAGGCCTTTTAGTATTTAGGTGAATACTGGTCGTAGTAGGAATAGAAATTGTTGTTGATTCTTCGTATTCTTCATTATAGTCTTCATCTTCATACTCTTCATCATACGTATCTGAATCATTTCCGGAACTTGTATCGTTCTCATAATGTTGCGTTGAAACTTCTTCATTTGTAAAAATTCTACTTATTTCATTCGTATCGTTTCCATCATTACGATTATACTGTAAGTTATTTTCATTCTTATCATCACCACCGACATTTGATGAAATGTTAGTTGTTCCGTAAATATTGAAGGATTCAGCTGTACTTATATGAAAGGAAGCAGTGGTTGTTGTGGTAGGCGAACTAACGTCACTTCCTTCTTCATATTCATCATAGTCGCCTTCTTCATACTCGTCGATTTTCTTAGTGACGACCAATTCTGAGTCAATCCGTCTATGAGCATTCACAGTCATGTTCAAAACCTCGTTTGTTGTTGACTCGATTTCATTCGATAAAATGTCGTTAGTATATTTTGTTAATATAGTATCATTTTTAATAAAATTGCTACTTGAATTTTTTGAATCTTTTTCATCATTTTCAAACAATTCTGAGAAATTTTTTTCAATTACAGCCTCAGGTTTAATTGATCCAATTTCGGCTATGGTGGTTGAAGTAATTGGAGTGGTCGCAGCACTAGTTGATGTCATAGTTGTGATCCTGTTTGTCTCAGCATCATTTTCATTTTCTTCCTTATAATCATTAAAATATTTTTCATTGGTCGTAGAAACAATGGAATCGTTGGTAATAACAGAAGTAATAGTGCTACTCAAAACGGAGGCTGTACTACTCAATATCATAGTTGTACTAGTCCTGGATATATTTGGTGCAACATTATTTTCATTTTCTTCCTTATAATCTTCATAGTCCTCTTCTTCATATTCATCATCATCATACGATTCTGATTCATCTCCATTCTTGATTTTCGGGTCCTTTCTCTCGTTAGGATTGAATTTGAGGTCTGAAGTCTCTGAAGGAACGGATACATTATTATTCTTGTTTTCTTCAGTAATGAACTTTGATTCACTTGGGTTAATATCTTTCTTCGCTTTTTCAGATTCTTTATTTGAAGTTTTGCTGGTATTTCGTTCATTTTTATCCTCATAATCATCTCCATCTTCATATTCATCTTCATCATCGTAATCTTCATCGTCATAATCGTTCTCTTCGTAATCTTCGTCATCCCCAAGAATGGTATCGTTATTATCAATTGGCGAATCAGACAAATATCCATTGGTATCTGGAAAAATATAATGAATTAAGATAATAAGGAACATTTAATTTAAATTGAGATTTCTACAAGAACTACTTTGTAATGCTCTCGAAATCTTATAGTCAAAATTATATTTCGATTCAGATGGGGGAATACGCACAATAGCATAATCCAAAGTAGAACTGCCTATTTTGAATGAACGATTAAGTTTTTCAAAAATATGAAGTACGACGCTGCTTGATGTAGAATTATATGAGATACCTCTAGAAAATATCTAAAAAACTTGTCTGGAAGTATTTTCAGATTCCTGAATTTGGGATGATTTTATGTCTTCATATCAAACATGTTCGCCATAGTTTTTTATTATTAATATGTTCAAACAACGCCTCAGAAATATCCACTGCACCAGAATCAGGTAACAAAGAAGTGGATGTTAGATGGAAGTAGTGTCCAGTATATAATGAATAATCGGGTAGATTTTAGAGTTCTGCTACTATTGTAGCAATGAATTATGATTAATAAACGTTATTATTATTATTTAAAAAAAAAGTGACTCTTTCAAAACTAAAATGAGTTCGGAAAAGTGGATTTTTCCGCACGCTAGTAGAAAAAATAAGTAGCGCAATTAGATGTAAAATGGTTACCTACATAGGAATGTCAATTCAGTGAGTAACTTTTTTATTTCGGAAATATCGGAAAAATAGTATATCATGTAAAGATCATGTAAATCTCGTGCGAGTATATTATAGCCATTACATGATCGTTGCATACACTATTTTTTCTATGACCGATAAAAAATTAAAACAAGAATTTATTTCAATTTAGTTAGGTTCAAACATGACTTCAACATCAATACGGACTATTAATTGTACATAAAGTAAAAATTTAAATATTTCTTTTAACTCAAAGGTCCATGAATAATTTTTATTATTTTTCATAGATTTTTGTCTGATTAGAAGTCAATTTTTACAGTGTTTGCTTTGTTATAAATTTCTGTTGGTGCGCAAGATAAATCTTCAGTACATGTTTATACTTCTTTTAATTCAAAAGAAATTAAACGTCAAACAGGTACCTAAGTGTGTCAATTAATCCCAAAATCCTATTTCAATAGGACAAAAATCCGTTCTATAATGAAAAGTACGTGTATTTATTGTCCATAATTTGTTACATAATGATGATCCGTATTAGACAAAGGGAGTAGAAAAAATGTTACCACTAAACTGTCTAAATTGTTTTGTACGATGCCAGAATAGAGATGTTTGGAATGTCTCCAAGGTGACGACATGGATGTGAGGAAGTGAGGACTGAGCTAGACGGGTCAGTCTCGATGGGACTGCTAACAGTGGAACGATTGATGATATTTCGGATGAGCATCGTCCATGAAAATATCTACTCCCATTCAAAAATACTTTATGAAAATATCTACTCCCACTCAAAAATACCACGGGCTGGAGGTGTTTTCATAAAGTCCTGTTCCCATTGGTGTGAAATTAAAAAATGATGACATTTGATTGGTTTACACAGTGGGTTTCAAAACATTTGCAATACATATGGAAAACTTGTTTTTTATCCATTTGTCAGAAAATATTATTCTTGACGTAAATTGGTGCATTGCAGAATACCTGCATATGAGTCCAAATTTAAAATTTTCAAACTGTGTACAGGGGAGAACAAAAAAAATAGGATTGATAAGATCAAAAATAATGGTAGTTTACTCTTGATCAAAATTCTATTTTTTGTTCTCCCTTGTACACCGATTGGAAATTTAGAATGTTGATAACTCATATACAAGTATTTTGCAATGTACCAATTTTTATGAAGAATAAAATTTTATTACAAACCGATAATAAAAAAGTTTCCCATATGATGCAAACTTTTTGAAACTGTATGATATGAGGGAAATTGTCAGTATAAAACCGAATGATTGGCCAGCATAAGCCAGGAATCACACTGATCGACTAGGACCGACCGTCCGCGACCGTCCACCTACGACCAAAACTTCCAACACGTATATTCTTATCGCACAACTCACACTGTATAATCGTCATTGACCGTGTTCGAAATTGTAGTCTGCTGGAAATTTTGGTCGGTGTCACACTATCCTGACGTAATGTCATTTTGATACACATTTATGATGAACTTTTGACTTCAACAAAACTCATGTAAATAGGTATATTTCCTACCGGAAAAATAAAATGTTCTTCTTCAGTATCACTACTGCTCATTATTTAAAGCAAAACTATTGATATGAATTTAACTTATTTTCAATAAATGAACAGACAATTCACATAACATTTCGAATGTCAAATTAATGTCAGATTTACAAAATTATTCTAGTGGTCGGTCGTCGATGGTCGATCAGTGTGACTTTGAAAGTTTTCATTGGTCTACTTCTACTTTTGGTCGTAGGTGGACGGTCGCGGACGGTCGGTCCTGGTCGATCAGTGTGATTCCTCGCTAACCTGCTGCTCTTGGTTGAAATACAAAAAACGTCACATTTTGACATGGGAAAAAATGAATCATACTATATTCAATAATACTTACCTAAAACAGACGCAGCATCACATATTGGTATTTTACCAATCCATTTGCTTCTACTACAAAACATTTTACCAGAATGGGATTTTCCAAACAAATATCCTGCATTACATTTGAATTCTGCGACCAAGTAGAACCTCTTCGTAGTATCAATATCTGATTTTCTTTTCTTGAGCCTGAGTAATCTGCCATCCTTTATTACTGGAGGTGGGATCTGCTTACAAGATGTATCTAATGTTTTCAATAGATGTTTGGATATGTTTCTCAGTTGTTTGTGTGCTCGAATTTGAAAATCTGCTGAAAGAAGAGATACTATTTCATTTAAATATAAGACCGTACTATACGGGTGTAACATAAGTACGTTAAAATATTTAAGTGACGTATTCCTGAGACAATTTTAAGAAAAAAATTCTATATAAACTTGTGTCCGGAAATGCTTCGTTTCGGACATACAGGGTGTTGAAATTGAATTTTTTTGTTCGCTTTTTGAAAATAACTTTTGCAAGAAATAAGTTATTTGCACAAAATTTGGTACCCTGGTTTTTTTTAGCGTGGAAAATCATAATTTCGTATCAATTTTCAAGTAACATGTAGAGGGCGCTGCGTACGCTGTTACTATTCATTTCAAATTGCCCTAACATTTTTGACTGTAAGCTTTTGGTACTTTTCATGAAAAAACCTTATTGCCACACCTTTTCCAAGTAAAAAAGGTACATTTCCTCAACAACGCTGGAGGTGATCGTTTTCGAGATATTTACAATTTTCTATATTGATGCACGTTACTTAGCTCCTAGGCCGCTAAGTGAAGTTGCTAAGAAAATTACAAAAACTAAGTATGTGGTAGATCTCGTCAAAATAAACAACTTTTTCCCTATAAAATGTTTATCGAAAAATGATTCGTTTTCGAGATACAGATTGTCGAAATTTTTCTTAGCAACTTCACTTAGCGCCCTAGGAGCTAAGTAACATGCATCGATATACAAAATTGTAAATATCTCGAAAAAGATCACCTCCAGCGTTGTTGAGGAAGTATACTTTTTTTAATTGGAAAAGGTGTGGGAATAAGATTTTTTCATGGAAAGTACCAAGAGTTTACAGTCAAAAATGTTAGGGCAATTTTAAATGAATAATGACTGAGTACGCAGCGCCCTCTAGATGTTACATGAAAATTGATACGAAATTATGATTTCCCACGCCAAAAAAACCCCAGGTACCAAATTTCGTACAAATAACTTAACTTTTGCAAAAGTTATTTTCAAAAAGCGAACAAAAAAATTCAATTTCAACACCCTGTATGTCCGAAACGAAGCATTTCCGGACACAAGTTTATTTAGACTTTTGTCTTAAAATTGTCTCAGGAATACGCCACTTGAATATTTTAACGTACTTATGTTACACCCAGAATGATTTCAATTTTGAGTTATTGATGTAGTTAGTATTCCAGATGTTCGAAAGGGTGATGACAAATGGCGATATCTTCTGGAAACCCAGTTAGGAATACATTCTGAAAGTCATTGAGATAAATGTGAGAGCGTTCTCGTAAAACTTAATGTAATTCTTCGATACTTTTCATGAAACCATTTTAGTACAGTAACAATAGACAAATGTAAGCCACAAGTGAAGAATGAATCGTAGCACTTTGAAACTCGGCACATGACTTCTTGACATCATGTATTGTTAGAAAAAAAATTGTTTGCCAAAAAATCAGGGGTGGAATTTTTTGTTTTGTTTCGAAAAGTAGAAGATTCATCAAGAAACAATTTCAACAAGGCGAAAGATAATTCAGTTCTCCACAAGAAATATACTTAGTAATTTCTCACAAAATGCGCTCGTTTTCTGAGAAAACCTGATTGAATTCCGATATAAAATTTCAGACTCGCTTTAACCCGCCACTGCAATTTCCGGCAGGGCCGAAAATTAGATTTGTCATAACATTGTTCAAAATCATAGTAGAAGGAAAAAGAAAAGTATATATCGTTCCTGAAGACTTCTACTTCCTCATGCAAATATAACATGTTAGTATTTGAGTACCCAAAATGTGTTTTATCCCACTTTACATAATCCTTCTACGATATCTACGGAGGATCCGAGAGTCATGGATATTTTAGTTGATATGAAATAATTATACTGAAGCAGGAATCAGTACCCTCTTTGGACCATATTCCACGATTTTAGACTAGTGAGAAAAGTCTCACTTATACATGCCAAAGAAAAAACATATGAACTCGCCAATCATATCACTTCATTTGATCCATAACTTATGGGACACCCTATATATCGTCATCCTACGCAACTGAAATATTCATGAGATACTTGGTTGGCACGGCGCGCGGCGGTATGCACATAGTGCATAGAAAAAACGAATAAGGTATATTGATTTTGATTTCGTATTGAAAATAAATGGTAGAAAATGTAGCCGAATAAAGTGATAGGTCATTCAGATCAGCCAACTTTCATTCGATTGTAATAAGTTATATGCCCAAAAACGATTTACAGATGATGTGCGTCTTTTATTTAAACAAGTACATACAGTTATCGTCGACATCGATAAATGCATAACTATATTTTCAAACTATGTGAAATGAACCCATGTCGGGGGAATTGGGTTGAATTAGTTGTTTGATTATATATTTTCCCTGTACTGGAGTTGAAGGAAAAATGAGTTTGAAAATGCCTCAAAGGGCCATTTGTATTCGTGTTGAGTCACATCCCATTATAAAAAAGTAAGAAAGTTCACTTGTTTTACCATAGATGAACCAATAGACAGTTTCAGTTGATACGTCAGGATGAGTTTCAAGTTTCAGTATTAATCCAGTAACGGCAGACAAATTCGAGCAAAAAGTGAGGAATGAATTGTAGCACTCTGAAACTCTGCACATGACATCTCGACATCATGTATTAATAGAAAAAAAAATGTTTACCAAAAAATCACGGGTGGAACCTAAAAAATTTTTCATTAAAAAAAATATATATTTTTTTTGTAGTTATTAGAGAAAATGTAAGATTTATCAAAAAACGATTTCTGTAGGTTGAAAGATAATTCAATTCTCCACAAGAATGATTTTCAGTAATAGACCAGCAGATAATGACATATTTTGCTGACTCATTTTCTCGTTTCAGGGATTTCAACCACTGAAAATTATGTCAGTGTTGAGCTCAAAAAATGGAAATTTAGCGATAGGACGTGTGGTAGGCATATGAAAAAAAATTCCCAGAATTTTCCGGCTGGAAAATTTACTTAAACAGCTGCTTGGCTTATGGGAATTTTCTGTCGGGTTCCTAACGATATCAGATTTCATTCTGTCGATTGCCATAAGCGAGAAAATGCGTCAGCGACCGAGTATTCTTTTACAAGATGGCTCCCTTATTTCCACCCTTTAAGGACATTCAAACCTTATGGCTTTAGTTTTTTGCTATTAGATTGTTCCTACCTGTTAATGTGTTAAAATGACAGAAATGAGAGATTGAAAAAAAAAATATTTTTTTACACAAAAAAAAATTAATTTTCCATATGCCTAGCACACGTCTGATCGCTAAATTTTCATTTTTTGAAAATGAGTCAGCAAAATATGTCATTATCTGATGGTCTATAATACCTTATGAAATACGCTCGTTTTCTCAGAAAACGTGGTTTAACGCCGACGTCACATTTCATGCTCGCGGTAACCGCCACTGCAAGTTCAGGCAGGGCCGAAAATTAGATCTGTCATAACTTTGCTAAAAATTATAGTAGAAGGAAAAAAAAAAGTGCATATCGTTCCTGAAGACTACTACTTCCTCATGCAAATATAACAATGAGTATCTGAGTACCTGAAATGTGTTTTGTCCCACTTCACATAACCCTTCTACGATAATTACAGAGGATCCGAGAGTCATGGATATTTTAGTTGATATGAAATAATTATACTGAAGCAGGAATCAGTCCCCTCTTGGACCATATGCAACGATTTAAGACTAGTGAGAAAAGTCTCACTTATACATGCCAAAGAAAAAACTGGGTTTTACTCCTGCCTCAGTTTTCAACTCACCCATAATCCCGGAAATTTCTTCAGTAAATGTTGAAAATAATCGCTCATACACATCCTACATAAAAAATGAAGTATGTGATTTCAAGCTTGAGGTTTGCACTTCACAACAGTGTTATTAAACATATCGGCAGGATATGAATAAGCGATTATTTTCAATATTTACTAAAGAGAATGCCGGTTTTATGGGTAAGTTGAATATAAGGCAGGAGTAAAACAAAGTTTTTTGTATGGCATGTATAATAAGTGGGACCTGTCACACTACTTTAAAATTGTTGCATATATAGTCCAAAGAGGGTATGGGTTACTGCCACAATATAATAATTCCATATTTACTAAAATATTCATGATTTTCGGATCATCCGCAAGCATATCCGTGAAGTGGGACAAAACACATTTTAGACACTCAAATACTCGCATATTATATTTGCATGAGAAGGTAGGAGTTTTCAGAAACGATATGAACTTTTCCTTTTCCTTATCCGATCATTTTTAGTAGAGTTATGATCAAATATTCGGCACCGCTAGAACTTCCAGCGGCGGCTAAGCGTGAACCTGAAATTTGATGTAGGCGTTCAATCCAGGTTTTCTGAGAAAACAAGCGCATTTCATAAGAAATTATTAGAAATAATTTTTGTGGAAAATTGAATTATTTTTCACCTTGTTGGGTTGTTTTTCCGATTAATCGTATACTTTCCAAGATTACAGCAAAAATCTATTTAATTATTTTTAAACCCCTAACCCCTGGAATTTTGGTGAACAGAAATTTTTTTTTCCTGTTTCTCATGGTTCCAACTACTAGCATACCAAGTTTGATGGTGCTACAATCGATCCTCGTCTCAAAACCCAATCGTGCTGGATTATTTGTCATTGTTGTTTTCAATATGTTAATAAAGTTAATTTATGAAATGAAATATTATAATTTGTTTCTGTCATCGGATAACACATATTTGCCACGCACGAATTCTGAACTTTAGGTATCCTGGAAAACGATACCTTTCGATCATTCCGTTTTGAAATGTACAATAGACAAAAAAATATCGAGAGTTTTCAAAATAAATTTAAACACTAAAAATTTCCAGAGACAACACTCTTTTACTCGAACAAACTCTTTGTATAATATGTTTCCAACTAAGACTGATTTTATAGTATCTTTCCCGTAGTTATTTTCAATATTCAATTATAGGCATTATAGAATTAACACGATATTGACCAATTTATTTTGAATATGTGAACACCGTATAGTGGAAATAAATATTGTTTACATTTTGACTAGAAATCTTTCACTGCTCTCATACTTCAGAAAGTATACAGATAGATGCGATAATTATCTGCTGATTATTGTTTACTTCCCTACTTTCTACACTAGAAGTTTTATTTGGATGTCGATATTAGCGGAGATATCATTTTGAAATCATCCTGAATTTAATAAATAAAAAATCTGAAATGCTTGGTTGCGACCTCAGTTGCAAATCTTGCAAATCTTGTATTTTTTTTTCATTTTGTTGAAAGCGAAGCATACAATCGAATCTGCACCTTGTTGTTGCTACGAATAAATGATTCCAAAATTTAAATCACTCCAGTCACCTGTCGTAAAGATGCTAGGAAAATTTTAAAGAAGCACGTGTTCAAGTCTTTTAAATTTCAAATTCACCATCACTTACCCATACAAAAATTATTTCGAGAAGCGCTTAAATTATTGTAATTGGTTTTGGGAAAATTATAATGTTAATAGAGTATTCCATCATCAAATTCTGTTCTCAGAAGTTTTTTTTACAGATCAGAAATGTATTTGAAATTTGTTCAAAAACAAATTTTAAATTTTGTGAGAAACAGGGATTCAGATGTGAATGATATAATCTTGATTTTTGTTCGAAAATATGAATAGGATATTCATAAAATCTGTTGTGGAATCATCTGCGGCTGAAAGACAAACTTTTGTAATATCTAACAGAAAAATTATATTTTTCATTTCTGAAGTTTCATGGAGAATGTTCCCCCAATACCTCCCAAGAGTTTATCTTGAACGATGGAAAATAACGACTAAAGTTTATCTTTCAGCCGCAATGCCCATGACAGGTTTATGTCAATAAATAACTTTCAAAGTTCTTGACATGATTTTTTGGGTTTATGACCTTCCACAATCTGAAAATGAAAAAAAAAAATTTTAATCCAAAGAAATCTGTACAAGTGTAGAAAGGCAAATTAATTAATTTGCCCGATAAGTTACTGCTTTCACAAGACTGCTGTCTTGAACGAAATTAATTTTTGTCAGTAACGTACCCTACACTGAATTTGCCTATCTGAAAAAATGAGATCGAATTAACAAAGAATACTTTTCTTTTTTTGAAAACTGTTGACGTTTCGGAGGCTGTATCTGCCTCCGTTATCAAAACTTCTTAGAAAGACGCTGAGGAAACTGAATTTGAATTGCGATTTTGGTCAAAGAAAGATCTCATTTCCAAAACCGCAATTCAAATTCAGTTTCTTCAGCGTCTTTCCAAGTTTTGATAACGTTAGATATACCAGCGATGAGTCTAAATCTTGCATGAAGTTTATTTAAGTGACATACACTGCTCGCCAGAGGCGATGAACCTAGACAGTTTTGTGAAAAATTTTATTAGGGGATAATATAGGCTTATCGGATTCGGAATCAGGATACCAATTTTACCAATAATACAAATTTTTGAGGGTAATACCACAAGAGATTTTTATTTTATCGAACAAACTTTCATTTTGCACGAAAACGTGGTTGCTTTGGTAATTAACGAGAACAAAATATAACATGATAAAATCACAACACCGAAAAAAGTGAATCACCCTGTATCTCAAAAGTTAGGACTTTTAGGACATACGTTTATAGAAAGTTTTTTCCTTAAAATAAGTCAAAGAATTACCCCCTCAAATATTAGCATGTCTTTAAGGAACACCCTGTATATTTTTGTCTGATTGTCCGATAAAGTGCTAGAAATCGTAAAAGGTAAGACCTCGTTAATCCTTGGCTCGCACAAGGTTCGACTTTTGAGGGCTGCCGTTCGGAAGGGGACGACAGCTAGTTAACGGAAAAAACAATTTTAACAATTTTTAACGATTTCAATATGAAAAAGTCAGCCTTCAATGATTTTTTTATTGTTATTTGTTAATTTGAAAAAAGGAACATTAATGAAACTCACAGTGTCACCACAGAAAATGAAGATTACTTTGGAGCCATTTGAAGAGGTACTATGTAGGTAATAAAGCATTTGTTTCGGTGATTATATGGAAATACAAATTCCTTTGATTTTGAAAAACAAACTCTGGCACTTGCTAAAAATAATTTTTTTCTGTGACGGGAAAAAAGTTTGACATTTTATCTCTGTTGACAGTTACTAAAATATGACTTTTCATGAAATAATTTTTTTCATTCAGTTCATTCAGTTCATTCAAGGAGGTTGTTCAGAATTGAAAACAATAATAAAATTTCTGCAATGCACTAATGACAAATCGATAATAAAAAGTTTTCCATATGGTGCAATTTTTGAAACTCACTGTATATAGTCTGGACCATATTTTGATAGGCAACCCATTTTAGGCGTATTCATCTATTTATGAAACTTCATAAGAAATAAGAAGTATGTTTCATCAGTTAAACAGAACGGTGAAGATCGACCTCTCTTCTTAGGTCTTAAGCCGAAGATATTTGATTTTTTTTCACTTTTAAATAGTCGTTTTTCCCGTCACAGAAAAAAAGAGTGTATTGTACACGGGAAAAATGATAGATTTTAGCCTCGAGCCTCGAGCCTCGAGCTAAAATCTAATACTTTTTTTCCCTTGTATAATAAATAATTATTTCCTTCTTTTCCTAGATTTCTGTCGTAATAAGTACCAGTAACTGATAACTCTGAATCTCCACTGGATTATATTATAGATAACGAGGAAAACTTGACTGAAAAAGGTGTTATTCGTAATGACATATAATCCAGTACGATTGGGTTTTGAGACGAGGATCGATTAAAGTACTATCAAACTTGGTATGCTAGTTGTTGGAACCATGATAAACCCGAAAACAAAATGTTTACCTTTCCAGGAGAGGAACATTTTTTTTTTCACTTATAATTACACGGGAGCTTTTTTTTGTCGAAGTAAACTTGACATTCATTAATGAGAATTTTGTTGCCTGACAATTCAACGAAAAGAACTGTCCATGAAAAAATTACGAGTACGCAGGACGAGTAATTTTTTCTGGCAGTTTTAATTGTTAGTCGCCATTTTAATTCACGAGTTTGTTACAAAACTTTTCCGTCGACAGTACTTTTCGACAGGGGTCATAAATCAACGATTAAAATACGTCATAAATGAACAGTCGACGGAAAAAATAATTAAATGGATTTTTGCTGTAATCTTGGAAAGTATACGATTTATCGGAAAAACAACTCAACAAGGTGAAAAATTCAATTCTTCACAACAATAATCCCCAGTAATTTTTTATTAAATGCGCTCGTTTTCTCAGAAAAAGTGATTGGCCGCCGACATCAAATTCAGGTGCACGCTTACCCGCCACTGAAAGTTCTAGCAGAGCCCAATCTTTGATTGGTCAAAACTCTGCTAAAAATAATCGGAGAAGGAAAAGGAAAAGTTCATATCGTTTATGAAGACTCCTACCTTCCCATGCAAATATAATATGCGAGTATTTCAGTACCTAAAATGTGTTTTGTCGCACTTCACGTAGATGTTTGCGGATGATCCGAAAATCATGAATAATTTGGTAAATATGGAATTATTATACTAGAGCAGCAACCCATACCCTCTTTGGACTATATACAACAATTTTAGAGTAGTGTAACAGGCCAAAAAAAAACTTTGTTTTACTCCTGCCTCATTTTCAACTTACCTATAAAACCGGCATTCTCTTCAGTAAATGTTGAAAATAATTGCTTATTCATATTTTGCATGTAAGTTTAATAACTATCCTGAAGTGCAAACCACAAGCTTGAAATCACATACTCCATTATTTATGTAGGATGTGTATGAGCGATTATTTTCAACATTTGAGTACTGAAGAAATTGGCAGGATTATGAGTAAGTTGAAAACTGAGGCAGGAGTAAAACCCAGTATTTTCTTTGGTATGTATAAGTAAGACTTGTCTCACTATAGTCTAAACTCGTTACATATGGTCCACAGAGGGTACTGATTCCTGCTTCAGTATAATTATTTCATATCAACTGAAATATCCATGACTTTCGGATCCTCCGTAAATATCGTAGAAGGGTTATGTGAAGTGGGACAAAACACATGTTAGGTACTCAGATACTCACATGTTTTGCATGAGAAAGTAGAAGTCTTCAGGAACAATATACACTTTTTCTTTTCAAAAAAAGAAAAAAATCTTAACTTCAAGTTTGGTCAGTGTAACAGCTGAAGAGGTGCTTACAATTGTTCGAAGTCATACATAAATATCATAAAAATATATACCAAATCCTAGACATTGCAAAGTTTTGGAAACAATTACTCTCACTTATAATCTCCCTAGTGCTTGAATTATTGCCGGAAATTTTTCGAGTACATCAATTTTTTGAAAATTACCCGAGTCGCGCAGCGACGAGTGTGATTTTCTTAAAAAATTCATGTACGAGATAAATTTCCAGCAATTAATTCAAGCACGCGGGGGATTCGGTAAGAAAATTTCACACCAAAATATATTAAATTAATGGTTAATTCAACTGACTTGTAGATTATTCTGAGAGAAAACAAGTTGTAACATCAGTGGGCCATGAATGGTTTTTGTTGATATAATGACAGTTACGCGTTGGTATTAGTGGCGGTGTTTGTATGTGAGAAAGGAAAATTCATTTTGCGACATTTTCAACCTAAAATTGCATTGCACATCACGCAGAACCAAAATAGTTTTGACTGGTCCATGCGGATTGTCTATTGGGAAGTGATGTGGAAAGGAATTGTTGCAAATTTCAGCCGAGTATTCACGAAAAGATAAGTTGAATAAAATTGTTTCAAATATTAAGTTCATCAAGTCAAGCATAGATAGATTTGATTGATATACATTTTTACCGATGGATCTATTCATCGTTGAAATGCAAGTTCTCAAAATATTTTCAGACACATTCGAAATATTTAGTGAATATATAATTATGAAATATTATCTCCTTTCATATGAAAAATAACATTCCATTTGTACATAAAAGCAAAATGTTAACTATCACATGTCAAATATTTGACAGAAAAATTTCCACTTATTAATTTCGCCTAGGGTACCCAGGAGGATAAAAATTTCCGGAAATTTTTTGGGTTGCCATGGCAACTAAATAAAAACCAATTTTTTGATTGGCTGAAAGAGTGAGGAGTGAAATTTTCAGAACAATTCTATTAACTCATGCATGTACCCAAGAAAACAAAAATTATGTTCTTTTCTATATATATTGTCACAATACACCGTATAAAAATTTATTATTTCTGAGGGTCCTCTTCTTCTAGAACGTCCCATTCTTGTCGCTCAGCCTCCGCAAATATCCAGTAGATTATGGCCATAACAACAGAATCTGCCAGCATTATCCAGAAAACAATTTGCCATTCGGCAAATGTCTTGCTTGTCGTTATGGCCCCGACAACGAGTGGACCTATTATTCCCGCAGATGCTCCTAATCCATTAACTATAGCCATAATCGTTCCACCATAATATATCGTTATATCATTGACGTTCACCTTCATTCCCGAAAAGAACGGGCCAATAAAAAACAGGGCGACGACGTACAGAGCAATGGCGCCAATTCTACTGCAACCAACATATATCGTAAGAACGAGACAAACCGAAGGTACTATTGTTGAAATAGCCGTCCATAACTTCCTTGCACGTAAAATACTGATTTTGTTCCGATTCGTTAACCACGAGGAGAAAAATGCAAACACAATATTGGATATCCAAAGTGCCAAAAATGGAATACCTGTTGCAGCTGCATTGGATTGAACGTTCATTTTCAAAATTTCTTTCAGATATTTCGGCAAGTCGGTCAACACCGTAAAAAATATGTAGTTATGTGAGAACTGTCCCGCCAGCAAAGCCCAAATTGGCAAGCTTTTACATAATTTCAGCCAAGGAACTTTGATCTTCCGCTTCTTCTCAATGCTGCTTTCCAGAAACATCTTCTCTTCTTCCGCGATGAACGGATGAGTTTGTGGACTTGAAAACACCATGAGCTGATAGAATATATACCACACCAGACTGAATAAACCCCACACGTAAAAAGCCATGGACCAACTGCTGGTGTTATGTATTATCATGCCAGTAAAAACGCTTCCGGTAACGGTTCCCATGTTGGAGCCACCAAATGCAACACCGCCCAAAAATGCTCTTTCTTCAGGCGGCACCCAACACTGAATGAACGTTGAAACGCATGGAAGCAACGGACCTTGAGCAAATCCAAGAAATACTCTCAGAATGATAGCTCCGTAATGTCCCCCTTTTTCAATTGCCAAAGGATATAGAAAGGTAATAATCGTGGACACTAACATACAAGTCCCCATGACATGCCTTGCTCCTAGTTTGTCCGCTAGCCACCCGCCAGGTATATGACTGAATATGTAACCAATATAAAATGCGTAAAGGATTACAGATTCTATCCAGTTTGGCCATTCGTATGTGCCTCCCTTTACGTCCACACGTTCGTAAACATAATTTGGACAAGCGTCAGCGCTTAAGGTTTCATTTTTATCTTTTATTTGCACCATTTCGGTTATGGCAATGTTCAGAACGACTCGCAGATGGTAAGCGTTCAGCAGGGCCAGTTGCATCATAAACACCATCACGTATCGTTGTGGTATGGTCACTTTTCCAAAAACACAACGAAGCGGATTGAAAATCATGGCTGCGTTATCGACCCGATTACGTTTAATTTGAGTTCTCGTTGAAAACTTTAAGAAATCATAGTGCTAAACGAATTTCAATCGGACTTTTCACAACTGACAAGACCTAATGTCAGTGAGATGCGACATGTTTTGTTAAAAAATATGAATCTGGAAAATGTATTGCGCTTACTTGAATAGTAGGCATTCCAGAACACGTGGCCACTGGCCTTTAAAAATGGATGCCGGACCACAACAAACGAGTCTTAATCCAGTAACGACAAACAAACTCGAGCAAAAAGTGAAGAATGATTTGTAGCACTCTGAAACTTAGCACATGACATCTCGACATCATGTATTATTAGAAAAAAAATTGTTTACCAGAAAACGTGGTTTAACGCCGGCGTCACATTTCATGCTCGAGCTAACCCGCCCTGAGGAAGTAGATGTCTTCAGGAACAATATACACTTTTTTTTTTCCTTCTACTATAATTTTTAGCAAAGTTATGACAAATATAATTTTCGGCCCTGCCAGAAATGGCAGTGGCGGCCTGAAATTTGATATCGGAATGCAATCAGGTTTTCTGAGCGCATTTTGTAAGAAATTACTAAGTATATTTCTTGTGGAGAATTGAATTATCTTTCTCCTTGTTGAAATTGTTTTTTGATAAATCTCATACTTTCCGAAATAACAGCAAAAAAATTATAATTTTTTTAAATAAAAACTTTTTTGGGTTCCACCCCTGATTTTTTGATGAACAAATTTTTTTCTTACAATACCTGATGTCAAGAAGTCATGTGACGAGTTAAGTGCTACGATTCATTCTTACATTTGTCTTTGGTTACTGTACTAAAAGTAATTAATGAATACCAGAAATATTGAGAATTTGAAAACGAAATTAAGTTTGAAACTTCAAATATCTACTCGTCTATTTTCTGAAGAAACTACAGAAATAATACGATATATCTAGAAATTACGGTATTTGTATGATAATTTACAACCTCTTTATTGTTTTTCATATAAGGTATTTTTGTTCGAAGAAGTTGAATACATATAATAGTTCATTCAAAAAATTCGCCTACTCTGTGACTATGACAGTATGAGATGTGTTAATTATTTAAAGTTTTGGACGTTTCACATTCATATGTAGGAGTGTAAACATGACATAAATTTCATTTTGTATTAAAATAGAAGAATGAAACCTACGCTTCTTCCAACAATCAAAATAACAGGATAATTTTCTGGGTATTCGGAAACCAAATATAACTTATTGTGTTTTGTTACAGATACAGAAATAAATCGGCTTCAATTGAAATTTTAGTACTTACTTCCAAATCTTACATTTTTCTTGATAATGAATCTACACAGATGCAGAAATTGAATCGGCTTCATTTAAAATTGTAGTACATCCATTCTTACATTGTAATTCTATAGATTAAAAATTAGTCGGTAGGTATTTTTTGACCTCGTATAATATATTTTGGAATTGTTCTTGCCAAATTAGACTAAGTACCCTTCTCTCCAAATATTTCCACATACATTGTCGAATTTACTGTAAAGACACTTTAGTCCCATGTAATACATATGATTTTTCTTCCTACCCACTTAATGAACATTTTTTTGGAAATTTAAAACGCATCTAAACTGCTTTTGTCTAAAACGGACCCATACTTGCATGATGGAAAGTACAGACAATACAGTCATGTCCATATGAGAATCTGCGGAGGTGCAATGGATAGCGTCTTGGGCTTGTAATCCGAAGGTCCCGAGTTCAACTCGTGGCAATTGCAACTTTTTTTTTAGAACGTTATTTAACTTTTTTCTTGTTAGTGATTTTAATTATTGGACATTTAGATAGCTTATACATTTCGGATTGTTCGCAAAAAGTGGCAGGGTACTCGAAACCCTGCCCATAAAAACGACATGTTAAATCTGGGAAGAGAGATCTCTCAGATGATCAACGAAAATAGCGACAGGATGTGGAAAAATAAACTGGAGAAGTTAGACCCTCGTGATAACTCTCTGTGGAGGATGACGAAACGAATATCCAAACGTTTCGCTCCAATTCCAGCCATGGAGAGTGGGAACGAGCGGCTAGCGACGGACCCTCAGAAGGCGGAACTGTTCGGGGTACATTTCGCCAGCGTACACAAAAGGGTGCCGGACGTTAGTGAGGGACACAGACGAAATACTAAGATAACGGAAGACTTTAGAGAGTCCTCATAGGTTTGCCAAAATAATGACAAACTATGAGGAACTGACGGAAGTCATAAAAAGGCTTCCGACGAATAAGGCACCTGGGCCGGATGGCTTGGATGTCATTCTACTTCGGAATGCGCCGCGGAAAGTCCTCGCCCAGCTCATCCACTTGATTAATGCCATTATCAAATGGGGGTGTTGCCCAGATTGTCTGAAGAAGGCACTGGTGATACCTATTCTGAAACAAGGTAAGGATGGCCATAAACTTGACAGCTATCGCCCCATCTCACTTCTGAGTGTGATCGCCAAGGTAGTGGAGAAGATCCTTCTGAGACGGTTGTTGAGTCTCGAGGAGAAACTCAAAATGATCCCCGATGTGCAGTTCGGCTTTAGAAAGGGTCATAGTACCACTTCTCAGGTCGTTAGGATTGTACACGGGGTGAAAGAGGCAGCTCAACGTGGACTCAACACAGTCATGGTCTTGCTGGACATGAAAAAGGCCTTTGACTCGGTATGGGTAGAGGGTCTTATCTCTAAAATGCTGTTGGCAGACATGCCCTCATAGATGGTAAGGTTGATCAACTCTTACCTTGATGGGAGAACGTTTATGGTGCGAGTAAACAACACTCGCTCCGCTGAGTTTCCGATCGAAGCAGGTGTCCCGCAGGGTTCAAGTTTGTCGACACACTTGTACTCGCTAAATACGTATGACTTTCCTCAGTGCGAGAGACCGGATATGGGCACGGCGATATACGCCGATGATACCGCCATTTTCACCCATTCCTTCTCGAGCGTCCCTGCCCAGTATAGGATCCAAGTTCACTTGGATAGGAAGGTCATACCCTATTTGGCCGAGAACAAGATCGTGGTGAATCCGGCGAAGTCGGAGACCATCAACTTCACTAAAAAGTATACATACTCAAAGCTTTATAGGAAGTTGATGATCAACGGCGAAGCTGTTGAAAACGTGAACACTGCGAGATACCTGGGAGTACAGCTGGACAAGCGTCTTAACTTTGGAAGGCACATAACCTTGGCTATTCAGAGGGCTGGAGCGGCGCTAAAGCGCACCTACCCTCTGATAGCTAGAGGCTCAAAAATGAGTCAAGATAATAAGCTGCTTGTTTACAAGCAGATTATTAGCCCCGCGATGACATACGCTTGTCCAGTGTTCTGCAGTCTGAAAACCACCCCACTTATGCGGTTGGATAGGATGCAGAGCAAGGTGTATTATTACTAATAGTAGGAGGTACCTTCGTTTGGAAACTTTAAGGGAGCTTGCTGGCGTCGACTCAGTTCCGACATACATAAAGAACTTGTCTTACAAGTTCTATAAGTACTTCATCCATAACAGTCCTCTCACCAAGGACATTACCAAGCTCAGGGTATATGATAATGAGCCCCGCAAGCACGGCGGGCTCATATATCAGGCGCTGGATATTTTCCAAGAACGACGTGATGAACCGGTTCCGTAGGGAACCAAGACGAGAGGTGTAACCTGAAACGCGAAGTACCTTGACCTGGTTTTTTGCCTCAGCCTTTTCCGGGGTTTGCCATCGAAACAACCAACCTCATAAACGCATCGCAAGGAATTCTCTACATTGAATCATATACACTACACGCATAAGCAATGCAGGAGGCGTGTTTCTTATCAGTCACCACCGCAATTTCATAAAATGTCCGGTCATTCCGTTAACATCAGCGGGGCCGGGCATCAGCGCCCCCTCTTGGGGGTTTCTGTGCCCGACTTGGCAGGGCGCCCTACTAGCTCCCCTGAAAAGGAGCGGAAGGGTTGCTACTTCTGCACCTATTTTCCCATCCTCCCCTGACCCCCCTGGGTTAAGAAGCGTGGGAAATGAAATGTGGCATGTTATGTATTGTGTAATGTAATTGTTAACTATGTAATAAAACCACTATTTATTTATTTATTTATTTATTTTACATTTCGGATTGCTATTGAGTGAATTTCTCATAAGTAATGTTATGTGCATTTTTTGATTGAAGTGCCAATCATTTTTTAAAAAGCTGCGCTTGTAGAAAAAATAATGTGTGTATTTCGAGCAGAAAGTGTCATTGTCATTCTCCAAAGATTAATTTTTTTGTCGAGCGACAATCAATCACTTTGCGCTCTAAATACACAAATGGCTATTAAAGAACTAAAGTAGAAATAACATTCATGTTTGATTTTTACCACAATAGGTACATGATATAAGATGTTGGAAAGATGAGGAAAAGTATGAGTTTCCTCCCTGATTTGAGGGAGGAAAGTGTGTACTTTCTATAGGGGTAGGAGGAAAAAGAGTTTTTTGCTTTAGATTGATCTTCTTTAGGTAAGTCGATTAATCTAATGATTAAAAAATGTGGCAGAAAATGTGTCATTATCGGCGTCTATAATATATAATATATTTGTAGTCAATCAATGTTACTGAAAAATTTGTAATAATTACTTACCTCTTCTTTGGGTTTTCTCTGCTTCTTTTCCCCTATATAAATGTTTTCGACCTGGACTGGTGACATCTGTAAGGAAAAAGTTATTAATATTGTTACTTTCAATTAGCAAATCGCGGCAGAGTTTACGGTTATATTCAAATACATTTTCGGAGTTACTGCTGGATATGTTACCATACAAAGTAACATTACACTGCTCCATAATTGAGAACTGAAATACTTATTTTTGAAATACAGTACGTAATTATATCCAATAATAATACTGATCAGAGAAGATGACAATGACAAAAAAAGACGAGTAAGATATAAGGAAATACTGAGGACAATTAAGATTAATACAAAAAAATAACTTACCTAGACCTAGAAGAGGATATGGTCATCAAGATAAAAAAACACACGGAGATGGTTAGGACATGATACGGATAGCAGGAAGAGGGGCAGTGACTTATAATTCAGTAAATTTGTATTCGACAGAGCCCCTGGTTGGAAAGTTTTGGGGTAGTTCTGATTTCTTTCATTTCACACGTTTTTGGAGTGCTGAATCCGAATCTCAAGTTTGCTAACAAAATTTCTTGACGAAACGTTAAAAAAAATGCAAAAAATAGTAAAAATCAATTTTTTTGTAGTTTTTCCCTTATAACTCGAAAATTTCTGCTGAGTCAGCAACACCCACTTTTCCACTCCAAAACTCTTATTGACTATTTAATGACAGTTTTAGTGAATTTCTCAAGGAATTATATTGTAATAAAACTAAAAGTACTCTTGTTGGTCATTGGAGCAGTTTCAATCAAAGGACTCATCTGAGGTAATATCGATGACTGCTAGTGACAGTGCGATAAGAAAGGAGTTTTTGAGAGTCACGAACAACGCAAAATGGTTCTGGGCCATTCAGGGCATTACTTGCTCCTTCTCGGGCAAGTGCATCGGCTTCTTCATTGTCTCTATAACCTGTGTGTGCTGGTACCCAAACTAGGGTTAGTCTGTTTTGACTGCCGAGCTCTTTTGGGGTTTCCCCAAACAAGTATTGAGGTAACTTGCATTGAGTTTACTGCCTTCATTGCAACTTAGCTATCTGAGTATATAACAATGTTTTTTTCTGAACACTCATGCCTTATTAGCTCTTATGTACATTGGTGTATTGCGACGTTTTCCGTTTGAAATATCGTCGCTTGTTTGCCCAGGCTCAATATGAGACTTTCATCTTCCGCTTGGTTCCGTAAATAATAATGATAATAATAATAATAATAATAAATGCTTTTATTGTAGGGTACAGCAATCAGCTTATATCCTAACAAAAGGCAGGATTCAATTCCTCCTCATGATTACTCATGGCAGGGATTGCTCTTCCATCCAACCAGTGAAGTGAACTACCTAATTAATCCTAATTGATAACAAACAATATAGATGTTCATACATACAATATGTAATAGAGTATGTTAGACAAATCAATTAACTGCTCCTAGAAAAATTGAAGATTGTAGATTTACCATACAAGCACAAAAAAAACACACTAGTCGACGAAAAATGTCTTAGAGAAAAGCTTATGAAAATACATTTTAAACCATAGGTGAAGAAAAAGTGATGTGACGATTTAAGTTTGTTATAATTGTTACATTATACCAATAAATTTGGAAAACTAGTATCAAATAAATGTTTCTTAATTTTTTTCTTGAAAATTTTGATTGGCAATAATTTATATTCACTGGGTAACCGGTTGTAAAGGCGAATTATTTGGTATGAGAAGGAGCCACGGAAGAAGGAGGTTTTATATTTAGGCGCAGCGAAATTATTTCGAAATCTCAAGTTGAGATTATGAATGTCTGTTCTGAAGGTCAATTTTTTGAATAGATAAGGAGGTTTCCCAGTTGTTATTACTTTGTGAAAAATCGTAGAGGAGTGTAGTTTGCGCCTAGCCTCCATGTTCAGCCAACCAAGATTTCTCAGATGTTGTGTAACATGTTCCCGCTTTCTGGTGCCTGTGACCAGTCTCACACATGAATTCTGCAGTTTTTGAAGTCTCATTCTGTCAGATTTCATCAGTCCTGGTCCATAAACTACGTCTGCATAGTTAGCATGTGCTAACACTAATGCATCACTAAGTATGATTTTACTTTTTTTGTTCAGGATATTTCTGTTTGAATAGATCATTCTGAGATTCATATAACCCTGTTTTAAGATATGAGAGACATGTGTAGTAAAGCGCAACGCTTCTGAACCTTCATAATTTTTTGGGAGGTCCCTCCTTCCACGCATCCCTCTTCGTTATACTTGTCTTGAAAGTTTTGTCAGACCTAGATCTGGGAAGTATGCCATCTGATGGCATTCTTGTAACCGGGTCGTTTTTCAACTATTCGTATAGGTTGTTGTAGTCTCTCCCGTGCATATTGCTTATGGGTGCTTGACCTGACCTCGCTTTGCCTTGTATGTATATGTGTAGTGGAGGCCGGTTGGTGGTTGTTGGGGTGGTTCTCATGTCCCGGTGGCACTCAGAAATGCTGTTCTATACAGTGCTCCGAGCCGTCGAACCATTCCTACCTGCCACCATACCACCGAACTATACGTTATCATGGGTCATCATTGAGGGTTCACTGCCAGAGCTGCCTGTCTAAGCTCCGAGACTGTCCTTGCGAATTTGCTTTTTGCAATAATCGCGAGGTCGTCGGCATATCCTAGGCAATAAAAGCCTCTGGAAGATAGCCCAAAGTTTACCTGTTTGGATGGAAAGTGTGCTTCTGTGAGCATCCCTATACTTTCCTCGAATGTTGTAGTATAGGCATTGTATTTATTTTTCAAGAAACCTACCTGGTTTACAGTACCTTCTTTGGCTTATAGCGAAGTGGTCGAGGTGTTAGAGCGTTTGCTCCCACCCAGGTGGCCCGGGTTCGATCACGGAGCTAAAGTGGTTCGGAATCCACTTTTTAAGCTGTAGGTCCCGGGTCTTCCTTGCTCGGACAAGCTCTGCTTTTGAGGGGTTTTCTACGAAAACCTGGGAGATTCGTAATAACAAATTTTAACAAAATTTTTTTTTTATGGATACTTGAGCACGTGATTGTCTTCTGGCTCATTCCACCAGACCGTTTTGTTATTTTGAGGCTTTTTTTCTCAAGACAGCTTTCCTTGTAGGCTTCGACCATTGCCTTGTATTTCAGTCACGGGCCTCTCGAGAGACTCACTGAGTGACACTGAGTATCTTTTCCAGTTTCTATATTTGACTGAAGTACGTGGTGGGGTAATTAGATCGTATGATATACAGGGTGTAACATAAGTACGTTAAAATATTCAAGTGACGTATTCCTGAGACAATTTTAAGAAAAAAGTCTATATGAACTTGTGTCCGGAAATGCTTCGTTTCGGACATACAGGGTGTTGAAATTGAATTTTTTTGTTCGCTTTTGAAAATAACTTTTGCAAGAAATAAGTTATTTGCACAAAATTTGGTACCCTGGTTTTTTTTGGCGTGGGAAATCATAATTTCGTATCAATTTTCATGTAACATCTAGAGGGCGCTGCGTACGCTGTCACTATTCATTTCAAATTGCCCTAACATTTTTGACAGTAAACTTTTGGTACTTTTCATTCAAATGGTATGCCCCCTCAACAACACTGGAGGTGATCTTTTTCGAGATATTTACAATTTTCTATATCGATGCATGTTCCTTAGCTCCTAGGGCGCTAAGTTAAGTTGTGTCATTTTTCGATAAACATTTTATAGGAAAAAAGTTGTTTATTATGACGAGATCTACCACATACTTAGTTTTTGTAATTTTCTTAGCAACTTCACTTAGCGCCCTAGGAGCTAAGTAACATGCATTAATATAGAAAATTGGACATCTCGAAAACGATCACCTCCAGCGTTGTTGAGGTAGTGTACCTTTTTTACTTGGAAAAGGTGTGGGAATGAGGTTTTTTCATGAAAAGTACCAAAAGTTTACTGTCAAAAATGTTAGGGCAATTTGAAATGAATAATGACAGCGTACGCAGCGCCCTCTAGATGTTACATGGAAATTGATACGAAATTATGATTTCCCACGTCAAAAAAAACCCGGGTACCAAATTTAGTGCAAATAACTTATTTTTTGCAAAAGTAATTTTTTAAAAGCGTACAAAAAAATTCAATTTCAACACCCTGTATGTCCGAAACGAAGTATTTCCGGACACAAGTTTATATAGAATTTTTTTTTTAAATTGTCTCAGGAATACGTCACTTGAATATTTTAACGTACTTATGTTACACCCTGTATAATAATATAATAATATAACAATATAATAATATAATAATATAATAATATAATAATATAATAATATAATAATATAATATAATAATATAATAATATAATAATATAATAATATAATAATATAATAATATAATAATATAATAATATAATAATATAATAATATAATAATATAATAATATAATAATATAATAATATAATAATATAATAATATAATAATATAATAATATAATAATATAATAATATAATAATATAATTATTTGAAATTTCAAAATTTTTGTTTGAATTTCAAGTTTTGTACGATTTCGGACCTCATTAAAGTAGGAGATTTGAGCCGGTTCTGGGCCTCCCCCCACCACTATGACGTCATCAGTGACCTTGACCTATGACCTATGACCTCGACCTATGACCTTGACCCATGACCTTGACCTATGACCTATGACCTTGACCTATGACCTCGACCTATGACCTCGACCTAGGACTTGACCTAGGACTTGAGCTTGCCCTTAGCCTTGACCATGATGTATATTGTTGGGAGGTGTTCAGGGTTTGCGTTTGTCCTAGAGATTGTGATGACTTGATTTTTTTTCATACACGGACAAGTACCTTTTGCCAAGTACTTAATATATTTTTCTTACCTCAATGTCTTTCATGTATACTTACTCTGCCATTGTGTATGATCTAATGTGTGGAGTACGCATAAAAATCTAAACCGAAGTATAGAGACGTCTGCACGCCACGGATATCCAGTCAGATATGTGAACTGGCGTCACACACCCATACACTGCGGTGACTCATCGACTACTCTCCGTCCTCTCTTCATTGATATGGTGGGGATGGTTCTGCTGTGACGTTGTATGAATAGTCGAAGCGGATAGAATTTGTTCACCCTCTCTCCCACTCATCGATATTACATATAAAGGAGGTGGGAATGATTGTGAAATCAGTATTTTGTTGAGTTTTGTGCTGAGAAGACGACATCGATAAAATGTATTCCTGTGGTTGTGGTAAATCGTTCACTCGTAGTGATAATCTCCGTCGGCATCAACTTCAAAGTTGCCAAGGTGGCCCTTCTGTGAAAAGGATTAAGTTAGATGTGGCTGCATCGACACCAATGTACACATGCAATTGTTGTAATGTGACAATTCCCACATCCCAAGTTAATTCTCACAAAAGAACTCTCCAACACAGGAACAATGCATGTGTGCAAGTGAGTGATGGCATACAGATTATAAGGAATGCTTTCAAGTGTAGAATTGTGAGTTATAGAGTGGAAAGTACCAATGTTTACACTGAATATATGCCATTCTTCAATGAGATCAGGGAGAAGGTTATTGGATTACTTGAAGAGGCAATAAAGGTTCACAAGATCTTTAAAGTGAATATGGAAGTATTTGGCAGCTACATTGTTCAAACACGGGATTTGAGTGACACGAAGTCATTCAATTCACAGAATAAAATTGTGGATCAGTCTACGGATTTGGGTGCATTATTCGATGGATTCCGTGATGTCATTATTGCTCAGACTACGGAATTTGAAGAACGTGATTCAGGTATTTATTTAAAGTTTCATTTCTATTTATATGAATAATAAATTATTGTTATGTTTCAGGATGGAGTTGTGAAAAAATTAAGTTCCTCGAAGTGAACATCAACAAGTATAGTCCACTCAGCGGATGTTCGTATGTGAAGCTGCCCGAGTTCATTGAGACAAGAAAAGGCGTTGTGAATATTCGTAATGAAGATCAACATTGTTTTGCATGGGCCATCACATCTGCATTGTTTCCTGCGAATGGTAGAGTGTCAGAAGTTTCCTCATACCCCCACTACGCCAATGTCTTGAATGTAACAGGTATGGATTTTCCAGTTAAACTTCAAGCTATAAAAAAGTTTGAGGACATGAATGATATTTCAATTAATGTGTATGGGTTAGAGTCAAAACTTGATAAGGGTAAAATGAAATATGAAGTGGTTGGTCCGTTGCGTTACTCACAGAGAAGACTTAGAAGACATGTTAATTTGTTACTTATAACAGATGATTCTGGCAATAGTCATTATTGTTGGATTAAAGACCTTTCTAGGTTAGTTTCAAGTCAACTATCTGCGCATGAGCATAAAAAATATTTTTGTGATGGATGTTTATTGTATTTCTCTCACGAGCGATTACTGTTACGTCATCAGTTGCATGACTGTAATCACTTGAGTACTACAACACCATCAGTCAATTTCAGAATCAACAAATATGGTAAAATGTTACCGGGTAATGCACTTATGTTTGAAAATTTTGAGAAACAAATGAAGGTGCCATTTGTAGTTTATGCTGATTTTGAATCAGTTCTCAAACCCATTCAAACTAGTCAACCCAACCCTAAACACTCATTCTCGAATAAAACATACAAACACGAACCTTATTCATTTGCTTATTCGATAAAATGTTCATACAATGATAAATTATCGAAATTTGTTACATATAGGGGTGAGGATGCAGCCGAGAAATTTGTTACAAAACTTGAAGATGATTTGAGAAATATTTATCACAATTATTTGAGGTATCCAATTCCTATGGCTGCACAAACCCCCGCGGAAGAAGCAGAGTTTTCTTCTACACAATTTTGTGGAATATGTGATAAACCATTCACGGGTGGTGATGTGAAAGTGAGAGACCATTGCCACCTCACTGGAAAAAAAAGATCACCTGCCGCACATTCCGTATGTAACTTAAATTTCAAATTGCCAAATTTTGTTCCAATCATTTTCCATAATCTGAGTGGGTATGATTGTCATTTGTTCATAAAAGAACTGTATAGAAACAAAGACAAAGTGGATGTTATTCCACAAACTAAGGAAAAATACATTTCTTTCACTAAGCATCTATTCACTCACACATACACTGACAAAGACGGAAAAGAAAAAAAGAATTTTTTGAAAATGAGATTTATAGATAGTTTCAAATTCATGTCGAATTCTTTGCAGAACTTAGGTGCTAACTTAACATCCGATCAGTGTATTGAGATGCATAAACATTTTCCACAAATTGACAAATTCAATTTGATGAGACAGAAAGGTGTTTTTCCATATAACTTTGTTGATCATATTGACAAGTTGAATTATCCAACTCTACCCACTAAAAATCAGTTTTATGACAATCTTAACGGAGAGCATATATCAGATAAGGATTATATGAGAGCGAAACTTGTTTGGCATTTATTCGAGTGTAAGAGTTTAGGGGAATACTCGGATTTATATTTGAAGTCCGATGTTCTTCTATTATGCGACATATTTGAGAATTTTCGAAATATATGCTTAGATAAATATAAATTAGATCCAGCACAGTATTATACAGCGCCCGGATTATCGTGGGATGCAATGCTGAAGTATACGAATATTGAATTGGAATTATTGACAGACATTGACATGATTAATTTTTTCAAAAAAGGAATACGGGGCGGAATAAGTCAGTGTAGTGAAAGGAAGCATATAGCTAATAATAAATTTTTACCCGATTATAACCCAGATGAACCTTCATCATACATATCATATTTAGATGCAACTAACCTATATGGTCACAGTATGTCACAACCATTACCCACCAACGATTTTGCATGGCTAACACCCGATGAAATAATCAATTTGGATGTAATGGGAGTGGCATCTGATAGTCCATACGGTTATGTTCTTGAAGTAGATGTTCATTATCCCCAAGAGTTACATGACAAACATGCTGATCTTCCCTTTCTCGTTGAAAGTTTAATACCACCACACTCGAAATCAAAAATTCCTAAATTAATTCCAAATTTAAATGACAAAAGAAAATATATTGTACATTATAAAAACTTACAGCAGGCTGTGGCCAATGGTCTTATTATTATGAACACACATAGAGTGTTGAGATTCAAGCAGTCATGTTGGATGAAACCTTATATTGATTTGAACACTGAAATGCGAAATCGATCTAACAACAAAGCTGAAAAAGATTTCTATAAACTCATGAATAATGCAGTTTATGGGAAAACAATGGAAAACGTTGATAACAGAATTGATGTTAGACTGGTTACGCATTGGGAAAGTATCAAGAGGAAAATTGGTGCTAGCGCCCTAATATCACGTCCAAATTTCAAAAGCTGTTCAATTTTTTCAGAAAATTTTGTTGCTATTCAATTGGGCAAAGTTAATGTATTGTACGATAAACCGCTATATTTGGGATTTTGTATTCTAGAATTATCCAAAACAGTCATGTACAACTTTTTCTATGGATGTATTAAACGTCATTATGCAGAAAATGCCACCTTACTCTACACTGACACGGATTCTTTAATTTTGAAAGTAAATACCGATAATTTTTATGATTTCATGACCAACAATATATGCGAGTTTGATACTTCCAATTACAACGTAGGAAACCAATTCAATATTCCTATTACAAAGTCAATTCTGGGTAATTTCAAAGATGAATTTCCGAATGATCCCATAATTAGCTTTTATGGTACCGGTGCCAAAGCATATTATGTTCAGTCTGTAGGTAGTGAATTCAAAAAAGCAAAAGGTGTCAAAAGATCCGTCATAAAGAATGAATTGACATGTGAAGATTATAAGAAAATTGTCGAACAGGGTGGTCTAATATTCAGGAAGATGAACTCGTTCAGAAGCATATTGCATGACATGTATACTGAATTGAAGAACAAAGTTGCATTGTCATACCATGATGATAAACGGTTCATCATTCCCAATACGACACACACTCTTCCTTGGGGTCATAGCGATATAGAATTCTACCAGAATGATCCAGTAGAGAATATTCGTTGGGTTTCCAATATTATTCAATCTTTTTCCCAAGAGAGTCCTTTGGATCAATTACTTCATTTATTAACAGCTGAATTGAACAAATGAAATATCATTTCAAATGGAAAATTCACCACCATACTTATTTATTTGTATTTGAGATGTAATTACGCTTATTATATAAAAGTCAAATTATACTAGTCAATTTTAGTTAATGTCTTGTCCAGTTACCAAATATATAAAAATATATAAATATACACGTTATTCTGATTTCCTATTGTTTCATTTAAGAGAATAAATATCTACACAGAGATATATAGATTTTAATTGTCTTGAAATCATCAGTATGAAAGATATCAAGGTGGAAGAAAGATGTCCAAAGCTATTGATAAATTCGGCCGTAGACGAAAATGGGGTACTGTCAAAGTTCGAGTTCTTCAAGGTTCCCAAGGTCCTCAAGGTATGGGATTCAAGCTTTCGCCTGACGACCAATATGATATGCAAGGTAAAAGACTGAAAAATGCTGGTGAACCGATAGACGAGAGTGATTGTGTAACTCAATTATATCTCAATGAACAAATTACGGAGACGAAGGCACTTGTCCTTAAAGCCTTGCAGGCTGCCATACATGCCACAATGGCTAAGATTGTACCTGAAGCCCGTCAAGCATTCAATGAAAAAGTAGAGGAGGTGACTGATGATCTAGATCGCAAATACAAAAATCTAAAAAGTGATGTGGATATCAAAGTATGGGATGCTACAGCCACAATGACACGAAAAATATCAGAGTTGACAACTGAACTCGATTACAACAGCAAAAATCTGAAAAATGATTTGGATGCCAATGCATTGAATGTCACATCTGCAGTGATGCTGAAATATAATGATTTGGAAAGAAGGTTAGCTGAATTGGAGAATAAACATCCTGATGTTTGGCTCACACATAGACCAAAACTGTGGGCTCCAGGTAGTGATCCAGAACCCGCTGTTTGAAAAATAAATTTGTATTATGAAAATATTACAAATAAAATGTTCTAAATCAATGTTGAAATTTTTCATTTCTTACTCACCAAATATATTATAGAATTTGGTAGTGGGTGAGTTCTTTTTGAAAAGTATCAATTCAAGTTATGGAAACTTTGTACATTTTTGCCATTGAGTGGCGCAGATGCGTGTGTTTATGTTCTTTGTGTGGCCCTGAAAAGGGCCTATTGGGTGCTCCGAAGAGCTGGGTGCCATCCCGCATATTTATGCGGGACGACCACGGGGGGGTGAGGACTTAGATGACATCGTCATCCTCGTCATCCGATGACACCAAGATGATGGTGTCATCATCGGAGTCGTCCTCTACGGGGAACTCGTCCGGGTCGAGGTCCATATTTATGTCCTCGACACGGATATGGACCACTTGGCCATCATCCTCGAACTCATCCTCCGAGGAGCTATCGAAGTCGTCGACGCGTTGATCCATATCTTCGTCGTCCGAAGTCGACGGAGATGGATAGTTCCACACATCTGTGGAGTCCGACACCTCATTCACCTGAATCGGACCCCGTGGATCTCGATGGTAAAATGGATCCTGCCTCTCACCCTGGTATACCTGCTGGACCTGTACGGCAGAGACGATCTGATATCTTGCTATCATCGCTTCCCGTTCCAAATCATCTTCGAATTCGGCACAATGTCTCGGAGACGAGGTGGAGTCTGGAAGAGGCATCTTGGAAGACTGATACTATAATCTGAGCTGGCATTGAATTTATACTAGTTCGGGGGTGGCAGTGTAGGGTGGGAGAAAAGAGTGGGGGTTTGAAGGCTGAGAGAAATCAGGTGATGGGAGAAATACACATCATATTATTTTATAAAATATGTAAATAAAATATAAATAAAATATGTATATAAATAAAATATAAATAAAATATGTAAAAACATAATTCAGATGAATTGAAGAAAAATGCCCCATCCTCCGCATTGTTCAATGTGCACCAGACCATTAAATGTGCACTCCTATTTCACTTCATCTTTTTTTCTATTTTTATTCTAAATCTACATATACAAAACTTATATCTACTTACAAATAACTTAACCTTAACCTTAACATATCTAAAAATTAAAATTAGCAAATTGCTCCAGGTTGCTTCGGAGCCGTGCCACCAAAGCCACCCCCTGCGCCTTGGCGTCTTCCAGCCTGGTGACTAGCTGGACCTCCCGGAGACTTTGCTGCCGATCGCGGGCCATCAGCTCTGCCTGCTGGCGCTCAAGCTCTTCCAGCTGGCGGTTGAGTTCTGCCCGCGCCAGCTGACTGTCATCATAGTCCCGCTGGGCCTCCTCTATCTCACGCTTTGCCCGTTGCACACTCATCTCCAGCTCAGGTACGATAGGTGCTGGAGGGTGGACTTCTTCAGCAGTGGGTTGTGGAGGGGCAACTTCAACGACAGGTGGTAAAGGTGCGTCTATAACCGGTGTCACAACAGTTGAGGATGTCTTCTTGGACACCCTTCTTCTGCTGTTGTGTGCGTGCTTCCTCGATGATGATTTCTTCGGTGGTTTTGGAGGCAGGAAATCATCATCGCTGTCAGCAATTTGGATTATAGGCAAACCTTCCAACGACGAATTTGCTCCTGCGTCACGGGATCTCTTGGAAGCAACTCCGTTAATGAACCCACCTTGCCGTCTGCGTTGGTCCATCGTCAGCGACTGCATTTCGGGGACCTCTCTCCTGATGACGTCCATAACGTCATTGAAGTGCTCTTCGTCTGGCATTTGAGGTGCGGCGCCATCCACCCTGATGTTACTCAGGATCGTTATTGCTGCAAGACCAGTTAATGCGGGAGAATCCATAGCTAAACATACAAAAAAAAATTAAACGGGTTCATGATTACAAGATTGTTAACTTACTCTCAAATTATTACAGCTTGCTATAGTCTGCTAATTCAGTTGGCTGGTGGTTGATCTGGCGGGTGATCTTGTGGATGATGTGGTAGCTGATGTCAGTTCAGAAGAGTGACTGAAGATTATTCGGAGGAAGTTCTTGTTTTAAACACTCAGACCTCCACCCCACTCCTCTTCTTCTTCTCCGACCTCCTACTCCAATCCCCACTCCGACCACCCACTCCTCTTCTTCTTCTCCGACCTCCTACTCCAATCCCCACTCCGACCACCCACTCCTCTTCTTCTTCTCCGACCTCCTACTCCAGTCCCCACTTCGACCACCTACTCCGACCTTCCACTTCAATCCCCACTATGTCTTAAGCCACACCTCTTTCTTTAGCCAGTATCCCTCAGACCAGAAAACCCCACCCCATCATAACCCCACCCCTATTTCAGCTCTGTTATTTGTTACAATGTACACATCCACCTACGGGACAGAGCAGATATAGGGGTGAGTGACAAGAATAACAATTATGAGTGGGAACATTTGCATACTCGAGTGTATCATGTGAATTAACATGCTGATACCACTCACCATTATTATTCATGCCGCAATACCGTACAAAACAAATATCACATAGGAAGCGTTTTTCATTATCACAAGTTTTGATAGTAACAAATGAAAAGCTGCAACAGTACAAATTTGTTGCAACGTCTTCTAACACCTCTGTCATATTTATCTGATGGGCATTGCTCACGATCGTTTCGGGGACATCCTCACAGTCTGGTACAATTCCATCGTCTACTTCTGGTTCTTCTCCGTCATCTTCTAGGAACTCTTCTTCGACGAAGTCATCCCCAGCGGGTATGTCTTGGCGGCCATCTTCAAAATCTACCAGGTCATGGAATTCGCCATTGTCACCATTCTCACCCACTACAACTTCATCTTCTTGTTCCCAAACAAACTCGTCACCTGCCAACACATCAACTTGATTGTTGGCATCTAATTGGGAGAGGGCTTCCAATGCAAAACCAACTTGATCAACCATAATTGCTTTACAAACACAGTTTCTAACAGAAAATACAAAAGTCGAATGAAATGTTAGGATTTTGGACCGATTTTATATGTTACAATCGTGAGTGGGGGTTACCACCTCCACTAAACCAACACTTCATCTCCTGAGAATAGCAATTCCTCCATTAACCTAGATTTCCTCGTCATCTAATTAGTGACGCAAATGCAAACAACGAGGATACAAAAATACTGAAGATATTTAGGAAAAAATATTTGATTTTCGAATTAAACCACAGAAACATGACAAAAATATATCTTCAAATTTTTTTCTATTAGAATTCATCCTTTCAAATCTTTTATCAAGTATGACATTTTTCGATAAAATCCATTATAACGTGGATACAAAAATATTAGAGATTCTAAAAAGAAATGTTTGACTTTCGAATTAAAGTGCAGAAACATGACAAAAAAAATATTTTCAAATATTTTTTCTAGTTGAATTTACTCTTTCAAATCTTTTATCAAGTATGACAAATTTCGATAAAATCCATTATATCGCGGATACAATACATTACAGCAATTCCAATATGCACTGATTCAACCCCGCATGGAAACGCCAATGATACCTGCCGTCTACAATAGCTTTAATATTTTAGTAACTGACCGGTGAGGGTGAATTTTACCTGAGATGACCGTAAATTCATTTCATTTGGGTAAATTTTTATTTCATAGCGTCTCTTTGCGATAGTTCAGTTGTGTTTTATCTGTAATGGCGTTAGTAACAAAATCTCAATCAGAAAGTGAAGCGGCGGTTAAGGCACTGTTGGACATGGAAAATATAGTGCCGACTATCATATCACCCATTAGAGAAAACGAAATTGTGGAACAATCGCCTGTGAAAAGTGCAAGGAAGCGTAGTAGGCCGATATCGAAAATAGACAAATTCAAAGAAATCGTCAAAAAAGCTAGCCCATATGCCCGGAATGCATGGAGAAAACCGAACTTTTCATTACAACCGAGTGTTAGGGAAGAATATAGAGTGGAGGACTTTAGCGACGACGACGAACCAACAGAACAACAGACAGACAAACCAAAAGACACAAAAAACACTACAGACTCAGGGAGTTCTTCTACAGACACAGATACTTCATCTACAGATACAGACACAAAACAGACAGACAACAAACAACAAAGGTCTACAGAAACGGAGAATTTTGTCAAGGAAAGCAAGCGTATGTTTGCTTTACTGGAGAAACTTGATTTATCGACTGATACAGACAATGAAAATTTGAAAAAACTGAACAGTACATGTGATAGGTATGAAAAGAAATTTCGGGAAGCTCAGATACAACGTGACCAACTGAAAAATAAGATAGGAAAGCGTGAAGAAGCAATAGAATTCAGGAAGCAGATGATGGAAAACTATGCAATTTTTTTTTCAGGAAATGATTAATATGCAATTTTTTTTCAGGAAATGATTAGTTGATGAAAGTTCTGAAAGGAGTGCATATATATTAATTGGTCGATGTACACAGTGAAGGGCGATGTAGAGGGGCCCTTCACGGACTTTCATTGATTAATTATTTGAAATAAAAAATCTATTTTAAGCTGGGATCGGAACAAAATTCTAGAAATGAAAAATAAAAATGGAAATATTCATTGATTAATTATTTGAAATAAAAAATCTAATTTAAGCTGGGATCCGAAATGCAAAAAAAAATTATAATCGAATAGAAAAGAGAGGTTCATTGATTAAAAAACGATAAATAAAAAAAACTATTTTAGGCTGGGATTCGAACCTGTACAGCGCAAAATTCTAGATATGAAAAATAAAAATGGAATTATGCAAAAAAAATATAATCGAACAGAAAAGATAGGTTTTTTTTTTGATGGGCGAGTTCAAGGTCACAAAACCAAAAAAAGCCAGAGAAATAAATCTCTTAATATCACCCTCCACCCACCTCCTAGGTGATATAGAGAGATTTCTTTCTCGGGGCACACTGCAAACTCACCACTGAGCTACGCAGCCTCCGAAAGAATTAGTCAAATTTCTTCTATATGAATGTTTTAAATCAAACCCCTGAAATGTATGCGACTAAATATACATGCTCCTACAATTCCGTAAAACTGAAGAGTTGGTCCATCTAGTGCCAAATAGCACAACACATATAAACTATACCAACTGAGCTAATGCGATCTCCGAAGGAATTCGTTATAGCTACCTCTAAAGACCTTTATTTAACCCCTCATGATAAATTCCCCCAAAGAAAATACGACTTTTTGTGATAGAAGTGCAAGTAAAAGGAACGTATGTGAAATATCTTGCAGTTTACAGGCTTGTAAATTGTACATGCTTCAAAAACTCTGCATGGGCAATTTACAAGCATATATTTTTGACCCTTGCTTGTGTTTATAAACTGCTAACAGTTCACATACGTTCCTATTCAAAAGAGATATTTTCTTTAGTTCAGAAGTATTAACTTTGTTAATACTGGAGGAATTTAACATGAAGGGTCAAAAACCCTGGGTGGGCACCCATGTATCTGAATCTTGGCGTATCCACCAGCCATTGAAGTGCAGAATGTTTTGATTAGGGGCAATGCATTGAACCGCTTTTCAGATATTTTGCTGCGATTTTTTTTATATATTTTTTTGGAAATATATGATCATTGCGAAAGTTTTTCATCATAGAACTTTTTTGAAATTCCCACTTATGAGTGAGATATGATTTTTTTAAATATTGATATCGAGATTTTGTTGTAAAATTTATTTCAAGTTTAACCTACAATTTTATATTTTTTCTTGGAAGATATGATCATTTTTAATGTTTTTGACCAACAAACTTTTTCTTTATTATCATTCATTAGTGAGATATAATTTTTAAAAATAAGTAGGAGTAGGAGATCTGAGCCGGTTCTGGACCTACCCCCACCATCATAACTTTCAACCAGCAAATTATTTCGCGGTTCGATTCGCGGCCGCGAATTTAATCGCAGTTCGATTCGCGGCCGCGAATTTAATCGCGTTTTGATTCGCGCTCGCGAATCAAAACAGCGGTCAAGGTCTCGAATCCGCGGATTCGTCCGTAGGTCTATTATTTTGAATTTTTCACTTTCTTGATGTCCAACACTTCTTTTTCCTATGAAGTTTGTGAAGGTAACTCCTGGGAGGGAGGGATATCTACTCCCTCTCCTTCTATGGTGGTTTGTTGTCATGTTCATTGTGCGCATGTACCAGTCGACTTGTTTGAATAAAACTTAGAGTCGCATTAACATCAGCACCATTTCTGTCCACATCCCATTGATATCACACATTCCTACGAGCTAAATATGAACTCATTACCAAATTTGTCTGCTGAAGAAGAAGCAATGCCATGTATTGCAACAAATGATGACTTTGGTTTTGAAGATATTCCGGTATATCACTTGTCATCCCAAGAAGGTTTCATCGATGAATATAACATTGATGATTATCTGAAGATGGGAGATATACCGGAACCTTCAGAAAGTGTTGATCCAACCCTTTCACAATTGTCACTACCAAAATGCCCGTCACTTCTCTCTCCTCTTAGTGTCGATACGAAAGCGAAACCATCTAGGAGAAAGTGTGCATCTACTGCTTCAAATCCCAAGAAAACAAGTAAGGGTGTACGGAAACCCCGTAAGAAGAAAGTAGATGACACCTTCAAGAATGTGATAGGTGATTTGGAAGATGTATCGCTTCATTCTTTTGGTCCACTGCAGCGTTGTGGAGACATGCTTAAGAAAGCGAAATGCAGCATCGTAAAATCGAGAGCTATCATCGTCAAATGCGATGACGATGTTCGAAGAGGTAGCATGGACGACGAGGTGGTTCTTCAGAAGCTCGATGCAAAGATTGTATCATCGAAGGCTGAACTGATCAAAATGTGTGAAGATGCAGATAAACTCCGTTTCAAAATCACACAGAAGAATCAGTCCGCCCTTTGTTTGAAAATGCAAGCTGAGATTGAGCTTCAGGAGACCACTAAACTTTTTGATATGGTAGCATCTGTACGTGATAAGTGGCGAAAAGAGTTTGATCACGCATTCCAATCTGATAGTGATTAGCTCTGAGGATTATGAAATGTTATCAATGTTGTGAGTTGAAATGAAAAACTTTTTCAAAAATCTATGAAGTGGGGAGGAGTATGCAGATTATTTCGGTTTTGGCATACACTGGGCGTTGCGTTTGGTTGGGGCAACGTTCACCACTTCATGATTTATTCATTTTGAAAAAAAACTCAAAAATAGTTCTATATTTTCTATAGTTTATTAATAATCTTACAGCTTAGTGAGAATAATAAGTAATACAATTTCATTCAAATATTAAACCATAGCACTTTTGTGTAACCATGAATTCTTTCCGCTTGGAAGGCCTAACCACTTAATGTATAGTTTATTTCCTTTCCTCCTCAACACTTTTTCAACTAGGTATACGTCAGGATTTTGCGTTTTCAATAATTCTTCTCCATAAAAACATCCTCTAATCGGGCTCCCATCCATGTCTTCAAGAATATAAGTTATGGGGTATGTTTGGTTAATTTTAACAATTTTGAATAGTTCTGTTGTGTAATTGGCAGTGTAACCCTTTTCGAAAATATTCTTGTACTTGCTTATACGTACAATATCATTCATTCGAAATTTGGAAATACTTTGTTTTCTTCGAGGGATTACTTTGGAACTTTTGAATTTCAGTTTTGTTGCTGGCATAACATCGATTGGTTTCATACCAATTGTACGATGCACCTTATTGTTATATTTGCTTGTTATGATTGGAAGAATATTCAACCATTTGTTGTGTCCCATCGCTGAAAATTCTCTATAAAGCCACGTCTTTATTGTTCGAATTACTCTTTCAGCTATGGCCGCCTTCATGGTGCTGAATGTTGAATAATGGTTGATCTTATATTTTCGCATCAAAAATGAAAAAGAACTATTGAAAAATTCTGATCCTTGATCGCTTTGTAGATGTTTCGGGGAATAGTTGGCTTCTTTCAGCACATCTTCCATTGCATTGGTTACAGCACTACCTGTTTTATTTTTAATCGGCTTCGTCCATAGATATTTCGAGTAGCAATCAATGACCACAAGAACATATCGATATCCTTTGTTATGTTTAGCATAAGGTTGTAATTCGGCAAGATCTATTTGCCACAGATCTGCAAAACCTTTGACGGTGGTGGTTCTTCTGATGAAATTACGTCTTGCCGGCTTATGTAACTCATTGACAACTTGTCGTTTGACATCACTTATTTCATTATCCATCTCCTCGCAATCACTTATTTGTTTTCATTCAGACAAACAATTTGACAATGTTACGGCATCATATAATGAGAACAAACTGATCATTTTTGCTGATGTATTAGATTATTATACCTTCCTCACGTAATTCTTCAATTATGGAAATTATTTCATTATCATGTCCAGTGTGTCCAGCTGACTTTGAAGATATCAATAGCCGCAAACGAGCGACTAACTCCTTGGGTGAATTCCAGTAAACATAATTCGCAGGTTTGGGATCATACATTTTCTGCATTTTCATTCGATGGAACCCTTCACCTTTTTTTGTCCTACTTCTGGTCGTCTGATAATGTGATAAGTTTAGTATAGGTTTAATAACTTCACGGAATTTTTTAGATTTCGGGTGTTTGAAACCATTTCGCAGTAGATGTTGTTTGTAAGGTGCATTTGTTAGCCTCAATATTTTAGCATATGTATGACGAACTTCATCATCATCATCAACTTCAGGTGGGTTTTTCAAAAAAATCATGTTGTATAACTCCAGACTACTTGGGAATTCATGTGTTCGTGTTTTATTTTTGTTCCAAAATAATATATTTCCATCACTGAAACGTACATTGTGACTCCCCATTTTCAGTTTTTGTGTAGTAGGATCTAACCGTATGCCAAATATTCTGTCATAAGCTGCATTCTTAGTTTTGACATTTTCCAAATGTCTTTTCAAAACATCTCCAGTATTGTCTTCAAAATTATCAAATACGGACTTTTCATCTTTTCCGAATTCTTTGATGGTATCTGTCTCACTGTCAACAGATGATAATTCACTACTATATGATGAATTATTTCCCACTGAAGTACTCCTAACTTTTATTGGAGTAGACTGAGAATTCACTTGCTTCATCGAAAACGTCGGCTGTGGTGGCTGTGGTTTCGTGGTAGCAGCAGCTGAAGAAAGAACATTTAATGGCTTCATTATGGGATCATAGAGTTTTTCAAGCGCCATTCGATTTTCAATAAGTCCACTCTTGATAGAGTTAAATTTCTGCCGTACAGCTTCTGTTGTCTCAACAAGTTGGCGTTTCAAATTCAATTCATTGTTTTTATCTTCAACTACTTTATCATTTTTTGTCTTCATTTTGCTTCACAAGAGAGAGAATACACTGAAGTAACCTCTATGCAATTCAGCGATCGATTGAATGCGTATTGTATTATCATGGATATATAAAACTATCGAACCCCATGCGATATCTACCTTCATGCATTTTTCTATCCTTATCAATGACCAAAAATCCATATTGATCCTCCCAACATTTAACACACATCAATTGGAATTGCTTAAATGTTACATCGGGTGACACGTGATCCGAATAAATATGGTGTAGATTCGTTTCATCTTGCTTGAACATTACGATAAAGTTGGTATTATCTCGCACTAACTGTTTGGGCACTCGTGAATATGTTTGAGCAAGATAAAAACAGTCAACATCTTTATGACGTCCCATACAGAAATATGATCTTATAATATCCTGTTTTTCACATATTACATCATCGAAAATGAAAACAGAATTTGGTTTGGCATCGGATGGTTCCACTATTTCTGCATTATTACTGAATGTATAAAATCCCAACCCCTTGATGGGTTCCAATACATTTCGTAGGAATTGATATTTGGGTTGATTGAGTGATTTCGAATAGAGATAAACATTTGTGAATCGCAGTCCTTGTGGATGTGTTAAAAGAGAGATCATGGCATTCGTCTTTCCACAATTCGATGGTCCGATAATGAGTCCTCGAACAGATGATGGAAGTAGTGGACCATGCCGCAACACTTTCTGTCCATTCAATCCACAACCGAATTTTTCATCTAGATTATCTACAGCAAACTTTTCTTTCTGCTTCACAATGCGCATCGTACCGTGGTTGGAGACTATGTAAGCGATGATATGCTGTGAACATTTCATTTAAATGAGTACCATCAAACGATACGGATGTGTTCGTAGTGGATGCAGAAAAAGCGGTCGTGGATTCGTTAATAATTTAATAAACAAATTGCCGTTCGAATTACATTTACCCGGAGGATATCAGTATTGTGGACCCGGTACAAAATTGGAAAAACGTTTAGCCCGCAAAGATCCTGGAATCAATAAATTGGATATTGCATGCAAACAACACGATATTCAATATTTGAATCATCTAACTGATCTCACAGCGAGACATAGAGCAGACAAAGAACTCGAATACGCAGCTTGGAACAGGGTTAAATCGAAGGACGCTGGTATTAAGGAAAGAATAGCTGCCCTACTCGTTACCAACATTATGAAATCAAAGAGACGTTTCGGTATGGGTTGTAGTAGTACTACTGTGAAGACAAAGAAGAGGAATCAACCGAAGAAAAAGAAGAGAAATCAACCGAAGAAGAAGAAAAATAATCTCATAAAAATCGCCTTTGGTTCTGGGGTGGTTCATAAAGTGCGGAATGTACTGAAAAAAGCTGGGGGTGAGCAATTTGTGACGAATAATTTGAAAAAAGCCACCGTAGTGGCATTGCATGCAGCACGTAAATACCTCAAAGCTGCCGGTGGAAAGAAAACGATCCGCACGCCTCGCATAATTCCAATACCTAAAGTCGGAGGGATTCTACCATTGATACCAATTTTTGCTGGATTGTCTGCGCTCGGAAGTTTAGCTGGTGCTGTTGCAGGCATCACCAGAGCTGTGAATTCAGCAAAAGCAAGCAGAACCGCCCTGATCGAAGCGAATCGTCATAATAGGAAAATGGAAAGTGTGGCATTGGGTAAAAGTGGTAGTGGTATATACCTTAAACCTTACCGTAAAGGACTCGGACTCTATTTGAAACCATACAATCCAAAAAACTAGTTGATTCCCTACCTCGAAAACCTCTCACCGACATCGATCTCACTTATTATGCCAAGAAAATGAAAATTGCATACTTTCGCGGTATTTTCATGCGTGATACATTACCCACTAGAGGTCCACGACACCGCGAGACCGCCATTGTCAATTTAGATGGAATAAGAGGATCGGGAACACATTGGGTGGCATACAGCAAATGTGGGAAAGACATTACATACTTTGATAGTTTTGGAAATCTACCCCCACCAATAGAGTTGATTCAATACTTCCAGAAATGTTCGAAAGTGAAAATTCTATATAACTATGATCGCCAGCAGAAGTTCAACACAGTTTTCTGCGGTCACTTGTGCCTGAAGTTTCTCTCTGAATTATTATAGAATGGATAAAACTCCAGCAATGACTCGAGAGGCTATTAGGACGATGGGATTATCACTCAAAATGTATTCAAAATATCGGACCTTGACAAGAATGGATCGAGTGATGCTTGCAAATATGCCGAAGGAAGTGATACTCGCATGCGCTGCACATGAGATTGCTTCTGTTTGGGAAAAGTTACCTAAAAGTCTACAAGATGATGTTGATATAATGAAATATAGATATTGCAATGACCACCACAATCTTGACGGCGAAAGCGTTTCAGATTCTGATGTGAATGATGGTCCTATACCTCGAAAAATATTCTGCTGTTATTGCAATATAAAGGATATGAATATTGGTGCTAATAAAAATGAAATGGATATTGATGAACCATCTCCGAAAAAGCGTAGGTTGTCCCGAGTGTGTTGTAGACAACAATAAATTGAAGTGAAATCCATAAAATGTATCAGTCATGTCACGGAAGTTCGAACTACAAGCTGTCGGGACGAGTGTCTTGAGTGCAGACTTTTTCCCACCCGTTGAATTGGATAGAAACAGTCGTTATGGATTGGGACTTTTAGGATTCTATGGATGCAACACAGTAAATAATATAACTGAAAAAAACAATGTGATCAGTTTTAGAATCAGTGATATAAGTTCACCAATACTTCAGAAGTACACAATTGAAATTCCATGTGGTGCCTATGAAATAGATGAGATCAATGCAGTTATTCAGAAACATATCATGTTTCGATTGTTTCATGGGAAAAATCAAAACGATACCAATGCAGATGATATATTCTACCTACATGCCAATAATAATACTTTCAAATGTGAGATGCGATCAAAATATGAAATTGATCTAACTCATCCGAATTCCATAGCAAAGATGATGGGTTTTAATTTTGATAGATTTCAACCGAATCAGATACACGAATCCTCACATCCGATAAATATAACAACTGTGAGACTAATCCGCTTAGATTGCAACATTATATCTGGTTCATACATAAACAATGAAGAATCCCACATTCTTTTTTCATTCGATATCGATGTGGAGCCTGGATTCAATCTCACAAAAGAACCACACAAGATTATATATATGCCCATCAGTCCAGAAGGTCGTCAGTTGATTCACAACATCACAGTGCGTATTTTGGATCATAATAATAATCTCATTGATTTTGGAAGTGCAGAAGAGATTGTTATAATTTTGGAATTGAAAAAAATCTAATAACTATTATGGGTTTTTGTTATAATAGACAGAATCGACAAGGATTTGAAAACATTCCACAAATAGCTAAAAAGGAAGGTTCGAATAGAAAAAGGCTCATTCCAAAAGTGTACGCTAAACAGTTAGCACACCACACTGCTCTCTCGCTGAGAGATCTCAAATTTTTGAAATCAATTGGACTGAAAGTAAGGAACAATGGTGCTCGAAACAAATAGTGAAAAGTTGAATATATTTGACGAGCCGATGCTCGATCATTCCCTCACAAGTTTACATGAGCATACATATAAACCATATGGATCACCATTGTTTAGGAATTCAGATGAAATTCGAATTGCAATCAATAATCAAGACGTTATACTTGACATTGCTGAGAGTTTCATTTATATAGAGGGTAAATTCACACCTAAAGATGAAACAAAATTATGTTATCTCTCGAATAATGCAATCGCCTTCCTTTTTGATGAAATTCGCTACGAAATGGGTGGTGAACAAGTTGCTGTGGTCAGGAAGCCGGGGATAACATCTACAATGAAGAATATGATATCATTTGGACAATCGCATGCTAACACTTTATTGACAACTGGATGGGGACTTTCGGAAACTAAACAGGATATCTTGGATACAACTAGTCACGTATTCAGTGGTAAATTACCACTGAAATATTTGATGGGTTTCGCTGAAGATTACAACAAAAGTATCTTGAATGCCAAACAAGAAATGATTTTAATAATCGCTCGATCCTTCAAGAACTCATATATTGGTGAGGTTGATGCTGATTTGGAAATCAATAAAATTGAGTGGAAAATAAGACACATAGTGCCAGAAGATAAGCACAAGCTCAAACTTTTAAATAGAATCAACAAAAGCGGTCTGAATGCTAAAATCAAGTTGGCTTATCGCATGTGGGATCTCTATGAACTTCCATCACTACGTGGCACGTCTTCAGACATATGGGCTATCAAGACAACCAACGCCCTTGAAACACCTCGTTACATCATCATTGGATTCCAAAGCACTACCACTTCTGAAGACAGGACAAAGGACATCACTAAATTCACAACTGCTGATATCAATAACATTCGTGTGTACTTGAACTCTGAAGTATACCCATATGAACGTTGGAATTTGGATTTCGATAAAAAACTCGATACTTCGGCTTATTATGCCTATGAGAACTTTCAACGAAGTTATTATGATAAAGATATGAGTGAACCTCTCATGGACATTGGTCAATTTCGACAAAATCCACTATTCATCATTGATTGTTCACATCAGCCGAATGCCACAAAATCATCAACTATTGATATTAAGCTCGAGTTTGAAACTAGGAAAGTCAACTTCCCAGCCAACACCAAAGTATATGCACTCATTCTGCATGATACATTTTTGACATACAATGCATTGGATGGTTCAGTTCACTGCAGATATTGATGAAGACACACACACACACATTTTTTTCATTTTTCTTTCTTTATTCATGTAAAAGAGAAATAGGTAAATAAAACATGTGTAAAAAATTTTTATGTTTTTTTATTCAAATATCATTAGCTTAGAATTCAAATAGTCTTAGGTATGTACAAACAATCTAATATAACTTCTTCTTCATCTTCATCATAATTTTCTCCTTCTTCGATTTCACTATCATCATCATCCAGTTGGTACTTTTTGATGATGTCTTCAGGTAGGTATGGTAGGAGGCGGTGGAGAAATCTTTTCAGCTCACATTCAATCATTGCGTCGCAGAGGTGATGTAGATCGAAAGAACCATCTGTATATTTCTCGCAGAGATCCACACCCTTTTTGTAGTTCTCGTAATCACGCATACAGTGTTGGATCCTTTCTTCATCATAGCATACGCTCAGGTCATAAATGGTGGCGTGGTGAGCATCCTCGCTCAAAGCACGCAACTCAGAAGTTAACCTTTCAACGGCGGAAGAGATGTCTATGGCTTCGGTCCAGTGTTGACTTGCATACATCATCCACATTTTTCAAAAATGAAGCTATGATCAAAGAGAAATTATTGAAATAAGAATGCTACAAAAATAATCAGTACTACTCACATTAGACTTTTGATGATGTCTCCACCGAAGAGTGTGTTTAACAATGTATGAAAAGTTTTTATATTTTCCTTACAATTATCACCTATAATATAAAAGAATCAGAATTAGAAGATATGACAAGTGGAAATTATATATTACAATTATTCAGTGAGATCAAATTTGACCAACGATCTCGTTTTCATGCCGGCAAAGCTTTGTGGACTCTGACCCAAATATGCTACTGTATATTTACCACCTGATGAATTGATGCATGCTACATCATCATCGGTAAATTGTTCTGAAACGCGTTTTGGCAGCCATGTTTTGAATAATGTATCATTGCTTACATCAAGTAGTATCAATAAAATGGATTTACCAAACCGGGTAGAACAAACTGACATCGTCTTAATTGGGTAAGCTTCATTCAGTGGCAAAGATGATATTACTTTTTGCTCTAACACTTCCATCTCTTGTTTAATTATAGAATTGATTTTTTGTAAATCTACTTTTGGAACTGACATGATGATAATATATATGGAAAATATAAATAATTTTCAATAGAAAAACACACTCACTGATCTCTCTCACTGTGTAGGCACTGAATAACTTCACTACTCTTGCTGACTGCTCGACTGCTAGGTATACAACTTCTGATTTCATATCACCATACCAACTTCTTTTATAATAGATAGTGAACCACCCCCCACCACAGACTTATGAAACATGTATGATACAAAGCCCCCACCATGCGCGAGTTTGCATCGCATCGATAGAGGGCGGAGAGTAAATAGTAGTCGATGAGTCACCGCAGCGTATGGGTGTGTGACGTCAGCGCGGATCCAACCCACCCTATCGAGAGCGAGGGTGGATGCGCATAGCGTCACGCGACCCCTCCTCCCACCACCATCGCAAGGTATACATCACTGGAGAGTAATCAGAGTTCACATATCTGACTGGATCTCCGTGGTGTGCAGACGTGTTGTACCCTCTCTATACTTCGGTATAGATTTGTATGTGTACTCCACACATAAGGGTCATACACAATGGCAGAGTAAGTATACATGAAGGACATGGAAGACATTGAGGTAAGAAAAATAAATTAAGTACTTGGAAAAAGTACTTGTCCGTGTATGAAAAAAAAATCCAAGTCATTATAATCTCAATGTCAAACACAAACCCTGAACACCTCCCAACAATATACATCATGGTCAAGGCTAAGGGCAAGCCCAAGTCCTAGGTCAAGTCCTAGGTCGAGGTCATAGGTCGAGGTCATAGGTCAAGGTCATAGGTCAAGGTCAAGGTCATGGGTCAAGGTCATAGGTCGAGGTCATAGGTCATAGGTCAAGGTCACTGATGACGTCATAGTGGTGGGGGGAGGCCCAGAACCGGCTCAAATCTCCTACTCATTAAATAACTTGTCTGCAATTTTTGAAAAACTGACCTGTACCTTTATTGTATGATCTAAATAAGGTATGCGCAGAGAACTGGGGAGAATCCACTAATTAACTTCAATAATAAATCAGAGTTTTGTTGTGAAAAAGTGGGATTTTTCCCAGTCAGCTGAAATATGCCAATTTACAAGTAGTCCTTAGCCCGAATGGTTCGTCGTAGAAAAAAACTTGTAAACATTCATTTTATTTTATTTTCATTCCTGAGAGGAATGTTATCAACGAAAAATTTGTAGTTTTCAAATTATAAGCAATAAACCGCAGAAGAAAGAGATTTTTTAGGTTTTTTTGCATTTTTTTCAATGTTCCGTCACGAAAATTTGTTAGCTAACCTCAGATTCGGATTCAGCACCACAAAAAATATAGAGAATGGAAGTAATCAAAACTACCCCAAAACTTTCTTGGTAGAAATACAATTTGATTAGATTAATATATTCAATGTTGCAATTGAATACATTAGAAGAGGACCAAAATAACCAGAATATACAACGACGTTGCGAGTTCATTGTTATTATTTAGAAATAATATAGTCTTGACATAATTCGACAAATAAATAGCCAAAGTCAACTTGGGCTCTATTTTTGGCTAACCATTCTGTCTGCATTATTCATATTCACGTGATGGGAAATAATAAATTTACTCATTTCATTCACAACATTTAGGTTTTTAGAATGTTTCCACAGTTTTTCATCTGCACAACAAATCTCTGCCTTGAATTTTCATTAAATCCTCCCATACCAAAATTTCAAATAATTTGAATTATCAGTGAGTGCAGACAAAATGGTCACTTATTTTCGAGTTCGCACGAGACTAAAAGGTAATGAGAAAGAGCTCAACAACTTTCGCTTGAACAGTACTTGAATTTTTCAAGGAAATATTGGAGTAACGTGGAAGAAATATTACAACATAACATCCATCGATTCCTTTCCAACAGTGATCCAATATTTTCACTTTCCTTACTTCTCAGTATTAATTAGGTGAGTGTCTGTCACTTGCACGCGCCGCTTATATTTCGCAATCCAGTCTCATTATTCATCTCTTATTCAACTCAGTAGAGATGTTTTCTTCAATAAAACGGATAGGCATGAACATCGTCATCAAATATATGTATGAATTCAGATTCAAAAATAAGGTAAGTAAGTAATATAATATATATATATATATATATATAAATGTTTGAATACTCATACTCACTTGAAACATCAAAAGATAGGTACTTCATATAGTGAAAATATCAGTTACATAATATTGAAACTGAGTCTCAGACAGTACCAATGTCAAGATATGAGGAGTTCTAAGATGTCTAAAAACCCTGGTGTACCGACTGATTTGATTTTGTTTAGAATTTTTTGAAGACAAGACAAATGAATTAGTGGTCTACTTTTTTAGTCGACTCCAGAGATGGCGTACTCTTTCCCGTGTCAACACTCAATTTTATTTTAATTTTAAGGAATTTTATTAAATTTTTGTATGCCATACGAAAGTAATAGTCCATACTCGAAGTGGAATATCAAGTTTTATTGAAAAAATAACACTACTAAATTGTGTAATTTTTTCCAAAAAAAAAAACTTAAAAACCATTTGAAAGTCAATAGTTGTGGTGTAATAAATAAAAATGTGCAACTTTCTTATATAATTAATGTATTTCTTCATTTTCCTTATATTTTAATAATTTGATCATGTTCCGTTTTTGTGCCGACAATCCAGAAAGATGAACAAAGTAGGTAACTAATTTATATTCAGTACAGAAATTGAGTACTCACCACTTAGAATCTGAACATACTTTGAAACAGACATTTTATTTTAAAACGCCATGCATGTTGACAATATTTTATGGCAAAAATGTTTTCCAAATAATTCAATCAACTCTGGATGCGTTTTTATATCTTACCGGTTCTTGAAATCTTCCATAAGTAGCGAAAGTCCGCGATAAAGTAAGAAATATAAATTTTTCTCCATTCCCACTGAAATCTATCAATGTTTTGTCTTCAGTAAGCTTGTTAAGATTTTGGTTATTTTCCATGCATTCCTTTTATTTTGAAATGGTGAAATCTTTTTACCGTAGTTGATAAAAAAAATACACTTTTCTGTCGAACAAAATTGATATTTTGACTATTACATGTCATATTGAATGGTTTTTTAAAAGTGGAAGAACAATATAACACATTAACTCATCACAAATATCAAATCCCAAATGCAATTTAACTTAAAGCCACAAAATTATTCTTTATTTATTTAAAAAAGTTTATAGTGAAAACTCGGGCACAAATGCACAGATATCAGCGCGAGAGCATGCGCTGCGCATAAGCTTGACATGTGCTAATGGTGAATTTCCATGTGATGCAGCTGAACTGCAATACTTCTATGTGAAATGTGAGTTAATTATATTTCAGCAAAAAAATTAATAAATAATGTCGAAAATGTAACAAATAGGGGACAGTGATTCCGTATATTCCAATAATTATATTGTTTTATTAATTACATGTTCGTGAATCGTGGGCAAAACTTCAAACTTCTGATCATGAAAATTAACCCTAACAAGAAAACCGACGGTGGCGGTGCACTCAAGTGTCGCGGGATATTCGAAAAACAGCCCACGGATTCAGATTTTAAGGAGTTAGCAAAATAAAAACACCTGTCTATAACAGAGATGATATTAAGTTTGCATGGATAATACATGAATACGCCCTGTGAGTCGAATGCAAAACAGTTTTTAATTTAATTTCTATTGGTAATCATTTGATACTAAATATCAGATTCAACGGTGGTCATATACCCCCCAGTGTGAATTTTTTGAAGAGAATTTAGTGAAAATCCGACATAATAACTGGTGCAGTCGGTACGACCATACTGCGATTTCATTTGTTTTCTCATCACAAAAGTACGAAGGCGTAGAGCGGACATGTGATATATTTTTTCTTTCGATAACTCGGGGGGAGGGAGAGATAAAGTAAGATATCACGTGTATTAATTTTTTCATTGAACGCGCGATTTCTAAACCGAAAAGCGGCGAGTGCCTTTGACTCGACATTGATATAATTCCAATATTCGAAGGTGATATTCTAAAATTTTTCGAGATACTTCGTACCAAAAAAATACTCGTGATTTTGGATAGCGGGGGTGGAGGGTTAGACTAAAGATGCGTTTCCTATGGGGCGGCTGACGCACAGCGTCTGACGCCTAGTACTGTTCATGTGACAGTTCATTCATCCGTTTCTCTTCGAGCGTCAACCGTTGGCGGCTACAGACATCGCGGCTCTACCCTTCTCGAGGCAGTCAAGCGTCAGCCGCGGTTGTCAAAGTCGCGCCTGTACGATGTCGAAAGTTTTATTTCCTGCAGAGGAAGATGAAACTTTGGGGAAATGTGTTGGCAAATACCCTTGCCTGTACGATTTAAAACTGTCAACCTATAAGGATCAGAGAATAAAAGTTTCAGCTTGGAAGGAGATTGAAGAAGTTGTTAAAAAACCAGGTAAAGGAAATGGGTACACAGGCGTCAGCCGTTTGCGTCAGACGCTGTGCGGCAGCCTCGTGCGTCAGCCGCCCCATAGGAAACGCATCTTAAAACCTCGTATCACCAGGGGGAGGAGGAGTTAAAAAGTTGCTGAAAAAGTTGCTGACAAACAACATAGTTTATGTTGTCCACGGTGGTGTGAACTGTCAGGTGTATACCTGTGTGCTAGTTTCTTTCCTAAATAAATCGTCCCTTATTTTCTAATTCATAGGTAAATACATTGATGGAAATCTGTTATTCAAAAAAAAGTCCTCAATATTCGATTTTTTGTTATCGAATATTGCAAAAACACGGGCAGGGATGCGTGGAAGGGGGGGCCTCCCATCAATGCGGAAATCGCTGTCTACACGGCCGGCTCCAAAACGGATGAAGCTGCAGGAGCCGGCATTTACGGAACCAAGCCGAAGATGAAAATCTCACTGAGCTTGGGCAAACATGCGACGATATTTCAAGCGGAAATCGTTGCAATACACCATTGTGCACAAGAGCTAATAAGGCACGATTTTTCACGAAGAAACATTGCCATATACTCAGATAGCCAAGCTGCGATAAAAGCAGTCAACTCAATGCAAGTTACCTCAAAACTTGTTTGGGACTGCATAGAAGCCCTAAAAGACCTGGGCAGTCAGAACAGACTGACACTAGCGTGGGTACCAGCACACACAGGTTATAGAGGCAATGAAGAGGCCGATACACTAGCCCGAGAAGGAGCAAGTGAGGCCCTGAATGGCCCAGAACCGTATTGCGGTATAGCAAAAGCTGTACTAAAAACAAACACCAAATCATGGATTCAACAGAAGTCTCAAGAATGGTGGAACAATGCACCAGGGATGAGACAGGCCAAAGAGTTTATCAAACAACCGCAGCCAACATTCACAGACTATCTACTAAGCCAGAAGAGGAACACTACTAGAATAGTAGTAGGACTTCTCACAGGGCACTGTAGGCTCAACAAACATATGAGTACAATAGGCCTGGCAGAAGAAATGCTATGCAGGTTCTGTCAGGAAGAAGAGGAAACATCAGTACACATACTATGCCACTGCGAGGGCTTGTCAAGGCAAAGGTTTCTAACACTGGGAGAAGAAAAACCAAGAGCTCCCAGATTTATGGGAGTTCTAAAAACTAGCCTGTGGAGTCTCGTAAAGAAGACAGGGCTAGACAAAGAACTCTAAATGATCTCGAGGACAAACACAATAGATCTGAAAAGGTCGCGGTGTAGAGGCTTGTAGCACGAAAGTCCCTAATATATAATCTAATAATCTATTGCAAAAACATCATCCACATACCTTGGCCATATTCTACAGAAATACTTAGACCTTTCATTAGCTTCCATTTAGAACTTGCTCATGAATAGACTAGCCGGGTAGGAGGACAAGGGTTTACCCAAATCCCTTTCTTCCTGTTGTTCATAGAAGCAACATTCTACCTAGAAACGGTTTTATTTCATTCACAAATTTGTGAATGAAAGAAATTCTTCATTTTCGTTATTATTGAAATTATTCTTCTTCAGTAATTCCTTGAGGTATAGCAAGGTCTGTGGAATTGGAACACTAAAGGAAATAAGGAACTAACATCGAAGAAAACTAAAATCTCACCTTCTTTAGATCGATGTTTTTTGTATGTTGTATGAACTTTAAGGAGTTTTTTATATAATTCAGTACGATTGGGTTTTGAGACAAGAATCGATTGTAGCACCACCAAACTTGGTATGCTAGTAACTGGAACCATGATAAACACGAAAGAAATTCCAGGGGTGGAACTTTTTTTTTTTTTCGTTGAAAAATATATAAATAGATTTTTACTGTAATCTTGTATATGATTTATCGGAAAAACAACTCAACAGTGTGAAAAACAATTCAATAATCCACAAAAATTATTCTTAGTAATTTCTTTTGAAATACGCTCGTTTTCTCAGAAAACGTGATTGAATAACGCCGACATAAAATTTCAGGTTCACCCTTACCGCCGCTGAAAGTTCTCGCGGAGCCGAATATTTGATTGGTCATAACTCTGCTAAAAATGATCGGATAAGGAAAAGGAAAAGTTCATATCATTTCTGAAGACTCCTACCTTCTCATGCAAATATAATATGCGAGTATTTGAGTACCTAAAATGTATTTTGTCGTACTTTACGGAGATGTTTGCGGATGATCCAAAATTATGAATAATTTAGTAAATATGGAATTATTATACTGAAACAGCAACCCATACTCTCTTTGGACTATATGCAACAATTTCAAAGTAGTGTGACAGGTCCCACTTATACAGTGACCGCCAAAAAGTATGTACCAAATGGGAAAAAAGTTTATTATTAGAGTATTAGAAAAAAGATTCTTGGGAAAAGTTTGTGCATGTCCGATAACCTAAAAATCGATTTTGACACATGTCACGTGATCGCTGGTATGGCGGCAAATTGAAAAAAATTACTATGAGAACGCAAAAAGTGGGGTAAAATGGCAAGATATAAAAAAAAGTGATTTGATTTTATACACATGTACGAAGTTTGAAAAGATAATGAGAGAAAATTGAAAATAGAGATTTTTTTTAAATATTTTCCTAGCTGTATAAAAATATCAAATTATTATCATATGAATAGCTTGACCATACTGAAACATTTGTATTTCAATGATAATGACAAAACTTTCTCATTTTCTCTACACCAGTAAGCACTAAATTAAAAAAATTGGATTTTGTTAAAACCCTGGCTGTTACATTGGTTCGTATATACCAGTTATATCAGAATTCCACGACCACTGTGATGACATGACACTCCAGAAACATGATGTTTTCCAGAGATTATAATCAAGTTTCGATGATAATCGTGCCAGAGCGTTTCACTTCGCATGCAATGTTGAAAACTCAAGCCGGTTTAATTTGACGCACTATTTTTAAGATTATGTGCGAAGTGAAACGTTCGTGCACGATTATCATCAAAAATTAATTATAATCTGAAAAACAAGATATTTTTGGATCTCCCTATCATCGCAGTAATAGTGGAATTGTGATATATCTATTAGATACGAACCAATGTAACAGCAAGGGTTCTGACAAAATTCAATTTTTTCAATTTAGTGCTCTCTGGTGTGGAGAAAATGAGAAAGTTTTGTTATTATCATCGGAATAAAAATATTTCAGTATGGTCAAGCAATTCATAAAAAAATAATTTGATATTTTTCTACAGCTAGAAAACTATTTAAAAAAATTGCTGTTTTCAATATTCCCACATAATTTCTTCAAACTTTGTATATGTGTATAAAATTGAATTCTAAGCAACTTTTTCAAATATATAAATATTTTTCGATATCTTGCCATTTTATCCGACTTTTTGACTATTCATGGTAATTTTTTTCAATTTGCCGCCATACCAGCGATCACGTGACATGTGTCAAAATCGATTTTCAAGTTATCGGACATGCACAAATTTTTCCCAAGAATCTTTTTTTCAATACTCTAATAATAAACTTTTTTCCCATTTGGTACATACTTTTTGGCGGTCACTGTATATGCCAAAAAATTGTTTTACTCCTGCCTCATTTTCAACTTGCCCATAAAATCGCCATTCTCTTCACTAAATGTTGAAAATAATCGCTTATTCATATCCTGCATGTATATTTTTAATAACACTATTGTGAAGTGCAAACCTCAAGCTTGAAATCACATACTTCATTTTTTATCTAGAATGTGTATGAGCGATTATTTTTAACATTTAGTGCAGAAATTGCCGGGATTATGGGTGAGTTGAAAACTGAGGCAAGAGTAAACCCCAGTTTTTTCTTTGACATGTATAATTGAGACTTGTCTCACTAGTCTTAAATCGTTGCATATGGTCCAAAGAGGGTACTGATTCCTGCTCCAGTATAATTATTTCATATCAACTAAAATATCCATGACTTTCGGATCCTCCGTAGATATCGTAGAAGGGTTATGTGAAGTGGGACAAAACACATTTCAGGTACTCAGATACTCACATGTTATATTTGCATGAGGAAGTAGAAGTCTTCAGGAACGATATACACTTTTTCTTTTCCTTCTACTATAATTTTTAGCAAAGTTATGACAAATCTAATTTTCGGCCATGCCTGAACTTGCCGCGCGAGCATGAAATGTGACGTCGGCGTTAAACCACGTTTTCTGAGAAAACGGGCGTATTTCATAAGGTATTATAGACCATCAGATAATGACATATTTTGCTGACTCATTTTCTCGTTTATGGGATTTTAACCACTGAAAATTATGTCAGTGTTGAACTAAAAAAATGAAAATTTTGCGACCAGACGTGTGCTAGGCATATAGAAAATTAATTTTTTTTTTGTGTAAAAAAATAGTTTTTTTTTTTTCAATCTCTCATTTCTGTCATTTTAACACATTAACAGGTAGAAACAATCTAATAGTGAAAAACCAAAGCCATAAGGTTTGAATGTCCTTAAAGGGTGGAAATAAGGGAGCCATCTTGTAAAAGAATACTCGGTCGCTGACGCATTTTCTCGCTTATGGCAATCGACAGAATGAAATCTGATATCGTTAGGAACCCGACAGAAAATTCTCATAAGCCAATCAGCTGTTTAAGTAAATTTTCCGGCCGGAAAATTTTGGGAATTTTTTTTTCATATGCCTAGCACACGTCCGATCGCTGAATTTTCATTTTTTGAGTTCAACACTGACATAATTTTCAGTGGTTAAAAATATGTCATTATCTGATGGTCTATTACTGAAAATCATTCTTGTGGAGAATTGAATTATCTCTCAACCTATCGAAATCGTTTTTTGATAAATCTTACATTTTCTCTAATAACCACAAAAAAATATATATTTTTTTTAATGAAACATTTTTTAGTTTCCACCCGTGATTTTTTGGTAAACATTTTTTTTCTATTAATACATGATGTCGAGATGTCATGTGCAGAGTTTCAGAGTGCTACAATTCATTCCTCACTTTTTGCTCGAATTTGTCTGTCGTTACTGGATTAATACTGAAACTGGAAACTCATCCTGACGTATCAACTGAAACTGTCTATTGGTTTATCTATGGCAATTGATTTTACAAGTGAACTTTCTTACTTTTTTATAATGGGATGCGACTCCTTCCTTCAACTCCAGTAAAGGGAAAATATATAATCAAACAACTAATTCAACCCAATTCCCCCGACATGGGTTCATTTCACATAGTTCAAAAATATAGTTATGCATTTATCGATGTCGACAATAACTGTATGTACTTGTTCAAATAAAAGACGCACATCATCTGTAAATCGTTTTTGGGCATGTAACTGTCAGAACTTATCTTATTACAATTGGGTTCATCGAATGAAAGTTGGCTGATCTGAATGACCTATCACTTTATTCGGCTACATTTTCTTCCATTTATTTTCAATACGAAATCAAAATCAATATACCTTATTCGTTTTTTCTATGCACTATGTACATACCGCCGCGCGCCGTGCCAACCAAGTATCTCATGAATATTTCAGTTGCGTAAGATGACGATATACAGGGTGTCCCATAAGTTATGGATCAAATGAAGTGATATGATTGGCGAATTCATATGCACTCGAAGTAACTATACATATAAATCGCCAGGGACGGATGGCATTTATCCCATAATGCTACCTACTAGCACACAAACTAAGGGCCAGTCTTGCACTGGGGTACATACCAAAGGCATGGAGAACAACCAAACCTAAACCTGGAAGAACGGCACAGAAAAGAGCGAATGCACTGATACCATTAGTCTTATGTCATTTATACTTAAGACACAGGAAAAACTGCTGCATCAGAGCTACGATGTTGGTAAACCAAGGACCTATATGCCTATACAACAGGCAAATCCACAAAGACAGCACTTCATCAACTCATCAGGTCTTGATGGGTGCATTCCTGGATATCGAGGGAGCATTCAACAACACATCTTCAAACTCAATCTCAAGGGCATCTAGACGGAAAGGCATCGATGAGACCTGCTGCAGGTGGATAGACTGCATGCTAAGAGATAGGATTATATACTCCTTCTTAGTGGGAGAAACACTGGCAGCCAAGGTCACCAGGGGTGTCCTGTCCCCACTACTGTGGAACCTGGTGGTGGAGGGTCTGCTAATCACACTAGAAAAGGGGGGACACAAAATACTTGGGTACGCAGATGACATAGTAATCATGGTCCAAGGCAAATTCAACACCACGGTTAGGGAAAGAATGCAAATGGCCCCAAATCGGGTTAGTACATGGATAGATGAGGAGGGTCTAACTCCAAATCAACCATTGTAGCGTTTACTCGCAGAAGGAAGTTAGAGAGCTTAGGACCTCTAATACTTCAAGGTACCCCCATACAGGGGAAGTCAAATATCTCGGGGTGATTTTAGACTCGAAACTGACCTGGAACCAACAGCTGACAAAAGTGAAGAAGAATGCTGAAATTACATTGATGATGGTCAAGCGGGCACACGGGAAAACATGGGGGCTTAATCCCAAAATGATATATTGGATAAACAACATTGTGGTGAAACCCATGATCACATATGCATCTTTGGTATGGTGGACAAATATAACACAAAAAATAGCCGCGGCTAAGTTGAGCAAGGTACAAAGACTTGCATGCCCTAGCATAACGGGAGCTATGAAAACAACACCAACATCAGCCATGGAAGTACTGTTGGACCTCCCACCGGTTGACATAACAATCATAGGAGAAGCAAGAATGGGACTTCTAAGGCAACAAAACTCGAGCAACAGATCGGATCACAATAAGATAAAGGAGATAGTGGGAGGCAACATTCTCGAAATGAAACCAACGGACCACATGACTCCCAGGTACTTTTTCAACATTAACTTCGAGGTTATTATACAAGATCGAAGGGAATGGACAGATGACAACACGGACGGATGCAAAACCAGAGAAGGAACTGCTGCTAGAATATACAGTGAGGGAAGAAACTCCCAAATAAGCGTCTCACTAGGAACAAACACCTCCGTATTCCAAGCAGATATATACGCCATCTTGCAATACGTGAGATGAATCAATATGAGGGAAATGCACAATGCACGGATCAAAATATGCACCGACAGCCAGACGTCACTGAAGGCCCTTATAAATCCGAAAGTGACATCAAGACTGGTATGGGAATGCCGAGTTCTCACAGAACACAACAAATTAACTCTGATGTGGGTTCCAGGACACTATGGAATTGAGGGCCATGAAAAAGCTGATGAGCTAGCCAGAGTGGGCTCATCAAATCCATACATTGGCCCAGAACCAGCCCTTGGGATTAATAAATCCGACATTCGAGGATGCATTCGGGACTGGGTCAAGCGAAAACAAGAAGAGAAGAGGAACAAAGCCTCTTTCACGGGAAAACATTCATTAAAGGACCGTCAAAACACATAATTGAAGAACTACTCAAGTTGAGCAGGAATCAAGTTAGAACAATAACAGGCCTTCTCACTGGTCACAGCCCAATGAGAAAACACCTGCACAAAATGGGGCTGTACAACGGAGAACTTTCCTGCAGACAATGTGGTAAAGAGACAGTAACAGCCAGACATGTACTGTTAGAATGCGCGAGGCATTAGACCGCAAGAGACAGGCAATATTCGGGAAACCTAGAGTAACTCTCGAAGAATACAGCAATCAACCGATGAAGAACCTGTATAGACTGGTGTATAGACTGGTAGAGGGGACTAGAGCTATGGAGTGTGTGGTGTAAAACTAACACGGAAATCACAAAATACCAAGAGGCTGAGGTGTAGCTGGCGAAGGTACAGCATCCGGGAAAAAAACTATACATAAATATACATGCCTACTTATTCTATTGATTGTGGTTAAAAAGCTATTATATATTTTTTATATAGTTTATATACGTTGACATTAGCATACGAAAAGTGATGATTAGCTGAACTCCGAGTTTTTGTAACAACATTTCTTTGACGTATTGCTATCGCAGTGTACTTTAAGCCTTGTTTGAATCTATATAAAATACATAACGTTTTCTCATGGTTGGCCACCTTTTCGTTGTAGATTTCCTAGCATTGACGTCACTTATATATTGTGACCCATTTGAGATGCAAGCAGCCTTATAAAAATTTCATTTCCAGCGAATTGGAAAAAATCTGACTACACCATTGGATTAGCGAAACTTTCAAATGGTTCATATGTGAATTAAGTTGAAATGTGTCAATCAATAAAAAAATTATAAGGGAATAAAATTTGAAAAATATGCCGTTTAATCAACCTACCAATTCAATTCCAGAACTTTTATCAAGATTCGAAAAACGCCACTGTATTTACGAGATCTCGATATATCACTGGTTAAAATTCCATCGAAATCTGTTCATAAATAAGAAAATCGTAATTGAAAAATATGTTAATGGAATTTCAGGAAAATGTCATTTTATCTCGCAATTTTTTATTTTATTATTAACACATTGAAAATATTCATTTCAATATTTCTACGTTTGGTCACGTATCTCCAACAACTCCGGATCATTTAAGATGTGCAACCAAATGATGAAGGAACAACAGTACCTTTATCATGTTTCAAGTATCTTACACGGGTAAAGTCACGATTTGTGCATGTATGTATAATGAAGAACCAAAGAGTTCCATTGTTTTCAACTTGTCTTTCATCTGGTATTCAATGACTCCGAAGTAAGTAAATAAGATAAAAGGCAAACCACTTTAAAAATTATAAAGTATCAGTAACCGATCAAGAAATTTAGTTTATTATAGGTATTCCTGTTTATTCAAAGAACCTAATTAATGAATTAGTAAATTGTATATTTTACACTTTTTCACATATTTTCTATCTCAAAGTTCATTTGAGAATCCCCTTTGCGCATGAAGGCGTATTCCGATAACTGAATACAAAGTTTATTAGTCCATTGCGAAACACATATAGTGTTATATCCAATATCCGTATTATATCATTGGTTATATCCGCCCTTTCGCTCAAACTTTTTTAACAATTTGAACTCCCCTTTCATCAATCCCGTTACTTTCAGGGTAAAAGGATGTACTGTGATTCTATTTACTAAACAAAAATTCTCAAATTCAGACGAAGAGAATGGTGGGCCAAAAACAGAAAAAATAATAGTGTGCTTTCTATCTACATGTCCGTAATTTTTAGTTTAATTTAACAACTCATCGAATTACTGTTTTCTCTGTATAAATGTTTTTTAGACATAGTATCACCTGTTAGATCTTTCAAACGTTTTTTTTTGCGAAACAAGTGCAACAGCACTTATCGCACACTAAACTTCATTCAATATTTTTTTCTCAGTGCAAACTGTATTTTGTATAAATCCTGAATAAAGTCTTATTATCATATTATCATTCACCTCCTGGACGAAAAAGTAGGAAATGATTTGGAGTGATTGCCACAGGATCGTCAGGGTCCACAGATATATGTGTGAGAGGTCTTGAATTCACGAAATATTTTGCTTCACATAATAAAATGATGAGAACTTCTCCTCTGGGTTTTACTATCTACAATGATATCCTGAGAGCTGTCTTTATAGCTTTCACCCTTCTCTCCCATACACCTGCCAAATGGGGAGCACCCGGGCAGTTGAATTTCCAGATGGTTCCATTGAGAGCAAGTTTGTTGGATATTTCATCATGATTGCGATCTACTACCCTCTCTCGTAATTCTCGCTCAGCTCCTACAAAATTTGTTCCACAATAGCTGATATCCATTGATGAAGCCAACTCAATATGGACTGCCCGAATCGAGAAGCAGGTAAACAGAAATGTGTCCAAAAAAATCAATTCTCACGTAAGTGAATGGAAAAAGATGGGTTTCTAGTCTTTACCGTGGCAACAAACCCATGTTTGTTATTGCTGGATTACTTTTTTTTTATTCTGCATTGCAGGCAGTCATTGAAACATTTTTTAACGGCAACTCGAACATGTTAAATCCAAAGTTTTGATCTCAAATTATTTATGACTGTCTCTATCCCAACGTGCTCAGCTCCTCTTTGGTAATGATCTACAAGCTCCAACGTGTACCTATGCTTGGGATCAAGAACAATCGGATATTGAGAGTCATAGCTAAAGCTGAGTCGGTCTGAATCAGGAAATCTTCCACAGTATACAGTATCGGAAAGTTTTCATCTTGGGTATGGTGGTTTTATGAGAGCGTAAAGAATAGCTTCCTCCTCTACTCGCTCGAGGAAGGGATATCGACGTTCGCTGTTGTCGGTGTGTCGCATTGCCACGTGGTCCGTTAATGCGTCGGGTGGGGTAACAGGAGAGACGCACAGTGGTGCGTCTGTCTTGTTTATCATTGCGTTCCTTGTTGCTCGCATAGATTTCTGTCTATACCCCAGATAAAAAGTTTCCGATGCTGTACACCTTCTTTATCGACAAAGATAGACATCTTGTATAAGCGACTGCTTTTATCTAAACGGACGCCTTTCTTCAAAGTCGTTATTTCTTCAAAACACTCCATTTGACTCTTGAGAATTCATAGCTTCATTGCTTTCTCCAAAATTTTCACACCTAGGCATGCTCTTCGTGGTCTGTCTTTTTCAGGCGTGGGAAACATCTTCTTGGCAAACAATCCCCATGCTGAAGACCGAATGAGACGTTTCCATTGAGAAAACCTATCTACAGTATCGGAAACTTTTCATCTGGGGTATAGACAGAAATCTACGCGAGCAACAAGGAACGCAATAATATGATAATACCACATAAATAAGAGAGACGCACTACTGCGGGTCTCTCCTGTTACCCCACCTGACGAATTAACAGCTGACGTCGATATCCCTTCCTCGAGCGAGTAGAGGAGAAATTGTAATGCTCCCTCAACATTATAGCAAGCTATTCTTCACGCTCTCATAAAACCAACATACCACCGATGAAAACTTTCCGATACTGTATATCTGGTAGCATATCCGTATCTTGTGTTTTTCTGACTACCAGGACTTGTTGAACATCTTTATTAACATCTGATGTGTTCTTCGGGCCAAAAAACAACAGTATGTTTCAGAAAAGAAAGACCATTCAACCATGAACTTGCAGATCCAAAATCAATAATTTCTATTATTTTTGAAGCCGATCAGCCACGTTCATTTCAGATGGAATCCAACGCCATTGTGAAGGGGCAGTTTTCGTAGGTAATGTCACAAGATCATGACAAATAGCCGACTATTATTTTCTTCATAATTCTATAGAGAGTACTTTGTATTTTGACAATTAAATGAGACCATATGAACATCAATAATCAATATAACTCCCGACAGCTTTAGCTGGAGGCAACAAACATGGGAAATCTCTTGGAATGGGATCTTAACATAGAATCGGTCCAATAAAAAACTTCTTCAATTGCATATTTCATTTATCGAATAAGTGATTCAGCTACTCTGCAAGCTAAGACCGCTGCTTGCAACTCCAATTGAGGAGTTTGCGTTCAAAAGCGGATATATCCGTTTTTTTGCAGATATTCTTTTTTCGCGAATTCCAATCCAATCTCGACCTTGACATGATCGGTTTATAAAGTTTTGGTTGAATTACATGCATTGGGGCAGTAAAACCGCTGAATGCTTCACCGAGTAAAACAAAAGAAGGAGTATACATATCCATCGTTCGAATCGTTATTGTGAACACTTCAGTTTTTCCAGAATTTTCCAATTTTCCGGTCAACATTTCCAATTTTTTTTTTTTTTTCGTAAAAACCTTATTCGGACTATTAATAAATAAAAATACAAACAAATAGATAAATCATCCAGTCGTTCTCAAGTCAAGCGCTTAACAACGAACATCATTTAATGTATTTTTTTCATATCGAAGGTAGGTAGGTAAATAATGGATTAAAAAACCCAATCTGATGCTAAATCCTATACAAGTTTTAATAGAAATAGTTTGAAATTCAATAATAAGACCAATTGAATGTCGCTCTGTTTAATAATTGAAACAATCCTTGACCAACTGATCAATTAATCCAACCTAATAATTTTATCGGAAGACATTATCGAATTAATTCAGTCTTTAATTTGTTTTCAATGCAGTTTCAATAATTCCAGTTTTTTTATAGGAACAACGCTAAATCAGTATTATTGCTCAATGTCGAGCACTCGATGTTATTAAATGGCGATTAATTGAATGATGTTCTCTTGAAATGACCAAAATATCTTCGAATTATTCTATTGAACCGTAAAGCTTTCTGTGATAGCTATAACACTAGCGGTAACACTTTGAAAGTTATTTTTTTTACCGCAGAAGAAATATTTCCAACAATTCCATCCTTGATGTTTATAATTGCTTCTGAAGAGCCTGCTTTCCGATTCTATCAATCTCCCTGATGAGCTTGGCAAAGCGAAATAGATTTTCGTCAACCAAAATGTATTGGGGATTAAAGGTGGATTCATGCAACATAACTAAAACTAAAATGAATTTAAGATTCAGATGAATTTTAAATTAAGAATATGATGGTGTTCAGGCAGCATCAATTTAACGAAATTAAGAAAGTACTAGACATGCGCATATCGTTCCAACTGTCAATTTTTGAAACGTCGTATTCTTTGATCAGAAAACAAACGGTGAATCCTAACCTAAGATTATCGTGTTTTGTTGTTTTTTGTTTTATCTATTCTGGTCTGGAATGAAAACTATCACCAAGAGAAGTGAGTATGGTTTAGTACTGACTACATTATTGCTTCTGCGGGAGCCTCTGGTGTTGTGAGGAATAAGAGATATAGAAAATATGGCGTCAAACCTATGCTGAAATTGCGAACATGACATAACCTCTTTCGTCTTTGAAAGCAATCAGCTGTGAGTAAAGAGACTACGCATGCGCCGTTTCTAATTTATGGAAGAAATTAAGTTATTAGTTGAAAGTTGGCCATCTTTCTTAGTTTTAATGTTAATTTTAATTGCTTAATTTCTTGCGTGAACACCTCCATTTCATTACATTGTTTTATATTCTTAATTTTAGTTTTAAATTCATTTAAGTTTAGATTTATGCTTGCATGAATCCACCTTAAATGCGAGAGAAGCGAACCTTGCTTCAATGAAATGAACGATTTCTGTGAGTGATATTTTTTAATAACATTCTCCCTATCTGATATACCTAATGAATTTTCAATGAAAACTAGAGAAAATTAAAAAATCGACTATCTGAATGAAAATGCGAATTTTCACTTTCAGATTTTTTCAGTTAAAGTCTTTTCAGATGTAGTTTAATGTCCAGCGTGGCTTTACTTTAGCCGTGGAAGTTGTTTTCTGTTAGATATCACAAATAAATCACATTTTTCCATTTTCATGGAGAATGTTCCCCTTTTCAACATGAGTGTCTTTATATTCAACTTGACAACTATACAGAGTGGGCCATTGAAAACGAAACAGCGACTCTGTAGGTCGGCAGGACCGAATTATACAGGGTGTTTCCTAACTACGGTTCCTAACTGCAGGTGATGATTCGTTAGGTCATTGTAGGAAGAAAAGTTCCTATTAACATATGTACGGAGTTGCTTCGTTTCTGAGATACAGGGCGTTGAAATTAAAGAAAAAATACGGTAATTTTAAAATATCATAAATATCCTAGAACCGATTTGGTTGAAATTTGGTACATTTATTTGAACTAATAAGGCGCTGATTTAGCCCTGTTTAGATTGAAATTATTGGGAACAGTGGCGTCTCAGTGGGCACCACAGCCAACAATATTGTAAAAAAAAGTACGCCACTGACTTTTTTGTTGGTAAATTTTTATTTTTTTTAGATTAAGCAACTGAAAATACAACTTTTTGGTCTCCTGTATTTTCTTCATATCCAGCTTCGTTTTCGAGAAAACAATTAAAGCCACTCTATTGCATATCATGAACACCTGCATTGGAGACCAGCTGACATTGATAGTAGGGTTTTTCCTACACATATTTCATTTCAAATTGAAAAAGTTGATTTTTGTTTTGGATTATTGGTTGTTATTTGTTCACCATCCGTAATAATTTAATAGCGATAGGCGTACCTGCATACTATAATGAATAATGGCCCTTAAATGCAGGTAAGGTCGCTTTGACAACATTATTGTCATAGCAGTAAAATTCAGAGTTGTCAATTAGCAGCGATTCCATCATGAATAATTATACTAACACTGACATGGCTGACATGCACCTTATTTATGGATTTGCAAATGGAAATTCGGGAGAAGCACGAAGAATTTACCAGGACAGATATCCTAACAGAGTAATTCCTTGCGCTAAAACATTTAGAACACTACATGCAAGATTATGTGAAACTGGGAGTTTCAATAAAAATGCAGGTGGTGGAAGACCAGAAACGGTAACAACGCCTGAACTAGAAGAAGCTATACTTGATGCGATAGAAGAAGATCCTTCAAATAGTACCAGGAAGATTGCACTGCAGCTTGAAGTCAGCCCAAAAACTGTTTGGAAAGTTCTAAAAAGAACCACATACAGCGGGTCCAAACTCTACTGCCTCGGGATTTTCATCCAAGATTATGTTTTGCAGGTGGTTAATTCATATGACGGAACACAATAATAATTTTTTATCAAATATTTTACTTACGGACGAGGCAAATTTTTCACGAAATGCTATAACCATTTTTGGGCCGACGAATATCCCCACGCTATTAGAGAAAATCATTTTCAGCATCAATTTTCGCTGAACGTTTGGGTAGTTTGGATTTCGAAATGTGTAAGTCTTACAGGTGTAAGTTGTTTGATAATATTACCATTGCCATACATTTTTTAATTGTTATCGAATGGAATAGGTACAGGGACAAAATTTTGTCTATGATAAAGACTTATCACCTACCAATATGACAACGCCCAACTCAATATCACGACTAAAGATTGTGACCATTCACGACTTCAGACCAGGATGTCAACAGCTAGGTCCAGTTAATTTATTATACGTCCATGGCAGTAATACTGTTGTGTGCTTGAATCATAAAAACGTTAAGAAAATTGATTTGTTTTGACAGTGTTACAGATACCGTGACGGCAAAATAATAATTTTAATCAGTATGCTACAACTATAATTTTCAGGGCATATTTTACTCCAGTCCAGTACTCTATTATGACATGGTTATGAAATTAATATCACTGATCACTGATGAGCAAATGTGAATCTGAGTGGGTTGTAGCAACACTTGTTAAATGAATTCACTCATGAATTGTGACAAATTTTTTCGAGTTAGTGAAGAATTGAAATGAGAAAAACATTTGCAATAGTTCGAATTATAAGAATTATTCGCACTGCCATAACCAACTTGTCGTAGGAATCTCATTTGGTATTGAGATTAATAATCTATTGCCCACGTTATTTAAAAATAAAGTATGGGTCACACTGAATATTTTCATACGTTATTTAATGATACAGCACGTTCAATCAATCTGTCCCGATGATTGTATTCGATGACTATGTTTACTTATCAAGTAACTTAATTAATATTACGGTAACTATAGTGAACGCTGGTAGAATTCGAATGTAACCTGTTACCCTGCCTACGATCGGTCGTGGTCTATACTTAAGAAGGAATAAATTACCTGGATCGTATACGTATTTTTAAAGAAACATTCCGGATGGCCGTTTATTATTGTGAACGGATTATCTTTCAAATGAATATTAATATATAAAGTGGTCATTTTCTGCAAAGGACACCGCACACTTTTATAGGGAAATTGGCCCCCTGTCGAATCGGCTGAATTTTTGATATGTTGTAGTCCAAGTCATTCCAAACAAAAAGTCCAATTGGCAAAACTTTTTCTATAGGCTAGTTTTGACGGTAGATGGCGTTGAAAATTCTCATTTTCTCTCTGTTTTTAAACAACAAAAAACGTTACCCTGAATAATTTTCACTATTCTGAGTAATCAAGATATAAACATTCATCAGTATAAGATAATATTAAAAGTATTGTTCATTGGTGACATTACACATGGTCAATTATACAGTGTGTTCCATCTTGTATGGTCAAACTAATACCTCAAGTTGATGATAAAACTCTTGTTATTAACACGCTTATATTAGCTTCACTTGTATGTATGTATGTGTCTATGTAATTAATTCCGGTGACAATGCAATATGACATTTTGTAATAGAAAAAAAAAAATGGCGGCTCCATGATGGCGGACGAGATTTGTGATTATGGTCCGATTCAATTCAAAATTGGTATGATGAAAGGATTTTCGGGGTCAGAGATTATGATGTTTTTTTCAATATTCATAAATTCAAAATGGCGGCTCCAAGATGCTGGATGAGATTTGTGATTGTGGTCAGATTCGATTCAAAATTAGTGTGTGAGGGTTTTCGGGGTCAGAGATTATGAATTTTTTGTCAAAATTCATGAATTCAAGATGGAAATCCAAAATGGTGGCCGAGTTTCGTGATTACGGTCAGATTCGATTAAAAATTGGTATAAGGTGGTTTTCGGGGTCGGAGATTTAGATTTTTCAGTCATAAAAAATATTATGTAGTTTAAAAATACTAAAGAACACGCTTTACTTCCAAAATGGACTAAAAAGTAAAAAATAATCGAATCAGATCATAATGACAAAAATCGTCCGCCATCTTGGAGCCGCCATCTTTAATTTTTAAATTTTTGATAAAAAATTTGAAACATATGACCTTAAAAACCCCCACATACCAATTTTGAATCGAATCTGACCACAATCACAAATATCATCCAGCATCTTGGAGCCGCCATTTTGAATTTATGAATATTGAAAAAAACATCATAATCTCTGACCCCGAAAATCCTTTCATCATACCAATTTTGAATTGAATCGGACCATAATCACAAATCTCGTCCGCCATCATGGAGCCGCCATTTTTTTTTTTTTTCTATTACAAAATGTCATATTGCATTGTCACCGGAATTAATTACATAGACACATACATACATACAAGTGAAGCTAATATAAGCGTGTTAATAACAAGAGTTTTATCATCAACTTGAGGTATTAGTTTGACCATACAAGATGGAACACACTGTATAATTGACCATGTGTAATGTCACCAATGAACAATACTTTTAATATGATCTTATATTGATGAATGTTTATATCTTGATTACTCAGAATAGTGAAAATTATTCAGGGTAACGTTTTTTGTTCTTTAAAAACAGAGAGAAAATGAGAATGGGCCAATTTCCCTATAAAAGTGTGCGGTGTCCTTTCAGCATCGATTGATGATACGTCATCGATAAAATCTAACGTGGAATACTGCCAATACTTGATGGAAAGCCATAAAATGTATACGGAACCAATTCAAGTCAAACCAAGGTTTTCGCAAACTCCTATATAATGTTCGAGAATTTTTGCCGGAGAGTATCAAATAAATGAAATAGTAAAGTGGACGAAGTACCCTTCTCTCCAAATATTTCCACCATGTGGAAAATATGAGGCAAACATCTGACAGAAAGCAACTACTTCCCTGGCTAATACCACAACGGACATTTAATTACACCATATTTCATAAAACATATTTCGACTATTCGTAAGCTTTGAATAAAAATTCATAGAATTTTTTTATATTCCCTGTTATTCCCCTTCGATAGATATTATTCAAAACTATTGCGGGAAAGATGTCGATAGCCGAGAGCTGATCTATTTTCGTTATAACTTTTCCAAAAATAACGTTTTATTCTTAAAATTTTATTGAAGTAATCCCCGATGGACTCACAAATCTTTTTTTGAACACCTGTTGCGATTCTTGGAGTAGGAAACAAAATCGTAAAGCCCCCGAGATGCAGAAAATATTATAATGATTCTTTTTTTGTTCGATTTTCAACCAATAGGAACGTCCAATTGAGTCAACTTAATAATAATAATACTCCCACATAAACACTCTTAGAGTGTGCGGGTAGAGAACGGCTATTATTATTATTTGCCGTGGCGCTACGAGGCGACTAACTGATTTTTTGTATCGTTCTCACCTTTTAACTGTAGGAAAACCCGGAAAGCTAATAGTAAGCCCTCGTACAAAATATTCAGTGATAACCAGCAAGTTGTAACTTTGTATACTGTTTATAGTACAGTAACCACAGACAATGTAAGAATGAATCGTAGCACTTTGAAACTCGGCACATGACTTCTTGACATCATGTATTGTTAGAAAAAAAAAATCAGGGGTGGAACCAGAAAAAATTTTGACTTCAAAAAATTATAATATTGTTTTGCAGTTGTTTCGGAAAGTATAAGATTCATAAAGAAACAATTTCAACAAGGTGAAAGATAATTCAATTCCCCACAAGACATAAACCTAGTAGTTTCTCACAAAATGCGCTCGTTTTCTCAGAAAACCTAATTGAATTCCGATTTCAAATTTCAGGCTCGGGTTAACTCGCCACTGCCATTTCCGGCAGGGCCGAAAATAAAATTTGTCATAACTTTGCTAAAAATTATAGTGGAAGGAAAAGAAAAAGTGTGTATCGTTCCTGAAGACTTCTACTTCCTCATGCAAATATAATATGTGAGTATCTGAGTACCCAAAATGTGTTTTATCTCACTTCACACAACCCTTCTACGATATTTTACGGAGGATCCGATAGTCATGGATATTTTAGTTGATATGAAATAATTATACCCTCTTTGGACCATATGCAACGATTTTAGACTAGTGAGACAAGTCTCACTTATACATACCAAAGAAAATACTGGGTTTTACTCCTGCCTCAGTTTTAAACTCACCCATAATCCCGTCAATTTCTTCAGTAAATGTTGAAAATAATCGCTCATATACATCCTACATAAAAAATGAAGTATGTGATTTCAAGCTTGAGGTTTGCGCTTCACAATAGTGTTATTAAACATATATGCAGGATATGAATAAGCGATTATTTTCAACATTTACTGAAGAGAATGCCGGTTTTATGGGTAAATTGAAAAAGAGGCAGGAGTAAAACAAAGGTTTTTTTTGGCATATATAAGTGGAACCTGTCACACTACTCTAAAATAATTGTTGCATATAGTCCAAAGAGGGTATGGATTGCTGCTTTAGTATAATAATTCCGTATTTACTAGATTATTCATGATTTTCGGATAATCCGCAAGCATCTCCGTGCAGTGGGACAAAACACATTTTAGATACTTAAATACTCGCATATTATATTTGCATGAGAAGGTAAGAGTTTTCAGAAACCATATGAACTTTTCCTTTTCCTTCTCCGATCATTTTTAGCAGAGTTATGACCAAATATTCGGCCCCGCCAGAACTTCCAGCGGCGGGTCAGCGTGAACCTGAAAGTGGATCACCTTTTCTGAGAAAATGAGCGCATTTCATAAGAAATTACTGGGAATAATTTTTGTGGAGAATTGAATTGTCTACCACCTTGTTGAGTTGTTTTTTCGATAAATCATACTTTCCAAGATTACAGCAAAAATCTATTTATTTATTTTTAAACGAAAACTAAAATATATTTCACCCCTGGAATTATGGTAAACAATTTTTTTTCCGTGTTTATCATGGTTTCAACTACTAGCATACCAAGTTTGGTGGTGCTACAATCGATCCTCGTCTCAAAACCCAATCGTACTGGATTATACCCAGTTTCCTCTCACGTCAACTATTTGTCATGAATCGCCTCGTTGTATAAATATGATAGTTCTTACATTGTGAAAATTATTTGACGTTTGTCAATTAAAGTCAGAGAAAGAATCAAGTTCATTTGATATATAATCGTAACGAATTACCACTCGAGCAAACGAAAATAATCGATTGAACTTACATCGTAACTCGACGAATTCCTTAAAACAACACTCGAGCTAAAGGAGTCGTGGTGTTCCGCAGAATACATCTCGTGACTCGGAAGTGTAATCGATTATTTTCGATGCTCTCGTGGTATTACCACTGATAATTTTACGACGTTTATAGTTAAAATTACATTTAAAGAGTTCGAATCCCGCTGTTGGAACTTGTTTTTCATTGTTTTTTCCCTGAAGCATTCAGTTTTTTATGTATAATTGTTATTCTACCTTATATTGCTTTTGAATTAACATACATATACTATTTAAATTTCAAAACTATCAAAAACCGTCATTATCGTAGTATTTTTTAATAACATTTTGGTGTAAACTTTTCTTGCCGAATATACCACTCTAGCTTCAATTAAAAACAGAAAATTGAAACGCTAGTGGTATTATACTGCCGTCCTAAGCCCAAAGGGCGTATCTGAATTTTTCCATATTTTAGATTCCACTCTCTATGACCAAGCCGTTGAATTGAATGACAAATTTGGCCGGATATCATCGTTCTGTTCCGTCTAAAACATTTGTAAAAATAGTTATTTATGATACAAGTGTTAAAAGTGGCATTTTATATTGCAAAACGAGCGTCAGCGAGTGGAGCAACCCCGCGAGCAAAATTAAATCACTTTCAACCAATGTATCATACAAAATTTTTTGTACAACAATTACTGCTAGTAAGAAAACAACAACAAAAAATTATAAGATCCATAAGGATTCGAACACACGATCTTTGGATTACAAAGCAGACAGGCTCCAACTATAATAAACCCCAACGCACTTTATTTATGAATGTCATTATTTGTCAGTGATGAAGGACCTTCTACAGTTGGACTGAATACTACTGCGGTTGTAACTTCAAAAGGAATTAGTATTACCAATTGCACAAACGGCCAAATTATTCCTCTTTTGTAAGTGTTCTGATTATAATATCTGATTGAAGTGTTTCTTTTGGAGAAATCTATATTATAATCCATCATCTCATCTGTCATTTGACTTTTAACACTAGTGCTTTAAAAGTATTTTCAACACTAGTGTTGAAAGTGATTTTGTGAAAACGTCAGTTTTTAGTTCATATGTCAACGAATTGAAAACGTCATTTTTAATGACAGTTGTACAAAAAAGATGTTTATACAAAAAACACCTCAAATTCTGAGCTATATAGGCGAACTCAGTCATTTTAAAAATTGAGCTTAGGACGGCAGTATAAGTGAAAATATTTCAAAGACCAACATGAAGGTTTGCAGTAATGATTTTTTTCGGCAACCGTCCGGGAAGTACCTACTTCCCGGACGATTTTTATTTGAGAAAGTATCACTTCCCGGACTAGTCCGGGAAGTACGTACTTTCCGGACTAGCCCGGGAAATGCCCGAATTTCAATATAAATAAGAATTAGAATGTTTCTGCTAGTACCTATCTTCTGTTCGCATTTCGATATTTAATACAAACAAGAATTAAAATGTTCGAAATTTTCTTCTACAAAGAAATATAAAAAATAAATGTGTCGCGATTTGTTATTCTACACGGTTACCAAAAAAATTGTGTACGCAACACGTCCGAAAATAGTTTTTTTGGACTCGCAGACTTCCAGGACTCGCTACGCTCGTCCTAGAATCTTGTCCACTCGTCCAAAAAAACAGTGTTTTCCGGACTTGTTACGTAAATTACTATTTCAAAATATACTCATACACTTCCTTCCAGTATTAAAAACGATTAAATTTTCCAACAACTAGGAGTGAAAAATGGTCAGAAGGTACTCAAAACCCGAGTTTAGCGAAAAATTATTGAACAATGTTTGTAGATGATGTCAGGTACTTGAGAAAAATATTCCTAGGCAAAATAATTCTGAAATTAATCACTTACATGCTTCAAGTAATCCAAAGAAAATCAAAAACTGGCAAAAACTTATTGGATGCATATCGCGGGTTGTCACTTATAGCGGAAAATATGATATTCACTCACGTGTGATTTGAATTCGGAGCGCTCTGTACGCAGACAGTACAGCAGAACTAATGGAGACGTGTGTTTCTCCCGAACATCTAAAAGCTATACTATCACTATGCATTCTGGAGATTCTTATTGAGAACTTTGGGGGGAAGTGTTGGTGTTATGATGTAAACTTTTTGAAATTTTTATTGTTCTATGCATGAAAACATTCGATGTGTGGAGGAAGTAAGCACATATTATGTGATACTTTCTGAAAAAATATGGAATTCTCTTGCTTGAAGGATTTCGTGATGTGATGTGGTAAATTTGAGATGTATCTATATCAGAACAGCATTCATCTCGGTAAAACAAGTTAACATTTATAGAAAAAATATTGTTGTAATCAAAGAATTATTTTTAAACAACTATTGACATTTCTTGACATTTCTGCATTTCTATTGATTCGAATCATTTTCTTGTTTTCGCCGAGAAAATATTAGATATTTACGATTTAAGTGTCGTAAAGAATCATATTACGATATGAGATGGAACATTTGTCACACGAGGCCAAAACGAGGCCTTCAGGCCGAGTTTGATAACCTATCGATTATCGTAATATGAATTTACGACACAAATATTGTACAATATTTTACCTACTACCGATAATATTGATTATTTACTCAAAATTAGTCAATATTCCTTAAATTAATGATATCAGAATCATGCAACAAGCAAGCGTTGCGCCCATTGTTGATTTATTTTGTGAACTGTCAACTTTGACACATTCGTTCCAATTAAAAAAAAATATTAATTAGTTCAGACCATTAGAGAATAGATTCAGATATAGAATCCGCTACAAATTAAAAAATTCAAACCTTATTACCTGATATTCAAATTTATAATAAATTTATTCTTGTTATCCTTTTCCATCAAATAGACCGATATTTAAAAAAAGAAAGAAAGAAAAGTATCTCATTACGAAACTCATATCAGTATCGTAATGTTTGATATTACATATTGGTGGAAGGTTAAACAAGTTAACATTTATAGAAAAAATATTGTTCTAATCAAACAATTATTTTTGAACAACTGTCAAGAAGTCTTGACATTTCTGCATTTCTATTGATGCAATCATTTTCTTGTTTTCGTCGAGAAAATATAGTTATTTACGACACAAGTTCGTAAAGTAGGACTTTTTTGTATGAGCGTGAAAGGAGGCGCAACCGAGTTGAAACACGCGAAAATACAAAAAAGCTCTTTTCGAAAGTGTATCATACAAAAAATAGCTATGTATTACTATATAGGGGGGAAAGTGCCACTTTTCCTCCCGCAGGACATCCAAGGGAGGAAAAGGCACTTTACTCCCATGTATTACACAACTTTTTGAGAAGGGTTTAGGGAGGTATCAAATTTTTGTTGAATAAAATATTCGTTGTTTCAATGATTTTTACTATTTTCACACATTTTTCCGTTATCATTCTCGTAAGTTTTCACAAATTTTTTTCGAGAAAGAGAAGGGGGTAAAATTATTTCAAAGTTAGTCGATGGTCCCATGTTTCACTATTTTGATGGATTTATCAGGAGAATTTTTACAAGTTTTTCCGCGAAGAGGGTGGTAGATTTTTTCAAATCAAATCATTCAATGGTCCTATGTTTTTCACAAGTTTTATAAGTTTTTATCTGTTTTTATTTTCGCGAAATTTTACATTTTTTTTCAGGGAGGAGTGGGAGGTAGGGGGTATGTTTTTTCACAATTTTCACGAATCAATCCGATTTTATTTTGGAGGAGAGTAGGGGATTATATAATTTTTTTCGTCAAATTATTCGATGGTGTCATGTTTTTTACTATTTCTATGGATTTTTCCAATTTTGTTTTCGCAAAATTTCTCAGTTTTGTCCGAGGAAGGGAGTAGGAGATTTTGATTTAATTTTTGCGAGTTTCAGCAAGGAGGGGGATGCGCTCCCCCGACCAATATTATTTTTTTAACTGTTATTCTGAATTTTCGAAAAATTTCTACGCGTTCACTATCTAGCCTTTGGGGGAGGGGGCAGTGGGGTCAACTAATTTTAAATTGTTTGTTATAGGTTCTTCCACACTCCTAAATGGAAAACGCCTAGTCGCCTACTGTCGTGCAGGTCAGACGGCAGGTTGATGTCTCAATTTACGTTTCTTTGAAGTTTATTTTGAAATAACTTATGTTAATGAGTGAGTGTTGCGATTTTTGCCTTCATTAAAATTAGTACGTTCATCGAAATAAATATTAAGTGTTAATGTGAGGTCTGCCGTAACGCCACATGCTGTTGTAAAGGTGGCCTTCCATACCAGCTTTCAGCTTCAACTCCTTTTGAGAGAAGTGCTGCCATTTCAATGACCATTTCCACAAGGGCAGAAAAACGCTGCGTTTTATGTCAACTGTCAAATAAATTTTCCCATTGGTAATTAATTTAATTGTTAGTTCTTGACAAAAACACCAAAGATAAGTCTGACAACACTTCCCAATTCATTTGGTTTGGGTTATATATGACTTATATTATTTTATTATATGTCTTTAAAAAGGGATGGCAACATTCATAAACAAAGATAGTCATTGGCTTGACGCTAAAAGTAAAACTTGAACCAACAAATAGTGGCATGACCTTGAAAAAGCAGCGGCTAATTTTAAAGTACTCTGATTGGTTAGAGACAAGAAGCCAGTGTCAAAAATCTGATGTGGAAGGCCGGCTTAATACACAAGCGTCTAGCGTCAACCCGGATATTTTGGCTGGCGAGCATATTGACAGTATTATAACCTCCAAATTGGCAGCTTCCCTGGTCTGATTTCTTAAAAACACATAAAAACCCTTAAATTGCAATTTTTCAAATTTTTTTCAACCATTCAGCCTTTTTTTTAAATGTGAAAAATTGCGATTTACGGTTTTGAGGAAGGCAGAATTGTTGAAAACTGTGACAAATTACCTTTTTATGTGTTTTTGAGGAATCAGACCAAGGAAGTTGCCAATTTGGAGGTTATGATGATGTCAATATGCTCGCCAGCCAAAGTATCCGGGCTGTAGCTAGACGCTAGTTTGTAATACGTGCATGGCATATCTAAACACCTCAGAGTAATAAAATACATAGAGATGCCCTGCCTATACCTACACAAATATCTTTTTTGAAGTAAACTATCCTTTTCTATACAATTTGTGGGCGAGAAGAGTGACGGGTGGTGAATTGTTATGGACATTTATAGTAAGAAGGGCCATAATACAAACGAAGAATGACAACTTGATCCGAATGAAATGAGCGGGCATACGCGGAACTTCCCGAATGAATACGAACTTGATATGTATAAGGCCCTCGCGCTTGTAAACAAACAAAGTTATGTTGACTTTAAGACAAGGATGTTGCAGCTGTTGAAGGCATTTCTATGGTCTTTCATTACTCTGAGATAAACACTTATAGAAACAATTTTTTTGGGTGGAGGGGTTGCTTCGAGCAAGATTCCCCATTCGTCCTACCTACGGACGAAGTATCCAGAATTACCCCTGTAACTTGGCCGGGACGGGACGGATTCCCGTAAACCAAAAGGAGGAGAGGGAGGCAGCTGAAATCATACATATATGGCTGGAATAGATTCGCAGACTGCGCAACAGGTGCGACATCTATAATTATTTGGATGAACTTATAAAAAGTAGATAAGGGGTGGTACTCTAACACTTGTTTTGCATAGCGAAGCGAAGCGAAACGAAGTTAAACGAAGCACACGCTATCACTTTGTGGTGTACTGGAAAGAAATGCCGATTGTTTCGTTATCGCTATGGGCGAATTTTTAAATTCATCGATGGATGCTGTCATTGTCATTTTCCATTAGTTAAATAAGGATGCAATGCTCATCGATGGATCCATCGATGAATTTAAAAACTTGCCTTATTGCTATGCAAAAAAGTTACAGAGTCCCACTGCTGATGGTCTTTCTTGCCATAAGCGGTAGTGTATCTATTCTAATTGTTTTCTCATCATTATTCAATTTTTGGAAAATACATTGAATTCATTGAATATTCTTTGGTGTTCATAGTTTCAGAATCAGTCAACTTGAAATGGCGGCAGAAATTAAAATCACTGAAACCCTATATCCGATCGTGGCGACCCCCTACAACTATGCCCAAAGCTGATAGAGTCAAAATACATCGGCTGAGATTTGAACACACATGCATTTCTTCTAGAGGGCACAGACCCTCCGATTTGTGATAAGTGCAGAGAACAAATCACCATATTGCACATCATTTGTGTATGCCCAGTATACCGAAATATGCGCCAACTTTTTGATATACCAGAACACCTGGCAGAAAATTTCAGAAATGCCTCAGTGATTGAAAATCTAATGAACTTTCTTCGAGCAAAAGACCTCTTGAATAAAACGTAACATCTCTCAGTATCTGACAGCACATCTTAGTAATCGACGCACCAAAAAAAATAAGCATATTTGCTCAGTGCCGCAATGCTGAATGTCCTATCAATAGTAGCAAAGACAAAGTTTCTTCGCATTATTTTCTATTAAGTAACAAAGAGATATGGCAATGTCATAGTAGATAAAAATGTCTGCTAAACTCATTTTAACTTTCGGCATCTCGTGTATTTCAATCAAATTTGAATGAGACTGAAATTAAACACTAAGGTCTCTTATGAGTTAAGCCGCTGATCACAATTATATTGTTTCGCAACTAAATTTTTAGCTCCACCTAGCGGGAACGCATTGCGCGATTAGCTATTTTCAAGAATTGAAAATAAGAAGAAGAAGAAGATGGCAGATCGCCGATATTTGGAAATTTTAAGTTATTTTTCTGAAATCTGATTTTGGAAGTCGTTTTGTTAGAAATCTCTGAACATGTATTTGAAACAGTGTTTACAAATTATACCAGTAACAATCAATTCATTGAAAATCTCATCATTACATAAACTCCTCCAAGTCGCTCCTGCTTCAATCCCTCTGGGTAATAAATATGATATACGACATTTATCTTCAAATCCGCCAAAAATCATAAAAGAAGTATATCATGGAGTATTGACTCCACAAATAAAAGCAGTGAAGGTAAATAATACAATATTGGTAACTTAAGATAACTTTGAATAAAGAAAAATGGATTTCCTAAAGTAGCATATAAGTATGCTGTGCTGTGTAGATTTACTAATTTTCATTATATTTTTCAGCTGTTTTCATTATCTTCGAGCATAGTTGGAATAATTTCTCAACCATTTTTCTACAAGGAGATATTTGCCACTTCCAATGTCCCTGTCATTCTTGCTGCATATTCCTTCATTGGATTTTTCACAGTTGTTACCCCAATCCTCCTTCATTTAATCACGAAGAAATATATTACTCAGTTGAATTATAACGAAGAGACAAATACATATATTGCAAAAACTGTCAACTTTCTATGTAGACCTAAAGAAGTAAGTTATTTCAACATGTTTCTGTTTTAAAAAAGGTTATGTAAACTACATACTGAATATTTTCTAGACCGAATTCACACCCGAAGATGTTAAAGTTCCAGACGTACCTGGCATGTTCACCACATTTACTGCAAAAGGAAATTCTTTTTTTCTGGATCCACGGCTATTTGATCAGCCTGAACATTACTCAAAAATTATGGGTTATGACAAACCTATAGATTTTAAATTATATGAAACATCTCAAAGTGATGATAAAAAGGTGCAATGAGTGTTAGTTTTTTAAGTTTTTAGAATAAGTTATTTGAAATATTTATTTATTAAATAGAATGGTAGTGATTTCTAGTTGAAATTCGGTCATGATTCAATCTGAGATTTAAAAAAAGTTTTTTTCAGTTAACTGACTATAAGCATCTTCACTAGCAAAGGCGTACAAGTCTCTGAAATCAATAGTAGTAGTTTATTCAGGAATAGTATCAAACTACACAGTTTCAAAAATAATGTGCTATATAAATCCTTCACAACAAATTTTCTTAAAGTGAAGAAAAGAGAGGTATTATGGTGAAGTGGGGAAAATATAGTGATATAAGAGTTACAAAACAAACCATTTGACGAGTTTTTTTTTTTCAGCTTGATATCGATGAGTCTCATTGGTCCGGTAAACGGTAAAAAAAAACAAGAAAAAAAACGAAAAAACCCCCAGAAAATAATTTCTCCTTCCTAGGCCTTTTTTTGTGTTTGTTTTCCGGTTTTTTTTGTTTTTTTTCTGGTTTTTTTGTTTATTTCCGTTTATTTTCAGGTTTTTTTCTGTTTTTTTTTTCGGGTTTTTTTCTGTTTTTTTTTTCGGGTTTTTTTCTGTTTTTTTTTTCGGGTTTTTTTCTGTTTTTTTTTCCAAGATGCCGTTAAATCAGCTATTATGGATAAATTCAAAATTTGTTGAAAATTCTTATTCTTATAATTTTTAAAATAACTGGTGTAATCTAGAGAATAAATATTACATATAACATGAGTTCAAATACTCTTCTATTACACAGTTTGGCAAACATACTTGCAAGTGTAACACCATAAGTTTATAATGCAATAAAAACATTAGTAGAAATGGCACAGAAAAAACATATTCTCTAATGATGAAATTATTAAAAATCTCTCGAAAAATCTGTTTCTTATCAAACTGAAGACAATAGCAATCTCTTTCAAGGATACTGGAAATTTGTTCCTTCAATCCCTAATGAAACAAAACTTGACAAATTGGTTTCAGAAATGTGGTTGAGGAAGAGATAACCATTGCAACACAACAAAATATCAGGATAAGTATTATATATTTTAATCATTTGGTATATTGTCATATTCAATGTTTTGTTTTTGAACATAAGAAATCTATTAATATTTATTCGAATGTCATGTTATACATCATATTTCTGAAATAAAAAAGTATTCATACACAATAATTTGGCGACGAAGGTTAAAAGAAAAACAGAATTCAAACTTATAGAATATTCAAGAAAAGACCTACACATTATTCCAATCATCGAATATCCGCTCAGTAATTCCAAATGGCTCAAGATCTTGCACCACTCATAACAGCCCTCAGTGATTTAGTCAATTCCCTTCAACAACAACAACATCAACCATCCACAGTGAAAGATATTCTTCAAAAACAAGTACTTACTTTCGAACCTTTCGACGAGAATTGTGAAAATTTTGACAGTTATTGCCAAAGATTGGAGAATTTCTTCAAATTAAAAGGATTAGATAAAGAAGATAATGAAACAAATGGAGCAAAAGTCATGGTTCTAATAAACTGTTTAGGTAGCAGACACTACAAACTGATATCCAGCTTAACATCCCCAGAGCTTCCAGCTACTAAAAGTTACCCAGAACTTATTTCTCTTCTAAGAAATCACCTCACACCCAGAAGAAATATTTTGACTGAGCAGCACCGTTTCTTTTCGAGAATTCAGTCTTCAGGTGAATCAATTTCAAATTATGTTGCTGCACTCAAAGACCTTATCAAAACATGTGACTTCAAAACTGAGTGCAACAAAAATGAATGTTCAAAAGGTGTTATCAACATGTTGTTGAGAGCACAATTCATTAGAGGTTTGCTCGATTCCAGTACAAGGGAAAGAATTCTACAGTTAGTCGACGTATCTTTCGAAAAAGCCCTGGAGACAGCGTTGGCGATTGAAACTTCACGCATACAAAACCGAGAAGTCTACGAAAGCTGTTCGACGTCGTCAAGAAATGTTCATAAAGTTGAATTCCATCAACATCGTAATCGTTCCAGATCAAGAAGTAAAACTCACAGTCACAAACATTCAAGCACAAATTCAAAAACCAGTACTAACCGAAATCTGAAACTGCAAAAACTTGGACTCACAGGAATATGTCTCCATTGTGGCAAAAATAATCACCAGTCACAAAACTGTTTCATAGCAGAGAAACTTCGATGCAGACTCTGCAACAAGAACGGCCATATTGAACGAGTTTGTATTTCATCACTTCTCAAGAAAAATCCAGCAAATATCAAAAATGTCAATGACATTGTCACGTCTGACTTTTCTGACGAGGAATTTGCAATCAATCAAATCATCGATGTTTTCAATGGAACTTCATCCGTTTTCGATCCAAAAATTATTATCAAAATTGAAATCAATAATAAACCGTGCAATTTCGAATGTGATACAGGAAGTCCAGTTACCATTATTTCCAAACGTGACTTTGATGAACTGAACTTGAACATTCCCCTCCAAAAATCGAATATTTGCTTCCGATCTTACACAAAACACCTATTTAGACCGCTAGGCTACATCAGTGTGTCAGCTTCATACAGGGGGAAACACTTCATAGGAGATCTATACGTTGTTCCTGATTACGGTAATGCTATTATAGGAAGAAGATGGATACGAGCATTACAAATCGATATTCACGATGTTAACTCCATCTCTTGTCCTGAAACCCTAGTATCAGAAATTTTCGAACAATTCAAAGATGTTTTTCAACCTCAAATTGGAAAAATTCCGGCTTTTCAATGTTCCCTTTCGCTTCGCACCGATGCCAGACCAGTCTTCATTAAACCTCGAAGAGTACCATATGCACTTCAAGAACAAGTCGAAAAAGAATTGGACATCTTAGAAAAACAAGATATAATACAAAAAATCGATCATTCTGAGTGGGGTACTCCGTTAGTTATCGTTCCTAAAAAAAATGGAAAAATTCGACTCTGCGCTGATTATAAAGTGACAGTAAATAATCAGCTTCAAGATAATCGGTATCCAATTCCAAGAATCGAGGATATTTTCAATAAAATGAAAAATGGTGAATTTTTCTGTACCCTAGACATTTTTAAAGCGTACCTGCATATTCCAGTTGATGAAGAGAGTGCCAAAATCCAAACATTATCAACTCACCGAGGTACATACCTGGCAAAACGATTATTTTTTGGAATAAAAACAGCTCCAAATGAATTTCACAAGATAATAGATCAAATTGTTCATAATTTGGAAGGAACTACGGCTTATTTCGATGATATTTTGGTACAAGGATCGTCATTAGAACAGTGCAAAAATCGATTAATCAATGTTCTCCAGAAATTACGAGAATATAATATTCATCTTAATAGAGACAAATGTAAATTTTTCGAGAAGAAAATATCATATCTTGGACATATCATCACCAAAGAAGGTCTTCAGAAATCGGATGATAAAATTAAAGCTGTTATTGATACACCGAGACCCAAATCCAAAGAAGAAGTACAACAGTTCCTTGGATTGATCATGTATTATTCAAAATTCATCCCAGATGCTTCAACAATACTATATCCTTTGAATGGTCTGCTGAGAAGAGGTATAGAATTCAAGTGGACTGCAGAATGTGAAGCAGCGTTCATTAAAGCTAAAAGGATGATTGCTAATGAAAATGTTTTGATGCCATTCACACCTGATCTGGAAGTAACTCTTGCCACTGATGCCAGCCCATATGGATTGTCTGGAGTTTTATCTCATCGCTTACAGGATGGATCTGAGAGACCGATTGCTTTTATCTCAAGATCACTTACTAAAGCCGAACGAAATTACAGTCAACTAGATAAGGAAGCAACAGCGATCTACTGGGCTTTCAAAAAGTTATTTCATTACATATATGGCAGAAAATTCATTCTCATTGTGGACAATAGACCTTTGATGACCATTTTAAATCCCCAGAAACAACTTCCAGTATTATCTGCAACCAGAATGCTTCGATATGCTCAATATATGTCAGGCTTTGACTACATTATAGAATATCGAAAATCAAGTGAGCATACTAATGCAGACTATTTTTCAAGAAATCCACTCAAACTGTCTCCAGAAGAAGAAAGAAAGGTCGATGATGAACACATACTGAATATTGCCCTCGTAAATCAGATTTGTAATGATACACTGACAGCAGAAAAAATCAAATGCGAAACAGAAAATGATCCGGACTTATCAAAATTGAAACAAGAACTGTTGAGAGGGACAAGAAAAGATCCCGAATTGTCATTACAAGACGGACTGATATTTCGAGGACACCGTATAATCATTCCTAGGAAATATCATTCCGCCATGCTTCAAGAACTCCATTCTACACATCTGGGAATAGTGAAAATGAAAGCACTAGCAAGAAACTATTGTTATTGGAAAAACATCGACAAGGACATAGAAAATTTAGTTAAAAGTTGTCCAGCTTGCTGTAATGTCAAGAAAAACCCAGAAAAAGCACCAACACATCATTGGGAAGTACCGACAAAAAACTGGCAGCGAGTTCATATGGATTATGCTGGTCCATTTTTGAACCATCATTTCCTCATATTAGTCGATGCAAAATCAAAATGGCCAGAGATAACTATGATGAAGAATTTTCCTACAACTTCGTCTACAATTCATCACCTGAGAGAAGTTTTTAGTAGACATGGATTGCCAGAGGTACTCGTAAGCGACAATGCTTCTATATTTAAATCAGAAGAGTTCAAACAATTCTGCAACAGAAATGGTATTCAACAAAGAATGATAGCACCAGGTCATCCAGCTACAAATGGCCAGGCAGAAAGATACTGTCAAACGTTGAAAACCAAATTCAAGTGCATGATGAATGAACCAGGCGAGCTACACGAAAAATTATGCCGATTTTTATTAAGATTCAGAGTAACACCCCTCTCGTGTGGAAAATCACCTTCAGAAATTCTTATTGGGAGAATTTTAAGGACCAAACTTGACCTTATTCGACCACAAGAATCAGAAAAAAATATTACCTTACAACCACGATTTGACAAATTTTTTGCCGTTGGAGAGAGAGTGCAGTCGAGAAATTACTCCAATTCCAGTATATGGAAGTTTGGTACTATAGTGAAACGTCTAGGAAGACTTCACTATTTAGTTCAATTAGATGATGGTTATATCATCAAGCGACATTATGACCAACTTCGTTCATGCCAACTAGGAAAACCTACTGTATTCCCATTCGAAGCAGGTCCATCACCTCCTAGACTTATTTCTCACCAGACAGCTATGAACACCGCAGTACCCAGTAGAGTTACATTCAGCGATTCTACTGAGCAACAACCAGAATTTGCTCGGCCTTCACCTAATCAAACGCAAACCGACTCTACCAGTAATCAACAAAAACAATCAACTGTCAATCCTTCAACGAGTGAAGAATCAACTGTTGATCCTCAAAGCCTCCAACCGATACTGAGACGTTCTACAAGAATCCGGAAACCAGTGGATAGACTAAATTTAAGTTGATATTGAATTCAAGCGAGTTTTTAGTTAAGTGGTGGAGAATTATTATATATTTTAATCATTTGGTATATTGTCATATTCAATGTTTTGTTTTTGAACATAAGAAATCTATTAATATTTATTCGAATGTCATGTTATACATCATATTTCTGAAATAAAAAAGTATTCATACACAATAATAAGGATATAGATAATTCACATTCCAATATTTCGTACTTTCTATAGAGCAGATACCCTATTCTAGTCAAAACTCATATACAATATATGGGCACCATGATCAAAACAAGGTTGAATTTTAAAGTAATGCACAATTATTTTCGAATCCATGAAAATTTGGATTGACATTTTCAATTTAAAAAAACTGTGAATGAAAATGAAACAGCTTCCTCTAACATTTAGTTTAAATATTCAAATTAATTTATGCCTTCTATTTCAATATATGTAATCTTTAAACTTGAAATATGTCCTGCACTCTAACAACCACTTTAATTTGACAATATTAAAAGCCTGTCTACTTCGACCCAAGTAAGTATACAGTATTTTCAAGTAAATAGTTTTTTAACCGAGATTATTGTCAAAACTAATAATCATGTGCAAGTAGATTTGCAAAGTTAAAATCATGAACTGAGGTAGACCAGGAATATAATGTATTTTAGAACACTTCTCTGAGGTACTTCAGCATTGTGATGGGAAGAAAGACGCTTGAATTTTGTTTGCACCATCTACTTTGTTACTAAATCATTAATAGTAATTTACGTAACAAGTCCGGAAAACACTGTTTTTTTGGACGAGTGGACAAGAAGTGGAAGTCTGCGAGTACAAAAAAACTGTTTTCGGACGTGTTGCGTACACAATTTTTTCGGCAACCGTGTAGAATAACAAATGGAGACATTTATTTTTTATATTTCTTTGTAGAAGAAAATATCGAACATTTTATTTCTTATTTGTATTAAATATCGAAATGCGAACAGAAGATAGGTACTAACAGAAACATTCTAATTCTTATTTATATAAATATTTATATTGAAATTCGGGCATTTCCCGGACTAGTCCGGAAAGTACGTACTTCCCGGACTAGTCCGGGAAGTGATACTTTCTCAAAGAAAAATCGTCCGGGAAGTACAAAAAGTTCTTTTGTCGAACAGTAACTTTTGAAAGTTTTAAATATTCCATACTTTAAAATGCCAAGCAAATGTTAATCCGGTAAAACGCAATGCTTAGTATGACGTCACAGTCCATGTCAACAAAATGTATTTCCTTTGTCGGTCTACCTCAAGGACTATTCACTTTCTCGTCTATAATCGTTGGGTCTACCTAGAGTTTTTTTGCAAGTGTCTGACAGTTTTATGAAGAAGTTACTAGGTTTGTTCGAACAAGGAATCCTTGACGGTTTCCTAACTATTTCTGATTTATTTATTGCGCATGCTTCTGACGTGTACTATTTATGTACCGTTTTAGGATTCATGTTTTGTTCAAACAGTTTTCGGATCGCGATCTAAATTGTCAACTGTCAAAATATTACCTAACCCCTCTACCAAAGATTCTACTCTTGTAGGTGAGGTGGCGCAGTGGTTTAGCGCTAGTCTCATGATCCAAGGGTCCTGAGTTCGATTCTCCAATGAGTCAGACTTTTTTTCATTAGAAATTAACTCTGGGTTATTGAAGAATACCTTTCCCACGTTTTCATGATTGACGGGACTACGAATAATCATGCTGCTCCATAGGTGGCGCAAGGAGTTAGTAACAAGGCCTAGCCAGAACACTTGTATGAATGGGTTATATGTTGTGACACATGTCCGCCGTCTACGACGTGCCAGCAATATTCAGGAAAAATATTTATAATATGTGATGTTTGAAAAATACACTTGTGATGCAGTATGGCTTCGAGCCAGACTACTGCATTCCCCCGATACACCTCAACTGTCTACGCCGGTTGAAGGCCGGATGGCAACGGATTTGCCGCAGTTGGGGATGTCCATATAGCGCCGTAAAGGAAGCTGAGGACAATAAATTATGAGAGAGAGAGAGAGATTCTACTCTTTGCCTCTACCCCTCAGCATGAGCCATTTGTTCAAGAAAAATTATAAAAAATCATTAGATATTAGATCACGCTGCGACCACAAGACACTATATGAGACATGACATGAGGAAAATGGTGCATAAGCCAAAAGGCTACCTTATCTTTCTGCCAAAAGTCTGAGAATCAAATAATTGATCAACTGAGATCAATTATTCAGAGATCAACTTGAGATTACTCCACAACTCGAGACGTTTATTGGGCTCTAAAGTAATATTTATGACACACTGTGATATTCTTGTTTCTGAATCATTTCAATAACATTTTTTCCCTAACACTTCGAAAATATTGAATTGCTCTCTCGTTCGTTCAGTTTTTGAATATAATTTTGTATATGTTATCCTTTTTATCAAGAGGATATTAATAAAATTGAGAAAGTTCAAAGTTCAAAATAAATTATTAAAGTCGTGTGCATTCAAACTAAGATATAAGAGGAGAGGATATAAATAGATTTCTGCACAAGGTTATGAATGAAGTAATATATTGTCCGAATAGGGTGATTGAGCCGGTTGTCGCCGGACGCTTGAGAGCATGGCGAGTGAAAAATCGCTTATATATTTATAGTGGAGGACAATCAAAGACATGATTAAGTTCAAAATTTTATACTTCAGGATGTTATTAATTATTTCTAAAAAGAATTTTAACATAAGATCGTGAATAACAATTTTATTTAAAAAAATGGTGAGGGTAGTGAATTTTGCCCTTTATCGGACGCAAATCACCATTATCGTACGACACTTCGCCTATTTTCGGACATATTTCAAGTTGTATGTAGGTACGTAGGTTGATCGGAACAATCCAATTCCTAATCTTTCCAAAAATCGAACTCGTAGGTATCTAGCTTCGAAAGTTTATTTGGCTGACAGAAAGTTAAAATTAAATTTGAAAAAACAGACACATAAATATTAAATATTAAAATAAACATTGTCTAGGTAGGTACCTACAGGTAGGTATTTTTAAAATGAAATCTTTGGTGCTTCATGTACAGAAGTCGGATCGGTAGTATTTTTCAGGGGATTCTTCGTAAGCCATACATAGAAATTATAATATATATACTTACTCTAGAATGCCCATTCAATGGGACGAAAGTGTTGTAAAAAGTTCGATGCATTATTTAGTGCGCATGATCAGGACCAGTTTCATTCATACCAGGGTGGGTTTCAGTGAGATTTTTAAATGATTCATGATATTGAGTAAAATCGATTTGATAATACGTTGGTGTCAGGGCAGTCTATGAGACACGAAAAGTTTTGGTGGGCATATACCTATGTTGTGAAACTGATTAAATCCGAGAAATTCATCGAATAAAATAACAATGAAAAAATATATCTTGAGTATAGGTAACTATTGGTGACGTTTCTGAAATATACATATTTTATGATTTTTTTTTAAGTTCTAATTCCCACGGAAAGAAACATCCTGTATTGTTCAGAGAACATCGTGAGAACCAAAGGAAGGTAGGTAGGAATTGATATTCTGCGAAACAGATTTTCGGCATGTCTCCAAAGTGACGGCATATGGATGTGCTGAGTACTGCAGCTCGACGGGTCAGTCTCGAAGGGACCGCTAACGGTGGAACGATTGATAATATTTCGGAAGAACATCGTCCATGGAAATATCTATAAAACACAGACAGATCGCCAACCTTTCTGCGATGTTCCAGAGGAGTGAGCTAGCTTGTGAGTGAAGGTGTTGGATCACGATTCTGAAATTATTGCCAAGTGCGTATTTATTTCATTCACGATTTTTCCCCGTTCTGAATTCACTGACTGATATCGGAGCTTTGGAAGAGAAAGAGGTATGAAGAGTACTATCATCTGCAAAGCTGATTACTGGATATGGGGTAGCTCCCAACAAATCATTGATGTGAAGAAGGAAGTGTTGGTGCTAGAACTGATCCAGCGGAACACAACTGGAGAGGCAAGCTATAAGATGAATGATTCATCCAGAAATATCCCAGTCCTATTTTCAAAATATCAAATTGGAATCTGAACTGAAAATAGGATACAAAACATTCAATATAATTATATTAATTAAACTAAAGGTTTAGTTAAGGAATATGCACATCTTTGCACTTGGCTACACCAGTAGGAGATTTGAGCCGGTTCTGGGCCTCCCCCCACCACTATGACGTCATCAGTGACCTTGACCTATGACCTATGACCTCGACCTATGACCTTGACCCATGACCTTGACCTATGACCTATGACCTTGACCTATGACCTCGACCTATGACCTCGACCTAGGACTTGACCTAGGACTTGGGCTTGCCCTTAGCCTTGACCATGATGTATATTGTTGGGAGGTGTTCAGGGTTTGTGTTTGTCCTAGAGATTGTGATGACTTGATTTTTTTTCATACACGGACAAGTACCTTTTGCCAAGTACTTAATATATTTTTCTTACCTCAATGTCTTTCATGTATACTTACTCTGCCATTGTGTATGATCTAATGTGTGGAGTACGCATAAAAATCTAAACCGAAGTATAGAGACGTCTGCACGCCACGGATATCCAGTCAGATATGTGAACTGGCGTCACACACCCATACACTGCGGTGACTCATCGACTACTCTCCGTCCTCTCTTCATTGATATGGTGGGGATGGTTCTGCTGTGACGTTGTATGAATAGTCGAAGCGGATAGAATTTGTTCACCCTCTCTCCCACTCATCGATATTACATATAAAGGAGGTGGGAATGATTGTGAAATCAGTATTTTGTTGAGTTTTGTGCTGAGAAGACGACATCGATAAAATGTATTCCTGTGGTTGTGGTAAATCGTTCACTCGTAGTGATAATCTCCGTCGGCATCAACTTCAAAGTTGCCAAGGTGGCCCTTCTGTGAAAAGGATTAAGTTAGATGTGGCTGCATCGACACCAATGTACACATGCAATTGTTGTAATGTGACAATTCCTACATCCCAAGTTAATTCTCACAAAAGAACTCTCCAACACAGGAACAATGCATGTGTGCAAGTGAGTGATGGCATACAGATTATAAGGAATGCTTTCAAGTGTAGAATTGTGAGTTATAGAGTGGAAAGTACCAATGTTTACACTGAATATATGCCATTCTTCAATGAGATCAGGGAGAAGGTTATTGGATTACTTGAAGAGGCAATAAAGGTTCACAAGATCTTTAAAGTGAATATGGAAGTATTTGGCAGCTACATTGTTCAAACACGGGATTTGAGTGACACGAAGTCATTCAATTCACAGAATAAAATTGTGGATCAGTCTACGGATTTGGGTGCATTATTCGATGGATTCCGTGATGTCATTATTGCTCAGACTACGGAATTTGAAGAACGTGATTCAGGTATTTATTTAAAGTTTCATTTCTATTTATATGAATAATAAATTATTGTTATGTTTCAGGATGGAGTTGTGAAAAAATTAAGTTCCTCGAAGTGAACATCAACAAGTATAGTCCACTCAGCGGATGTTCGTATGTGAAGCTGCCCGAGTTCATTGAGACAAGAAAAGGCGTTGTGAATATTCGTAATGAAGATCAACATTGTTTTGCATGGGCCATCACATCTGCATTGTTTCCTGCGAATGGTAGAGTGTCAGAAGTTTCCTCATACCCCCACTACGCCAATGTCTTGAATGTAACAGGTATGGATTTTCCAGTTAAACTTCAAGCTATAAAAAAGTTTGAGGACATGAATGATATTTCAATTAATGTGTATGGGTTAGAGTCAAAACTTGATAAGGGTAAAATGAAATATGAAGTGGTTGGTCCGTTGCGTTACTCACAGAGAAGACTTAGAAGACATGTTAATTTGTTACTTATAACAGATGATTCTGGCAATAGTCATTATTGTTGGATTAAAGACCTTTCTAGGTTAGTTTCAAGTCAACTATCTGCGCATGAGCATAAAAAATATTTTTGTGATGGATGTTTATTGTATTTCTCTCACGAGCGATTACTGTTACGTCATCAGTTGCATGACTGTAATCACTTGAGTACTACAACACCATCAGTCAATTTCAGAATCAACAAATATGGTAAAATGTTACCGGGTAATGCACTTATGTTTGAAAATTTTGAGAAACAAATGAAGGTGCCATTTGTAGTTTATGCTGATTTTGAATCAGTTCTCAAACCCATTCAAACTAGTCAACCCAACCCTAAACACTCATTCTCGAATAAAACATACAAACACGAACCTTATTCATTTGCTTATTCGATAAAATGTTCATACAATGATAAATTATCGAAATTTGTTACATATAGGGGTGAGGATGCAGCCGAGAAATTTGTTACAAAACTTGAAGATGATTTGAGAAATATTTATCACAATTATTTGAGGTATCCAATTCCTATGGCTGCACAAACCCCCGCGGAAGAAGCAGAGTTTTCTTCTACACAATTTTGTGGAATATGTGATAAACCATTCACGGGTGGTGATGTGAAAGTGAGAGACCATTGCCACCTCACTGGAAAAAAAAGATCACCTGCCGCACATTCCGTATGTAACTTAAATTTCAAATTGCCAAATTTTGTTCCAATCATTTTCCATAATCTGAGTGGGTATGATTGTCATTTGTTCATAAAAGAACTGTATAGAAACAAAGACAAAGTGGATGTTATTCCACAAACTAAGGAAAAATACATTTCTTTCACTAAGCATCTATTCACTCACACATACACTGACAAAGACGGAAAAGAAAAAAAGAATTTTTTGAAAATGAGATTTATAGATAGTTTCAAATTCATGTCGAATTCTTTGCAGAACTTAGGTGCTAACTTAACATCCGATCAGTGTATTGAGATGCATAAACATTTTCCACAAATTGACAAATTCAATTTGATGAGACAGAAAGGTGTTTTTCCATATAACTTTGTTGATCATATTGACAAGTTGAATTATCCAACTCTACCCACTAAAAATCAGTTTTATGACAATCTTAACGGAGAGCATATATCAGATAAGGATTATATGAGAGCGAAACTTGTTTGGCATTTATTCGAGTGTAAGAGTTTAGGGGAATACTCGGATTTATATTTGAAGTCCGATGTTCTTCTATTATGCGACATATTTGAGAATTTTCGAAATATATGCTTAGATAAATATAAATTAGATCCGGCACAGTATTATACAGCGCCCGGAATATCATGGGATGCAATGCTGAAGTATACGAATATTGAATTGGAATTATTGACAGACATTGACATGATTAATTTTTTCAAAAAAGGAATACGGGGCGGAATAAGTCAGTGTAGTGAAAGGAAGCATATAGCTAATAATAAATTTTTACCCGATTATAACCCAGATGAACCTTCATCATACATATCATATTTAGATGCAACTAACCTATATGGTCACAGTATGTCACAACCATTACCCACCAACGATTTTGCATGGCTAACACCCGATGAAATAATCAATTTGGATGTAATGGGAGTGGCATCTGATAGTCCATACGGTTATGTTCTTGAAGTAGATGTTCATTATCCCCAAGAGTTACATGACAAACATGCTGATCTTCCCTTTCTCGTTGAAAGTTTAATACCACCACACTCGAAATCAAAAATTCCTAAATTAATTCCAAATTTAAATGACAAAAGAAAATATATTGTACATTATAAAAACTTACAGCAGGCTGTGGCCAATGGTCTTATTATTATGAACACACATAGAGTGTTGAGATTCAAGCAGTCATGTTGGATGAAACCTTATATTGATTTGAACACTGAAATGCGAAATCGATCTAACAACAAAGCTGAAAAAGATTTCTATAAACTCATGAATAATGCAGTTTATGGGAAAACAATGGAAAACGTTGATAACAGAATTGATGTTAGACTGGTTACGCATTGGGAAAGTATCAAGAGGAAAATTGGTGCTAGCGCCCTAATATCACGTCCAAATTTCAAAAGCTGTTCAATTTTTTCAGAAAATTTTGTTGCTATTCAATTGGGCAAAGTTAATGTATTGTACGATAAACCGCTATATTTGGGATTTTGTATTCTAGAATTATCCAAAACAGTCATGTACAACTTTTTCTATGGATGTATTAAACGTCATTATGCAGAAAATGCCACCTTACTCTACACTGACACGGATTCTTTAATTTTGAAAGTAAATACCGATAATTTTTATGATTTCATGACCAACAATATATGCGAGTTTGATACTTCCAATTACAACGTAGGAAACCAATTCAATATTCCTATTACAAAGTCAATTCTGGGTAATTTCAAAGATGAATTTCCGAATGATCCCATAATTAGCTTTTATGGTACCGGTGCCAAAGCATATTATGTTCAGTCTGTAGGTAGTGAATTCAAAAAAGCAAAAGGTGTCAAAAGATCCGTCATAAAGAATGAATTGACATGTGAAGATTATAAGAAAATTGTCGAACAGGGTGGTCTAATATTCAGGAAGATGAACTCGTTCAGAAGCATATTGCATGACATGTATACTGAATTGAAGAACAAAGTTGCATTGTCATACCATGATGATAAACGGTTCATCATTCCCAATACGACACACACTCTTCCTTGGGGTCATAGCGATATAGAATTCTACCAGAATGATCCAGTAGAGAATATTCGTTGGGTTTCCAATATTATTCAATCTTTTTCCCAAGAGAGTCCTTTGGATCAATTACTTCATTTATTAACAGCTGAATTGAACAAATGAAATATCATTTCAAATGGAAAATTCACCACCATACTTATTTATTTGTATTTGAGATGTAATTACGCTTATTATATAAAAGTCAAATTATACTAGTCAATTTTAGTTAATGTCTTGTCCAGTTACCAAATATATAAAAATATATAAATATACACGTTATTCTGATTTCCTATTGTTTCATTTAAGAGAATAAATATCTACACAGAGATATATAGATTTTAATTGTCTTGAAATCATCAGTATGAAAGATATCAAGGTGGAAGAAAGATGTCCAAAGCTATTGATAAATTCGGCCGTAGACGAAAATGGGGTACTGTCAAAGTTCGAGTTCTTCAAGGTTCCCAAGGTCCTCAAGGTATGGGATTCAAGCTTTCGCCTGACGACCAATATGATATGCAAGGTAAAAGACTGAAAAATGCTGGTGAACCGATAGACGAGAGTGATTGTGTAACTCAATTATATCTCAATGAACAAATTACGGAGACGAAGGCACTTGTCCTTAAAGCCTTGCAGGCTGCCATACATGCCACAATGGCTAAGATTGTACCTGAAGCCCGTCAAGCATTCAATGAAAAAGTAGAGGAGGTGACTGATGATCTAGATCGCAAATACAAAAATCTAAAAAGTGATGTGGATATCAAAGTATGGGATGCTACAGCCACAATGACACGAAAAATATCAGAGTTGACAACTGAACTCGATTACAACAGCAAAAATCTGAAAAATGATTTGGATGCCAATGCATTGAATGTCACATCTGCAGTGATGCTGAAATATAATGATTTGGAAAGAAGGTTAGCTGAATTGGAGAATAAACATCCTGATGTTTGGCTCACACATAGACCAAAACTGTGGGCTCCAGGTAGTGATCCAGAACCCGCTGTTTGAAAAATAAATTTGTATTATGAAAATATTACAAATAAAATGTTCTAAATCAATGTTGAAATTTTTCATTTCTTACTCACCAAATATATTATAGAATTTGGTAGTGGGTGAGTTCTTTTTGAAAAGTATCAATTCAAGTTATGGAAACTTTGTACATTTTTGCCATTGAGTGGCGCAGATGCGTGTGTTTATGTTCTTTGTGTGGCCCTGAAAAGGGCCTATTGGGTGCTCCGAAGAGCTGGGTGCCATCCCGCATATTTATGCGGGACGACCACGGGGGGGGGGGGGGGGGGGGTGAGGACTTAGATGACATCGTCATCCTCGTCATCCGATGACACCAAGATGATGGTGTCATCATCGGAGTCGTCCTCTACGGGGAACTCGTCCGGGTCGAGGTCCATATTTATGTCCTCGACACGGATATGGACCACTTGGCCATCATCCTCGAACTCATCCTCCGAGGAGCTATCGAAGTCGTCGACGCGTTGATCCATATCTTCGTCGTCCGAAGTCGACGGAGATGGATAGTTCCACACATCTGTGGAGTCCGACACCTCATTCACCTGAATCGGACCCCGTGGATCTCGATGGTAAAATGGATCCTGCCTCTCACCTTGGTATACCTGCTGGACCTGTACGGCAGAGACGATCTGATATCTTGCTATCATCGCTTCCCGTTCCAAATCATCTTCGAATTCGGCACAATGTCTCGGAGACGAGGTGGAGTCTGGAAGAGGCATCTTGGAAGACTGATACTATAATCTGAGCTGGCATTGAATTTATACTAGTTCGGGGGTGGCAGTGTAGGGTGGGAGAAAAGAGTGGGGGTTTGAAGGCTGAGAGAAATCAGGAGATGGGAGAAATACACATCATATTATTTTATAAAATATGTAAATAAAATATAAATAAAATATGTATATAAATAAAATATAAATAAAATATGTAAAAACATAATTCAGATGAATTGAAGAAAAATGCCCCATCCTCCGCATTGTTCAATGTGCACCAGACCATTAAATGTGCACTCCTATTTCACTTCATCTTTTTTTCTATTTTTATTCTAAATCTACATATACAAAACTTATATCTACTTACAAATAACTTAACCTTAACCTTAACATATCTAAAAATTAAAATTAGCAAATTGCTCCAGGTTGCTTCGGAGCCGTGCCACCAAAGCCACCCCCTGCGCCTTGGCGTCTTCCAGCCTGGTGACTAGCTGGACCTCCCGGAGACTTTGCTGCCGATCGCGGGCCATCAGCTCTGCCTGCTGGCGCTCAAGCTCTTCCAGCTGGCGGTTGAGTTCTGCCCGCGCCAGCTGACTGTCATCATAGTCCCGCTGGGCCTCCTCTATCCCACGCTTTGCCCGTTGCACACTCATCTCCAGCTCAGGTACGATAGGTGCTGGAGGGTGGACTTCTTCAGCAGTGGGTTGTGGAGGGGCAACTTCAACGACAGGTGGTAAAGGTGCGTCTATAACCGGTGTCACAACAGTTGAGGATGTCTTCTTGGACACCCTTCTTCTGCTGTTGTGTGCGTGCTTCCTCGATGATGATTTCTTCGGTGGTTTTGGAGGCAGGAAATCATCATCGCTGTCAGCAATTTGGATTATAGGCAAACCTTCCATCGACGAATTTGCTCCTGCGTCACGGGATCTCTTGGAAGCAACTCCGTTAATGAACCCACCTTGCCGTCTGCGTTGGTCCATCGTCAGCGACTGCATTTCAGGGACCTCTCTCCTGATGACGTCCATAACGTCATTGAAGTGCTCTTCGTCTGGCATTTGAGGTGCGGCGCCATCCACCCTGATGTTACTCAGGATCGTTATTGCTGCAAGACCAGTTAATGCGGGAGAATCCATAGCTAAACATACAAAAAAAAATTAAACGGGTTCATGATTACAAGATTGTTAACTTACTCTCAAATTATTACAGCTTGCTATAGTCTGCTAATTCAGTTGGCTGGTGGTTGATCTGGCGGGTGATCTTGTGGATGATGTGGTAGCTGATGTCAGTTCAGAAGAGTGACTGAAGATTATTCGGAGGAAGTTCTTGTTTTAAACACTCAGACCTCCACCCCACTCCTCTTCTTCTTCTCCGACCTCCTACTCCAATCCCCACTCCGACCACCCACTCCTCTTCTTCTTCTCCGACCTCCTACTCCAATCCCCACTCCGACCACCCACTCCTCTTCTTCTTCTCCGACCTCCTACTCCAGTCCCCACTTCGACCACCTACTCCGACCTTCCACTTCAATCCCCACTATGTCTTAAGCCACACCTCTTTCCTTAGCCAGTATCCCTCAGACCAGAAAACCCCACCCCATCATAACCCCACCCCTATTTCAGCTCTGTTATTTGTTACAATGTACACATCCACCTACGGGACAGAGCAGATATAGGGGTGAGTGACAAGAATAACAATTATGAGTGGGAACATTTGCATACTCGAGTGTATCATGTGAATTAACATGCTGATACCACTCACCATTATTATTCATGCCGCAATACCGTACAAAACAAATATCACATAGGAAGCGTTTTTCATTATCACAAGTTTTGATAGTAACAAATGAAAAGCTGCAACAGTACAAATTTGTTGCTACGTCTTCTAACACCTCTGTCATATTTATCTGATGGGCATTGCTCACGATCGTTTCGGGGACATCCTCACAGTCTGGTACAATTCCATCGTCTACTTCTGGTTCTTCTCCGTCATCTTCTAGGAACTCTTCTTCGACGAAGTCATCCCCAGCGGGTATGTCTTGGCGGCCATCTTCAAAATCTACCAGGTCATGGAATTCGCCATTGTCACCATTCTCACCCACTACAACTTCATCTTCTTGTTCCCAAACAAACTCGTCACCTGCCAACACATCAACTTGATTGTTGGCATCTAATTGGGAGAGGGCTTCCAATGCAAAACCAACTTGATCAACCATAATTGCTATACAAACACAGTTTCTAACAGAAAATACAAAAGTCGAATGAAATGTTAGGATTTTGGACCGATTTTATATGTTACAATCGTGAGTGGGGGTTACCACCTCCACTAAACCCACACTTCATCTCCTGAGAATAGCAATTCCTCCATTAACCTAGATTTCCTCGTCATCTAATTAGTGACGCAAATGCAAACAACGAGGATACAAAAATACTGAAGATATTTAGGAAAAAATATTTGATTTTCGAATTAAACCACAGAAACATGACAAAAATATATCTTCAATTTTTTTTCTAGTAGAATCCACCCATTCAAATCTTTTATCAAGTATGACATATTTCGATAAAATCCATTATAACGTGGATAAAAAAATCTTAGAGATTATTAGGAAAAATATTTGATTTTTGAATGAAACCGCAGAATCATGACATAAATATATTTTCAAATTTTTTTCTATCAGAATTCATCCTTTCAAATCTTTTATCAAGTATGACATTTTTCGATAAAATCCATTATAACGTGGATACAAAAATATTAGAGATTCTAAAAAGAAATGTTTGATTTTCGAATTAAAGTGCAGAAACATGACAAAAAAAATATTTTCAAATATTTTTTCTAGTTGAATTTACTCTTTCAAATCTTTTATCAAGTATGACAAATTTCGATAAAATCCATTATATCGCGGATACAATACATTACAGCAATTCCAATATGCTATGCACTGATTCAACCCCGCATGGAAACGCCAATGATACCTGCCGTCTACAATAGCTTTAATATTTTAGTAACTGACCGGTGAGGGTGAATTTTACCTGAGATGACCGTAAATTCATTTCATTTGGGTAAATTTTTATTTCATAGCGTCTCTTTGCGATAGTTCAGTTGTGTTTTATCTGTAATGGCGTTAGTAACAAAATCTCAATCAGAAAGTGAAGCGGCGGTTAAGGCACTGTTGGACATGGAAAATATAGTGCCGACTATCATATCACCCATTAGAGAAAACGAAATTGTGGAACAATCGCCTGTGAAAAGTGCAAGGAAGCGTAGTAGGCCGATATCGAAAATAGACAAATTCAAAGAAATCGTCAAAAAAGCTAGCCCATATGCCCGGAATGCATGGAGAAAACCGAATTTTTCATTACAACCGAGTGTTAGGGAAGAATATAGAGTGGAGGACTTTAGCGACGACGACGAACCAACAGAACAACAGACAGACACACCAAAAGACACAAAAAACACTACAGACTCAGGGAGTTCTTCTACAGACACAGATACTTCATCTACAGATACAGACACAAAACAGACAGACAACAAACAACAAAGGTCTACAGAAACGGAGAATTTTGTCAAGGAAAGCAAGCGTATGTTTGCTTTACTGGAGAAACTTGATTTATCGACTGATACAGACAATGAAAATTTGAAAAAACTGAACAGTACATGTGATAGGTATGAAAAGAAATTTCGGGAAGCTCAGATACAACGTGACCAACTGAAAAATAAGATAGGAAAGCGTGAAGAAGCAATAGAATTCAGGAAGCAGATGATGGAAAACTATGCAATTTTTTTTTCAGGAAATGATTAATATGCAATTTTTTTTCAGGAAATGATTAGTTGATGAAAGTTCTGAAAGGAGTGCATATATATTAATTGGTCGATGTACACAGTGAAGGGCGATGTAGAGGGGCCCTTCACGGACTTTCATTGATTAATTATTTGAAATAAAAAATCTATTTTAAGCTGGGATCGGAACAAAATTCTAGAAATGAAAAATAAAAATGGAAATATTCATTGATTAATTATTTGAAATAAAAAATCTAATTTAAGCTGGGATCCGAAATGCAAAAAAAAATTATAATCGAATAGAAAAGAGAGGTTCATTGATTAAAAAACGATAAATAAAAAAAACTATTTTAGGCTGGGATTCGAACCTGTACAGCGCAAAATTCTAGATATGAAAAATAAAAATGGAATTATGCAAAAAAAATATAATCGAACAGAAAAGATAGGTTTTTTTTTGATGGGCGAGTTCAAGGTCACAAAACCAAAAAAAGCCCGAGAAATAAATCTCTTAATATCACCCTCCACCCACCTCCTAGGTGATATAGAGAGATTTCTTTCTCGGGGCACACTGCAAACTCACCACTGAGCTACGCAGCCTCCGAAAGAATTAGTCAAATTTCTTCTATATGAATGTTTTAAATCAAACCCCTGAAATGTATGCGACTAAATATACATGCTCCTACAATTCCGTAAAACTGAAGAGTTGGTCCATCTAGTGCCAAATAGCACAACACATATAAACTATACCAACTGAGCTAATGCGATCTCCGAAGGAATTCGTTATAGCTACCTCTAAAGACCTTTATTTAACCCCTCATGATAAATTCCCCCAAAGAAAATATGACTTTTTGTGATAGAAGTGCAAGTAAAAGGAACGTATGTGAAATATCTTGCAGTTTACAGGCTTGTAAATTGTACATGCTTCAAAAACTCTGCATGGGCAATTTACAAGCATATATTTTTGACCCTTGCTTGTGTTTATAAACTGCTAACAGTTCACATACGTTCCTATTCAAAAGAGATATTTTCTTTAGTTCAGAAGTATTAACTTTGTTAATACTGGAGGAATTTAACATGAAGGGTCAAAAACCCTGGGTGGGCACCCATGTATCTGAATCTTGGCGTATCCACCAGCCATTGAAGTGCAGAATGTTTTGATTAGGGGCAATGCATTGAACCGCTTTTCAGATATTTTGCTGCGATTTTTTTTATATATTTTTTTGGAAATATATGATCATTGCGAAAGTTTTTCATCATAGAACTTTTTTGAAATTCCCACTTATGAGTGAGATATGATTTTTTTAAATATTGATATCGAGATTTTGTTGTAAAATTTATTTCAAGTATAACCTACAATTTTATATTTTTTCTTGGAAGATATGATCATTTTTAATGTTTTTGACCAACAAACTTTTTCTTTATTATCATTCATGAGTGAGATATAATTTTCAAAAATAAGTAGGAGTAGGAGATCTGAGCCGGTTCTGGACCTACCCCCACCATCATAACTTTCAACCAGCAAATTATTTCGCGGTTCGATTCGCGGCCGCGAATTTAATCGCAGTTCGATTCGCGGCCGCGAATTTAATCGCGTTTTGATTCGCGCTCGCGAATCAAAACAGCGGTCAAGGTCTCGAATCCGCGGATTCGTCCGTAGGTCTATTATTTTGAATTTTTCACTTTCTTGATGTCCAACACTTCTTTTTCCTATGAAGTTTGTGAAGGTAACTCCTGGGAGGGAGGGATATCTACTCCCTCTCCTTCTATGGTGGTTTGTTGTCATGTTCATTGTGCGCATGTACCAGTCGACTTGTTTGAATAAAACTTAGAGTCGCATTAACATCAGCACCATTTCTATCCACATCCCATTGATATCACACATTCCTACGAGCTAAATATGAACTCATTACCAAATTTGTCTGCTGAAGAAGAAGCAATGCCATGTATTGCAACAAATGATGACTTTGGTTTTGAAGATATTCCGGTATATCACTTGTCATCCCAAGAAGGTTTCATCGATGAATATAACATTGATGATTATCTGAAGATGGGAGATATACCGGAACCTTCAGAAAGTGTTGATCCAACCCTTTCACAATTGTCACTACCAAAATGCCCGTCACTTCTCTCTCCTCTTAGTGTCGATACGAAAGCGAAACCATCTAGGAGAAAGTGTGCATCTACTGCTTCAAATCCCAAGAAAACAAGTAAGGGTGTACGGAAACCCCGTAAGAAGAAAGTAGATGACACCTTCAAGAATGTGATAGGTGATTTGGAAGATGTATCGCTTCATTCTTTTGGTCCACTGCAGCGTTGTGGAGACATGCTTAAGAAAGCGAAATGCAGCATCGTAAAATCGAGAGCTATCATCGTCAAATGCGATGACGATGTTCGAAGAGGTAGCATGGACGACGAGGTGGTTCTTCAGAAGCTCGATGCAAAGATTGTATCATCGAAGGCTGAACTGATCAAAATGTGTGAAGATGCAGATAAACTCCGTTTCAAAATCACACAGAAGAATCAGTCCGCCCTTTGTTTGAAAATGCAAGCTGAGATTGAGCTTCAGGAGTCCACTAAACTTTTTGATATGGTAGCATCTGTACGTGATAAGTGGCGAAAAGAGTTTGATCACGCATTCCAATCTGATAGTGATTAGCTCTGAGGATTATGAAATGTTATCAATGTTGTGAGTTGAAATGAAAGACTTTTTCAAAAATCTATGAAGTGGGGAGGAGTATGCAGATTATTTCGGTTTTGGCATACACTGGGCGTTGCGTTTGGTTGGGGCAACGTTCACCACTTCATGATTTATTCATTTTGAAAAAAAACTCAAAAATAGTTCTATATTTTCTATAGTTTATTAATAATCTTACAGCTTAGTGAGAATAATAAGTAATACAATTTCATTCAAATATTAAACCATAGCACTTTTGTGTAACCATGAATTCTTTCCGCTTGGAAGGCCTAACCACTTAATGTATAGTTTATTTCCTTTCCTCCTCAACACTTTTTCAACTAGGTATACGTCAGGATTTTGCGTTTTCAATAATTCTTCTCCATAAAAACATCCTCTAATCGGGCTCCCATCCATGTCTTCAAGAATATAAGTTATGGGGTATGTTTGGTTAATTTTAACAATTTTGAATAGTTCTGTTGTGTAATTGGCAGTGTAACCTTTTTCGAAAATATTCTTGTACTTGCTTATACGTACAATATCATTCATTCGAAATTTGGAAATACTTTGTTTTCTTCGAGGGATTACTTTGGAACTTTTGAATTTCAGTTTTGTTGCTGGCATAACATCGATTGGTTTCATACCAATTGTACGATGCACCTTATTGTTATATTTGCTTGTTATGATTGGAAGAATATTCAACCATTTGTTGTGTCCCATCGCTGAAAATTCTCTATAAAGCCACGTCTTTATTGTTCGAATTACTCTTTCAGCTATGGCCGCCTTCATGGTGCTGAATGTTGAATAATGGTTGATCTTATATTTTCGCATCAAAAATGAAAAAGAACTATTGAAAAATTCTGATCCTTGATCGCTTTGTAGATGTTTCGGGGAATAGTTGGCTTCTTTCAGCACATCTTCCATTGCATTGGTTACAGCACTACCTGTTTTATTTTTAATCGGCTTCGTCCATAGATATTTCGAGTAGCAATCAATGACCACAAGAACATATCGATATCCTTTGTTATGTTTAGCATAAGGTTGTAATTCGGCAAGATCTATTTGCCACAGATCTGCAAAACCTTTGACGGTGGTGGTTCTTCTGATGAAATTACGTCTTGCCGGCTTATGTAACTCATTGACAACTTGTCGTTTGACATCACTTATTTCATTATCCATCTCCTCGCAATCACTTATTTGTTTTCATTCAGACAAACAATTTGACAATGTTACGGCATCATATAATGAGAACAAACTGATCATTTTTGCTGATGTATTAGATTATTATACCTTCCTCACGTAATTCTTCAATTATGGAAATTATTTCATTATCATGTCCAGTGTGTCCAGCTGACTTTGAAGATATCAATAGCCGCAAACGAGCGACTAACTCCTTGGGTGAATTCCAGTAAACATAATTCGCAGGTTTGGGATCATACATTTTCTGCATTTTCATTCGATGGAACCCTTCACCTTTTTTTGTCCTACTTCTGGTCGTCTGATAATGTGATAAGTTTAGTATAGGTTTAATAACTTCACGGAATTTTTTAGATTTCGGGTGTTTGAAACCATTTCGCAGTAGATGTTGTTTGTAAGGTGCATTTGTTAGCCTCAATATTTTAGCATATGTATGACGAACTTCATCATCATCATCAACTTCAGGTGGGTTTTTCAAAAAAATCATGTTGTATAACTCCAGACTACTTGGGAATTCATGTGTTCGTGTTTTATTTTTGTTCCAAAATAATATATTTCCATCACTGAAACGTACATTGTGACTCCCCATTTTCAGTTTTTGTGTAGTAGGATCTAACCGTATGCCAAATATTCTGTCATAAGCTGCATTCTTAGTTTTGACATTTTCCAAATGTCTTTTCAAAACATCTCCAGTATTGTCTTCAAAATTATCAAATACGGACTTTTCATCTTTTCCGAATTCTTTGATGGTATCTGTCTCACTGTCAACAGATGATAATTCACTACTATATGATGAATTATTTCCCACTGAAGTACTCCTAACTTTTATTGGAGTAGACTGAGAATTCACTTGCTTCATCGAAAACGTCGGCTGTGGTGGCTGTGGTTTCGTGGTAGCAGCAGCTGAAGAAAGAACATTTAATGGCTTCATTATGGGATCATAGAGTTTTTCAAGCGCCATTCGATTTTCAATAAGTCCACTCTTGATAGAGTTAAATTTCTGCCGTACAGCTTCTGTTGTCTCAACAAGTTGGCGTTTCAAATTCAATTCATTGTTTTTATCTTCAACTACTTTATCATTTTTTGTCTTCATTTTGCTTCACAAGAGAGAGAATACACTGAAGTAACCTCTATGCAATTCAGCGATCGATTGAATGCGTATTGTATTATCATGGATATATAAAACTATCGAACCCCATGCGATATCTACCTTCATGCATTTTTCTATCCTTATCAATGACCAAAAATCCATATTGATCCTCCCAACATTTAACACACATCAATTGGAATTGCTTAAATGTTACATCGGGTGACACGTGATCCGAATAAATATGGTGTAGATTCGTTTCATCTTGCTTGAACATTACGATAAAGTTGGTATTATCTCGCACTAACTGTTTGGGCACTCGTGAATATGTTTGAGCAAGATAAAAACAGTCAACATCTTTATGACGTCCCATACAGAAATATGATCTTATAATATCCTGTTTTTCACATATTACATCATCGAAAATGAAAACAGAATTTGGTTTGGCATCGGATGGTTCCACTATTTCTGCATTATTACTGAATGTATAAAATCCCAACCCCTTGATGGGTTCCAATACATTTCGTAGGAATTGATATTTGGGTTGATTGAGTGATTTCGAATAGAGATAAACATTTGTGAATCGCAGTCCTTGTGGATGTGTTAAAAGAGAGATCATGGCATTCGTCTTTCCACAATTCGATGGTCCGATAATGAGTCCTCGAACAGATGATGGAAGTAGTGGACCATGCCGCAACACTTTCTGTCCATTCAATCCACAACCGAATTTTTCATCTAGATTATCTACAGCAAACTTTTCTTTCTGCTTCACAATGCGCATCGTACCGTGGTTGGAGACTATGTAAGCGATGATATGCTGTGAACATTTCATTTAAATGAGTACCATCAAACGATACGGATGTGTTCGTAGTGGATGCAGAAAAAGCGGTCGTGGATTCGTTAATAATTTAATAAACAAATTGCCGTTCGAATTACATTTACCCGGAGGATATCAGTATTGTGGACCCGGTACAAAATTGGAAAAACGTTTAGCCCGCAAAGATCCTGGAATCAATAAATTGGATATTGCATGCAAACAACACGATATTCAATATTTGAATCATCTAACTGATCTCACAGCGAGACATAGAGCAGACAAAGAACTCGAATACGCAGCTTGGAACAGGGTTAAATCGAAGGACGCTGGTATTAAGGAAAGAATAGCTGCCCTACTCGTTACCAACATTATGAAATCAAAGAGACGTTTCGGTATGGGTTGTAGTAGTACTACTGTGAAGACAAAGAAGAGGAATCAACCGAAGAAAAAGAAGAGAAATCAACCGAAGAAGAAGAAAAATAATCTCATAAAAATCGCCTTTGGTTCTGGGGTGGTTCATAAAGTGCGGAATGTACTGAAAAAAGCTGGGGGTGAGCAATTTGTGACGAATAATTTGAAAAAAGCCACCGTAGTGGCATTGCATGCAGCACGTAAATACCTCAAAGCTGCCGGTGGAAAGAAAACGATCCGCACGCCTCGCATAATTCCAATTCCTAAAGTCGGAGGGATTCTACCATTGATACCAATTTTTGCTGGATTGTCTGCGCTCGGAAGTTTAGCTGGTGCTGTTGCAGGCATCACCAGAGCTGTGAATTCAGCAAAAGCAAGCAGAACCGCCCTGATCGAAGCGAATCGTCATAATAGGAAAATGGAAAGTGTGGCATTGGGTAAAAGTGGTAGTGGTATATACCTTAAACCTTACCGTAAAGGACTCGGACTCTATTTGAAACCATACAATCCAAAAAACTAGTTGATTCCCTACCTCGAAAACCTCTCACCGACATCGATCTCACTTATTATGCCAAGAAAATGAAAATTCCATACTTTCGCGGTATTTTCATGCGTGATACATTACCCACTAGAGGTCCACGACACCGCGAGACCGCCATTGTCAATTTAGATGGAATAAGAGGATCGGGAACACATTGGGTGGCATACAGCAAATGTGGGAAAGACATTACATACTTTGATAGTTTTGGAAATCTACCCCCACCAATAGAGTTGATTCAATACTTCCAGAAATGTTCGAAAGTGAAAATTCTATATAACTATGATCGCCAGCAGAAGTTCAACACAGTTTTCTGCGGTCACTTGTGCCTGAAGTTTCTCTCTGAATTATTATAGAATGGATAAAACTCCAGCAATGACTCGAGAGGCTATTAGGACGATGGGATTATCACTCAAAATGTATTCAAAATATCGGACCTTGACAAGAATGGATCGAGTGATGCTTGCAAATATGCCGAAGGAAGTGATACTCGCATGCGCTGCACATGAGATTGCTTCTGTTTGGGAAAAGTTACCTAAAAGTCTACAAGATGATGTTGATATAATGAAATATAGATATTGCAATGACCACCACAATCTTGACGGCGAAAGCGTTTCAGATTCTGATGTGAATGATGGTCCTATACCTCGAAAAATATTCTGCTGTTATTGCAATATAAAGGATATGAATATTGGTGCTAATAAAAATGAAATGGATATTGATGAACCATCTCCGAAAAAGCGTAGGTTGTCCCGAGTGTGTTGTAGACAACAATAAATTGAAGTGAAATCCATAAAATGTATCAGTCATGTCACGGAAGTTCGAACTACAAGCTGTCGGGACGAGTGTCTTGAGTGCAGACTTTTTCCCACCCGTTGAATTGGATAGAAACAGTCGTTATGGATTGGGACTTTTAGGATTCTATGGATGCAACACAGTAAATAATATAACTGAAAAAAACAATGTGATCAGTTTTAGAATCAGTGATATAAGTTCACCAATACTTCAGAAGTACACAATTGAAATTCCATGTGGTGCCTATGAAATAGATGAGATCAATGCAGTTATTCAGAAACATATCATGTTTCGATTGTTTCATGGGAAAAATCAAAACGATACCAATGCAGATGATATATTCTACCTACATGCCAATAATAATACTTTCAAATGTGAGATGCGATCAAAATATGAAATTGATCTAACTCATCCGAATTCCATAGCAAAGATGATGGGTTTTAATTTTGATAGATTTCAACCGAATCAGATACACGAATCCTCACATCCGATAAATATAACAACTGTGAGACTAATCCGCTTAGATTGCAACATTATATCTGGTTCATACATAAACAATGAAGAATCCCACATTCTTTTTTCATTCGATATCGATGTGGAGCCTGGATTCAATCTCACAAAAGAACCACACAAGATTATATATATGCCCATCAGTCCAGAAGGTCGTCAGTTGATTCACAACATCACAGTGCGTATTTTGGATCATAATAATAATCTCATTGATTTTGGAAGTGCAGAAGAGATTGTTATAATTTTGGAATTGAAAAAAATCTAATAACTATTATGGGTTTTTGTTATAATAGACAGAATCGACAAGGATTTGAAAACATTCCACAAATAGCTAAAAAGGAAGGTTCGAATAGAAAAAGGCTCATTCCAAAAGTGTACGCTAAACAGTTAGCACACCACACTGCTCTCTCGCTGAGAGATCTCAAATTTTTGAAATCAATTGGACTGAAAGTAAGGAACAATGGTGCTCGAAACAAATAGTGAAAAGTTGAATATATTTGACGAGCCGATGCTCGATCATTCCCTCACAAGTTTACATGAGCATACATATAAACCATATGGATCACCATTGTTTAGGAATTCAGATGAAATTCGAATTGCAATCAATAATCAAGAC